>JAJKFL010000006.1:13727714-13915681 GCA_021186555.1 Reticulitermes speratus | reverse complement strand
CCATACCTAGGATATTCTGCCATTGACACTAAAACAAATTTACATTTGTAGCTGACTTGCAAGACTTATCTGTTTGTCACTGTAATGACAATTTATTTAGAATGAGTTCTGGGTACTCTGTAAAATGTTTATGTATATTCTCTTGTAATGTTCTTTGTTTTATGCCTGTTCTCAGATATGGTGAAGTAGTTAACTTGAATTTGGTTCGTGACAAAGCAACCGGCAAATCCAAGGGATTTTGTTTCCTCTGTTACGAAGATCAACGTAGCACTGTGTTGGCAGTTGATAACCTGAATGGCATAAAAGTATGCATAGCGTTACTTTGTATTTTGAATAATTACCTAGTTAGGAATGAGTTGTCTATTTTAAGGTGCTTTCCCTTCATTTAGCTGGAGGAAATGAGAAAGACAAAGAAAGAAAAACTAGTCAGAAAGTAAGAGCAAATACTGTTATTCTGAATACACAGACATCATAATCAGAAGCATGTGAAAGCTATTAAATTGGCATTAGGCTGTACACTGCAAGCTCAGTCTTTTATTTGGAGCAGTTTTTTGTGCGTATGTGTGTAATGGAAAACATAAATTGATTGTGTGCAGACCATTGAGGTATTCGGGAGTGGAAAGAGCATGTGAGACTGTATACTGCTGTTTAGTGTATAGGATGAGCATTTTAAAATCCTTTTGTTTCTTACTGTATTTACCTGAATATATAAGACAACCCTCATTTACAGTCTCCACTTTTCAGTAAAATGCCAATACAAAGCATGCTTAACTTTGTGCAGAATTATAAGGTGACCTCCACATTTTTGGCTGATTGGTTAGGAAACTATTCTCATCTTATATTTTGGTAAATATGATATTTTGTATTCTTTCCTTGGATGTTGATATATGTTATTGGTAAACCCTGTTTTATTCAGCTGCTTAGCCGCACTATACGTGTCGATCATGTGGCTGACTACAAGCCACCGAAAGATTCTGACAAACTGGATGAAGAAACACAGAAACTTCATGCTGAGGGTTGTGCGCCATTACAGACTGGTCTCCCCATAAAACGTGAAGAAGGTGAGTCAGTGAAGAATAAAATACTTATTATTTGATGCAGTCAGTGTGAACAACTTGTGTTCAGAAGACTGTTTGTAATTGGGACATAAAGCAAGCAAAGGGGGAAATGAAAAATACCGGTACATGCAACGTTTTGGTTGGGAAATCTCAACGTATGAGATTGCGTGGCGCACCAGAATGTAGATGTGAAGATATTATTCAAATGGATCCAAAGAAATGGAATGTGAAGGTGGGGACCAGATTCAGTTGGCTTGGGATCGGGTCCATTGGTGGGTTTTTTTTGAACGAGGTGTCAAACCCTTGAGTTCTGAAAAAGGGATTTAGTTAAAATATTTTGGACTTTTCATGGAAATTTTCCACTTCTTTTACTCCAGAAGTGGTAAATGTCACTAAAACATACAGGAAATGAGCTAAATAATTTCTGTAGTGGAAGTAATGTGTTGGTCTAGGAATAAGGTACTAAGCTTCCATGCCACTGGTTCAGAGTTTGAGAAGGTGCAGGTCAAGTGCATGGTTTGCCACATGCCTTCACCTCCTACAAAGGTGAGACTTTTGTAAAGTGGGGAGTATCAAGCCTGTGCCATAGTTTGTAGTCAGTGTCAGACTTTTATGTATGCATCTGTAGTAAAGTTCAGTAGTTGCCAAACATTTTGAGAAAGTTTGGCAGTTTTATAATGCCATATCTTTTCAGTGTGAAAGAGGCAGGGGAAGGGAAATTTTGCAACCTAATCTGAAGGCATGATGTATCTTGGGGCACTAATTGTTGTGACAGGTTCTGTAACTAGTATAGACCTACAAAACAATCATATTGCATTAAATTTTATTTTGTTTTCAGAAAAGAAAAACAAATCTAAGTCAAAAGCCAAGAAGGAGAAGAAAAGGAAAAGGAAGAAGAAGAAGAAAAAGCAAGTTTCAAGTAGTGAAGAAAGTTCAACTGATAATTCCAATTCAGATTCAGGTTCTGAAAGTGATGCAAACAGTGAGGACAGTGTTGCCAGCCCTCACAACAAAAAGCATAAGCACAGCAGCAAGAAAGGTGCAAAGAAACGTAAGAAAAAGTTAAAAGTAACAAGTGACAGCGATACTTCAGTAGAAAACGAAACTATTAGGGAGTCCCGTGAGAAACGCCGCAAACTTGTTGAGAAAATTAAAACTCTAGAGGCTGCGCTTAATTATACTAGAAAGGCAGCAAAGAAATCAAGTGTCAGCGAAGAGTCATCATCAAAGTCTAGGCCACAGGATTTAGTTGAGAAAGCACATGATGAACATCACAGCCGCAAAAGTGAAAAGAATTCTGATAGCCACAAAAGTGAAAAAAATTTTTCCAGCGAACGAGGTGATAAAGAGAAAAATCATTATCAAGAGAATGGAACATTGGACAAAAAATCAAATTATGACAGCATGTCCAGGAGGCAAGAACGAGTAGGTGGAGAGGTGGCAGAACGTGATGACAGACGATGGAAGAGAAGTGATGATACAAGTGCATCTAGAGACAGAGATAGGTTCCGACCTCAAGAGAGAAGCCGTGACAGAGACAGGGATTGGGATCATAACAGAGTCAGACCACGTGATAGAGAACGATTTACCAGGGACAGGGATCGTGACAACCGTTGGGATAGGGGACAGGATCGTTACAGGAGGTGAGAGGTCATGTGGTGTTCTTTGAAACTACGATTTCAGGTCCTCCAGCTATGCATTGTCACTGCCAAGCTACACAGGAAACAGAAAATGTAGGAAATCTTGATACATTGTGCCTGGCTGTGCCATCTTTCACTCACACACACATACACACACACACACACATGCAGGGTGATTTCTTTAGAGCATTTGCAACTTGGCAGTGTTTCTCAAACAGTGTTGCACAAGCTTTTTTATTTGTGAGCCATTCAGACATGAGTGATTTGGTGAAGTGCCACAAAGGTTTTTAAAATGCAATATTAATATAGGCAGTGTATAAATATTGTGTGTTACCAAAGACTCCCTGCACCACTTAGGAAAGATTTGAGGACCACAGGATGTGTACCAGTGCTCTAGGAGGACAGAAATCTTCCTGTAGGTGAGTCCTGTATGTTAGGAAAGAAGCGTGTAAGCATCAGCCAGATTGGAGCAATCCAGACACATGTCCATTGGCCGAACCAATTCACTGGTAGGGAAAGGGTTACAATATTTTTCTAGGGTAAGGCATTCATTTCCAGAACTTCAGTGGAGATACACGCTGGGCCAGCAGTATGCTTTTCACACTCTGTTAATAAAACTTGAAGCCTGTCATGGAACATGATGCTGAGCCAAACAAGTCTAGTCCACATTCTCACAACCTGTTTCTCTAAGATCCATCATACTATTATCGTCCCTTCCCTGGTCTTGTACGTGGCCATTTTCCAAGAGGTTTCTCCACCAGATTACTATGTATATGCATTAGCACATGTCTAGCTTCTCGTAATATCTGACCCATACACTCCAAGTGCCCTTTTTTAATTGTCTGCTGTTTGCATTACCAACATGGTTACCATACAAACTTGTATGTTTGGAGCAGAACTAGTGCCATTCAGCGTACAACCATAAGATTATGTACTTCTTGTTGACAACTTTGCATTGTCATAAAATATTTATTATATGATTTGTTATAATGAAACATGTGAAATGTGGTATTGCAAAGGTTATAACAACATGTACATCATGTTTTGTATAAACACTATGAAAAATTGTAATCCTGGAAAGCTGCATATGCTTAAGTTGCAGTGTGTTATATTATGTTTTGAATAGTGCATTGTATAAATGCAAGTTTCAAATAAAACTTATTTTGAAAGTACATTTTGGAGAAATTACTTTGGTTTGAATGAATGGTGTGTGTTTTCAGTCTTGATTATAGACATGTTCTTTGCCCTTAGCAATTTCATGTAGAAAATAATTTTCTCTCAGAATGAGGTTATAAAGGTCAGAGCATAACATGCCATGACTGACACGAGGGAGTAGAGGTATAGCTCTACTCATTCTTATCGTCTGTGCTAGATGGGAGTGGGTAGAATGAGATTATATTGTGTGGAAATTATACAAATCCACATTCGTTTAAGTTTGGAATGTTTGTCATGGAGTGATACAACGTTTTCTGAAAGCTACCAGTGTGTGCTAAGATTCTTCAGAATATTACCATGTACATATTTTACAATGGCAGTGGGTTTGTAATAGTTGCAAACTAGAGGAACGGTTAGAAATTACAGTGTTGTGTTTCATTTATAATGCAAATGAAATATATCTGTCATGCAAATTGTTTCAGATAGACAGACACAATAAATTAATATTTGTCACTACAAGTGATACAAAAGGGAAGTTATCACCATCTCTGCCAAGGAGTGGGCCTACAGGCCTATTTGGTCCCACTGGCAGCAAAGTTCTTCTTGCAGCCATCATGTTTGTGGGCAAGGGGTGTCTGTTCTTCCATGTGGTCTATACCTAACCTTGTTCAGATATTATTGGCATGCAGAATGCTCTTTTTCCATTTAGTTCTATCATGAATTTCTGAAAACTCATGTTTGTTTTTCCTGTGTTTAAAATGATTTCAATAAAGCAACATAACATTTAAGTTTCTTGTTTCTTGCTGCAGACCTAATAGAGAAAACCCAGATGTATTATGAAATTCCACACTCTGCCAATATGTATGACAGTAAAAGTGATGTGTGCTTAATGCAGTAGTTTTTGGATACAACTTGATTCTCCCCAGATTTTAAAAATTACATGAGCATACATTAATTCCTTAAGTAGTGTGTTGTTCTGTCTTTAAAATTTTAGTTACTATACATTGTGACATTGACAAGGAGAGTAACCACATGGGTGTGTCTTTTGGTTTCCTGTTTGCTACCGCAGACCTCATAGAGAACACTCAAAGATATGAACTGTACTCCATTCTTCTGCAATTCATACTGCAGTCACAGCTGTTAAATTTCCGTGCAAATATTGCAGTGGAGTTTATGGATGTGATTCCAATCATCATTCTTAATTATTTTTTTCTGAGATGGAATGGTCAGTATAGTGATTAGGCTAGGGGCTGCATGACCAAGGAATTGTGGTTCTGTTCCTGTTGGGAGTAAGAGTTTTGTGTCCTTGCCAAAGTATCCAGACTGGGTCTGGGGCCCATCCAGCCTGTTATTCAGTGGGTACTGGAGACACTGAGTACATTTTTGACAACACAACAAGATAACTTTTTGTGAAAGTCGCTGGTATGAGGGCAATTCAAAAAGTAAGGTTCCCTATTTTATTGCCGTTGAAAGGATTCCTGCATTGAGTTGGTGAGCATGAGTTCAGTTAGTACATATATTCACCACCAAATAGCAGTAGCAGGAAAGGTTGCGCCAGGTGGAGTCCCCGTCACCTGACTGACGAACACAAGAAAACATGCATGGGGTGGTCCCTGATGTTTCTTCAGTGTTACAAAGAACATGGTTAAGCATTATTAAGCAGAATTGTTATAGGAGATGAGACTTGGGTCTTCCACTACACCCCAGAGAGCAAGGCTGAATAGATGACCTGGAAGAATCCTCCCTGTCCAGCCAAAAAGAAGCTCAAGACAGTGCAGTCTCCAGGAAAAGTGATGGCTACTGTTTTCTGGGATGTTTATGAAGTTCTGTTGGTTGGTCTCACACCTATCAGTTCAACAATAAATACAGCTGTTTATCAGGAAACTCTTAAAGAAACACAAGGAGGCTATTTGGCAAAAGAGACCAGGATGTTGACCAAAGCAGTTATTCTTTTGCATGACAATGCTCGACCTCAGTGTTGCCTCAGCTGTGAATCTCTTGACCTCCTGGGACTGGGAAATTCTTTCACATCCACTACACAGTCCTGATTTGCATCGTCGGACTTCCATATGTTCCAAAAGATTGAAAAGTACCTCAGAGGTTAGCACTTTCACTCCAATGAAGACGTTCAAAATGAAGTCAGAAATGGTTACATGTCCAGGATGTATTTTTTCTCTGAAGGATTTGACAAATTGATATGTAGCTATGATAAGTGTCTAAACAGACTTGGTGACTATGTGGAGAAGTAAATCTAACATGAGACTTTGTCTCAGCCCCATGAGTTACTCTGTATGTTGTTATTTTATTTAAATAAAAAATAGGGAACTTTAAGTTTTGAGCACATACATCCATCTTAATTTAATCTTATAATCAAAAGAAATGGATCAAGTTTATAGTCTCCTGGAACTGTATTTCTGGGATTCAATTGTATAGGGTTTTGGTGATGGTATCATTTAAGACTAACTACATACTTGGTTTCTGGACTTTGTCCATCACCTAATGTTTCAAAAAGGAAAGAAAACAACATAGTACTTCAGAAACTGCGTGCCTGTCCACCTAATTAACTGAGGACAGAAACAAATCAAATTTCTGATGTTTGTTACTATTCTATGAAGTTTTTGAAGAAGTTATTACTCTTCTAGGACTGCTTGACCCTGTAGAAGAAGCCACTAGATATCAGTAACTATTTACCAGTTGACCTGGCATAACATCCTAATGTGTTCTGGTAGTTACTGTGAGTATGTAATGGAAGATCTTAGTTCATATTAGTATTATTCCAAGGCAAATTTACTAGGAGAGAGTTGTATAATGGTTGCTGGTCTGTTTGATTTATAAAATTCTTATTCAGTCTCATAGTTGAGAGTTTATGTATACAATTACTGTATAGTTTTTTATTTTATGTATAAGTGACATAATTTGTGAAGCCCTGTGGCATAGTTTAGCTACTTAGTGATGGACCATGTTAGAATGTGTTCTGAATTTTCAGTGAAGTGAAACTGCTGGTCTGAACTGATTAAGAATTGTGAAGTATTTAAAAAACATTGTTTTGTAATGGTTTATTGATTAATAACATATACATATAACCCACAAGTCACAAACATTATTTGAACATTCTTTATACACAAATACAATACAAGAATTTGAAGTAATTACTCTTATTTTGGATGGAATGCAAGAATTATATTATGCTTTAAAAATAAGCAGCAGACATTTTTATTTACGTGAAGTCTATATATTAACATTTATGAGACACCGGAATGTAGCTAATGGCAGGAAATGTTCAAACATTTAAAAAAACAGCTCTTACAAATCAACCTCTGAAGTAATGAATGCAAGTACTGGTATGTTATGATGCTGATACTGAAGCAAAACATTTCCAACTCTTAGCTACTTCAGTTCTGAGAGAGTTTGTTGTGTTATTCAGTTTCATGTTGCAAATTATGCTGAAACAGAAATTAAAAAAAAAACCTTTTAAAGAACAGAACTGTGGAGTAAGATTTGTGAATATCTTTGGCCCCATCACACTATGGTGCTTTTTTGAGTCTTTTGAGCTCAGTTCCAAATTTTGTTGCTCTGGATTTTGGTGCCAAAAATAAGTACAGGACAATGTTATGTTATGTTATGTTATAATTCGAGTTTTCATTAAGAACACTTCCTGTTAAATAGTAAACCAAATATTACCATCAACAATTATGGAAATTGAGAGTGTGTTACTATCAGTTTATGCTTTCTGCATTTAAGAAATATTAAAAACTGTGGTAGAATATTAATATTATGAATTAGCACATTCATTGCAAGGCTATTATAAACCATATTGAACAAAGTTCAAAGCACTGTGGCATGACTGGTAACAGCAGTTTTCTCTATTTAATGTATGTCACAATGAATATGTAACTTCTGCTTTGGTCTGTAAAGATTTTATCTTAACTGAATTGTGACTGTAGGAGAAAAGCTGAAATATTTCTTTGAGTAACCACATTGAGCAGAAAAGGTTGTGTTCATTCACTATTACCGGTGATTGTGTTGGACTCTAGGATTTGCAGGTTGTGATCCCTGTTTCCTGTTCAGAATTTAGTCAACATTTGTATGACCTTATAAGCTTAAGGTTTCTCTCAATACTCTCCAGGTCTTAATGCAATATATATAATTATGGATGGCCATTTTGTGAAGCAAACAATTTTACATCTTCATGACAGCACCTCATGTTGTACATTAAAACTCTAAAGGCATTCAGGATTGTTGCTACTTTTGGCACATCTTTGTACTAAACTATGTCACTAGTAATACGTTTTTCTTTTGGCACTAAGTCTTTAAAGCAATAAATATGAAAAAGAAGTGAGTAAAAGTGCAGATTACAGTAGCAGCCCCTTAAGCTCTATAAACCTAACTTAACAAGAAAGTGACTGGGAACTCAATATGGTGGAGTGGTGGGACCTATACTGTAAAATGCACTTTATCCAAAACTAATTACCTCAGAAGGTTATATGAATTGGATAATATTTTATATGGTGATATACTCCTAAACAAGGAAATACTTATTGACGATGGCAGCCATATTTCAAGATAAATCACACATTCTGAAAGCCAAAGCATTAGTTTGTGGATGGACACAATTTCAGATATATAATCTGGGTATGTTTATGTAAAGTTAGGAAAATATGGTGGAATTGTCACATTAGCCAAAAGTACTTCTGCTTCCTTTCAGAAGCAAATTGATTATGTGTAGTCAGTTGGTGAAATTTACTTTACTTTGTGGATTCCAATATTCATACTTAAGATGACTGTAGATCATGCCCACTCTTATCCTTTTATAAGTTCCTTGTGAAAAAACACAGTTTCTGATGTTTACTGTCCATTTTTCCCAGTTGTTCCATGAATGAGTTTCTTATGACAGTTTGTGCTGTCTCATTCCTCCTGCATTCCCTTATGACTGCAGATGTTTTTAGGTGCGTTTGCGGAATTGTGAAAAACGACTATTAGCCTCATCATGTCTTTCTGTCCACATAGAACAACTTGGCTCTCACTGGGCAGATTTTCATGAAATTTGATATTTAAGGATCTTTTTGAAGATTTGTCAAGAAATTCAAGTTATATTAAAATCTGACAAGAATAACAGGTATTTACATGAAGACCTATGTAAATTTATGATAATATCTTGCTGAATTCTTCCTAGAATGAGAATGTTTTAGACAAAGGTTGTAGAGGAAATCAAAACACATTTTACGTTACATAAATGTTTTCTGAGAATTTTGCCATTTATGAGATAATGTGAAAAAATATGGTAGAGCCAGACAGGCCACAGATGGCAGTATAACATTGTGCAGAAAAGATATTATTTGCATGCTGGATAACTAAGGTAATAATACAGACACACACTTATGATGTTTAATACTTATTGTTTTTCCACAGCAATGATGGTTGCGCAAACATGCCTCAATATTACGTTATACATACATTGCCTATCCTGTATTTTTTATTCTCAACACAGAGTTTATTTTATGTAAGTTCTACAGTTTATATATAATGGCTGTGTGTGTGTGTGTGTGTGTGTGCGCGTGCGTGTGTGTGTGTGTGTGTGTGTGTGAGAGAGATGTACAGTAGGAGAAAGTACTTTATCTTTCAATTCATTCATTGTCAAATTGTTTTTCTCAATTGCTTCCAGTGAATAAAGGCGAAGTTCATATTCATTAATTCCTACTTGTAATATGGCTGCATTTACACAAAACCCACTTACTTCTAAAATGCACTATTCTGGGGTCTGAAATTCCAGAACCAGTTCTTATAACACTGCAGTACACAATATATTTATTGCAGTAGCTAAATGATTTGTTGTTTGTGATTTTGTTTAGCATGGGATTGCAGAATGGTAGATGTGGCAGAAACAGAGAGTTGATTTGATTTTATGCTTAAACTGAGTTATCTGGTTTGATTGTCATGTTTTAATGTCCCAACAACAGTCTCACTGTTGGAGCAAACCATTAAGTTATTGCAATAGATACACCATACTGCGGTTCTACAATATAACAATGACAACACTAAATAACAATACAAATTCTATATTAAGAACAGTGTTTCAGAACAATTATTATTAACATCAGTCACTGTAAGTTGAGCATGGTGAGATAACATAATGATGATTTGTCTGAAGCTACGTGCTATATATAGACAGATGCAACGTGATGACTTTGGCACATAAACAGGATGAGTTGATGCATGATTCATTGCTCTGATGTGCTTCAATGAAACCTGACTTATCTGCCTTGTACAGAGAGGTTGAAAAGTCAGGCAACCCATGAATCAACCAAAATGTGAAGCTAAACTACTCACTGCCCTGTATGGGGCTTTACCTTCAGGGTGGTGCTTACGCATAGGGGGAAACTAACTTTACCTGTGAATTAATCTTGTAATTATTTTCCTTAATATTACAATATTTGTAAAGGATCTCTTGCTCCTTTGCGGCACAATTTTAATCCCGCTCAGTCCTTGTCTGTAGTCTTCAGTTAGACAGAATAGCGCACAGACTTGACAATCTGGAAAGATTAGCTTATGTGTAAGGTCAGTGTTCAAAGTAATAGTTAACACTGTACATGTTTTACTTTACAGGATTTACATTCAACTGACAGCAGGTGGGCAATTGAAGGTTGTATGTCCACATACAATGTATTGTATAATACATTGTATTTTTCTGTGATGAAGGTCAGGTTGATAGTATGGATTCTGTGACTTTTCAGTTGCCCTGTATTTCACTTTCTGGGACACATTTGGCCATATTATTCATACAGTACCTAGGAACCCTGAAACTGGGTGCTTAAAAATGCATCTAATATTTTATAAATTACTGATTTTTATGTTGTTAACATTTGGGAAAAGAACTGAATGTGAAACTCTGATATTTAATTAGTGAAGGGTCCAAACTTCCAGTTGATTGTTCAGTGCTTTGTAAAGGATATTAGGAAGTAGGGCATAAATGTTTCCAAAACAAAAAGAATCTTTCTCACAACAAGCCTATCTTTAACAGGCAGCCATCAGCATACCCATAGACTGTAACAATACTCTATACTGTACACTGAATAGGTTAGAGCAATTATGAGCAGTGACTTACTGATGTATTATCTTGACATTCTAAGATGAATTTTGTGTTTTATGTATATCTATATTATGACAGGATGGAGTGAAAGGGGAGGGGGGGTCTTCACCCAGAAGGCATTCTCCATAGATAGAATTGTCGTTTACCTCCACGTCACCCATACATTTGCAAGGTGTGATGGCTAGCTACATGGATGACTTTGCATTTTCATTTATGATCTATACAATGTGGTAATTTACTCACAATTTTTAGACTGAGTTTCAACCTTACAGAAATTTAGTATTTAATTATTATACTGAGTGCACTATAACATAATTACTGTGTTGTACTTGCCCTCTCTCACTTAGAACAATGCTTACAAATTATTTGTAATGCATTACATGTTCTCTTTAATATTTTTATCATTATGCTTTCCTGCATCTGGAGGAAACATCCTCTTATTAATACATATATATTACAGTAACACCATTCAATACAAACAAAATTGTGAAGAAAGTATGTGTGTAGTTTTAACTGTTCATTTTTATTCATAGTTTCATCAGCTAACCAGTGGAAATGGCAGAGTATGTGAAGTGAGTTGGCATAACTGAAGCTGAATTTAGTTAAGGACAAGATAAAGGAATCCACATAATGGGGGAGTTCAAACGAATGAGGTACTGATGAGCTCAGCATGTCAGGCAGAGAAATAAGAAATGCATGTAGAAAATAAATACTGTAGAAAGCAAATGGAATGCAAATTGGAAACATGTCCAGGGGTGGCATTTGTTGTTCATGGGTTCATCTTAAACATTCTCTTATCACAAATGGTAGTTGTTAAGAAATTTGTAACTTAATTGTTTGTTCTTAACTTGTTTTTCTAAAAGCAAGCTGCACTATATACTATGCTGAAGTAGTAACACTTCTTCATCCCAGGTTCAGATCTTGCTGGGAGACAGACTGGCTCTCCTGACTGAAACTTTACATTGTTTTCCTGAGTCCCTTGAGGCAAATGCAAGTATAGTTCCTCAATCCTCCAGTAGTCATGCACTGTGCACAGATTGTAGTAGTAATCCAGAGCTTTCCTATTATAAAATTATATCCTAGGAGTAAGTGTAATTAATAGTACCTTACTGGTTACAGTAGTAATAGTTTACCTTCAGACATATGGAGAATTCAAAATGATGAATCAAATTGTAAGTTTGCTTTGAGAAGATATCTTATTACTCATAGTTTTTACTCTCTGGAAGTTTTCTCCTCTCACAATCAAGAAGTATCCCGTTAATTTGTAAATCTCTAAATTTTTGTAGATTGTGAATTTCTGGATCCCTTGTTTTGATGTATGACTTGGAGTCATTGATTGTATGGCTCCTGAATGCATATTTTTTGGGTCTCAATGTATATGATATTCTGTACCTGTTGTTTCCTGTGAGGTGTTTTTTGTGTCTATTGTCTTGTCCATTTGTGTGTTGTCTGATTTATATTTATTGACTTGTTTCATATTCAACTGTTGATAGGACAGAGTTTGGATCTGTGAAAGGAATACGTGTGTATGTATGTATGTTTGTCTATTGTGTGTATTGTCTTGTCCATCTGTGTGTTGTCTGATTTATATTTATGGACTTGTTTCATATTCAGCTGTTGATATGAAACAGTTTGTATCTGTGAAAGGAATATGTATGTATGTATATATGTATGTAAATGCATTTAATGTGTGCCAAATACTACAATCTTCAGGGTATATTTTAATTTTCTTATGTTTAAGGACCAATATCCATCTTATCTGGCTTTGGCATTACTGTTACTTTTACATAATTTCCTCATTGCTATTTTTAGCATCCTAGATACCTGTGACAAATGGAAGGTCTCATATCAGTGTTGCTGAAGATTCAAGTCTTCTGGGATATTATGCCATTGAGATTGGTAATCAGTTACTGATGTTTTGAAGGATAATGTATCTTCATTGCCAGGGTAAATTTGTCCAAGAAGTGTGTTCTTGGACTGCTTGATGCTAATGATGAAGGCACTGCTGTCTTTCAAAATATCAGGAGCTGTTTGCCAGTCTACATGGTATAACATCCCAGAAGACTTGAATCTTCATCATAGACACCTAAATCAGGCAGTTCATAGTGCCCGTATGACCGGGACAAATCCACTTTAGAGTCTTGTAACATGACCTCCTTGTACGATTATTTTGCTGGTCACTGCTGCATATCCCTGCTGCTTTGTTGAAATGGTCCAGTATGTTGAGTTTCTGGGCAAATTTCAAGATTGTGAGAGAAGTAAGTCTTCATGTCAGTGAAAGCCAAAATGTTCATGCAGTATTTTGCTGACTTGATTGGAATGTACTTGCAAGCAGTTTTGTTTCTTTAGAATATGGCTAGTTACATGTCATTGGTCAAATATTCAAGAGATACACAAGTCATTGTGAATTTGCACAGGTTTTCTAAAAACTGCATATTGTTTGCAATTTTTCAGTCTCTTCAGATCTAATGCAAGCATCATAAAAATGTGAACAGAGCATTACAAATTCAAATCTGCTCTATGATGCAGTTATGTAAACAGCCTCAGTGCCTGTGCCTGTCATATTCTACATATTCCTTATATTTAACTTTGCAGATTCCAGCAAGGTAGGAGATTGTCTGCTAAAGTGGCTATGATTTCTGGCTCACTCTTGTGTTTGGTATCTGTTCATATTCTTACATTTGATGAGTGTAATATATTTGTACTGTTCACAGTTTTGTTGATGTCTGTCTGATCAGTAAAACACTTGACAGAGTAAGTGTGTCTTTTGGCATTTTAGGCACCTCTGTTGGGCCCAGGCAGCTACATAATGACAACATTTTCAACGCTAGATCTGGCAGTTGTAACTTGTGTTTCTTTTGCCACTTGGTATTTTGCCTTACACCTCAATAGTAATTATAGCTGCCAGATTCAGTTCTTCATTTCCTGCAGTGTATTGTTCAGAGTCAAAATTATTGCTTGCACTGATAAATCCTTTTCAGGGTTGCTTTAGTCTTTACTGTCAGTTAAATCATCAAATTTTTCCACTGACCATTGGTGTATGTGTTAGCCAATAGCCATTTTGTCATACATGCAATATACAAAAGCAAGAGAAAAACAGTGAAACAAAGCCCCTAAAAATTAACTATTTATGCATTCAAATTTATAAAAAGCGTTTTAACTTGTGACAAACTATGTCATTACTTGTACAAATTATGACAGCAATCTAGTCATAGAAAATGACCATGTCTCTTTAAAACACACACACACAAAAAAAAAGTGAAACCTGACCCATACCATCAGAGGAAAGTAGAGAAAGGTTCAATGCCACATCACTGGTGGCTCTCTTGTGACGACCCAATAATTGATGATGGATTACAATAATACATTGTGTGTGCACTGGGAGGTTAAATTAGGCCATGTCTGCTTCCTTCCACACCTTATTTCTCTGTCATTATTTTCTAATCATCCTATAATTTGACACTGTCTAGCTGAGGAATTGCAAGCGTCATTAAATAAAGCAATAATATACAAACAGAAGGGTACAATCTCAGAACAAAGTGTTTTTTTAGTGTACAGTGAGATCTTGTACAAGAATAGAGTCCAGGAGGATTTTCACATTCATACAGATACAAATGTAGTGATTTTGTTCTTGCAGTACTGAATCTGAATCCTTCTAATGCAGAGTATTGATTTAATTTTCAGTGGCAACAGTACTGGAACAGTTAATGTATTTATATACATTTTCTGGGCTTATATGAAAAAATGTCTGCCTGTAATGTAGATAGTGAAAATGGGTTGCATAGCCAAAGAAAAGATTAATGAGGATATGAACATGGTGGATAGCAAGTCAAAAACATTGCTTCTGTACATTTTGTGGTTTTGGAAACAACTCATTTTGTAGGCTTTTAGCATCACATTAAAAATGTTTGTGGCAAAGTATAGGAAATATTTCATCTGTTGCTTCTGAGATTTCTTGTCTTTCGTATAGGGTACATAGTTGTTGACTCTTTTTCTTACTTGAAATGAACTGTAGCTTTAAAGAACATTAGACCTAGAATGAGTGATGTATGTATGTATGGGAACCTTGCACATCTGGCTGCTGTACTTCGCTGTAGACTTCTGCTGGAAATGGAGAAAATGCATTAATTGTTTATACTTAACATAATATTTGGGAAAAAAGTTTATTATAAATCAGAAAAGACATAATATATGTGAGATGATAAATATGTTGAGAGGATAAGTAAAAAGAAACCAAGCCAGAATTTCATGAAGCAATGGTAATTTCAACAGTTCTCAAAACGCGTTTTTGGTACAAAACAAAGGATATAAGGAGGCCGAAAGATGGCTATGAAGTGAGAACAGGCTTCAGCCTGATCTGTGGCGAAAAGCTTTATAAGATGGATATTATGGCAGTCACTCAGCAATATGTGCTGCTCTGCAGAGCAGTTAAGAAAATGTTCGGGATCTTTCATAAACAGGAGGCATGCATATTGACTGAAGAGACATAAAAATTTAGAAGCACAAGAAGTCTCATAATTTCTGATCTTTAACTAGGGTAATGGTAGGCTCATTAATGAAGGATGAAATGGATGATACCAGAGACAATATTTCTGCTGATCATGTCAAGTTGCAGACCAGAAACTTTTTACACTGGAATTTGAAGGACTTTGATAAAAATGTGCTGTTACAGAAGAATTTATATTGCCTGTATACAGATCTCACCAAAATGTAAAGGAGTCCACAAATTTTCCAAAACTTCAGGAGCTGCTTCAAAACTCTAGGTGCCAGAAGGGTGACATACAGTAAGTTCCATTCTGAGGAGCAACAAATATTAGGAACTACCATACAAAATTTAGTCACCTGGGCAACCTGCCACCTGGCATTTGTGCACCCCTGGCCTACTTGTCTAATTAAGGTAGAAGCCTTTTTGAGCTTGCCTTCCTCCTTCCCCTCTTTTAACTAAATTATTGTTGGATGATATTCGTAGTAGACAAGAAAGAATAGCTGGAAACACTTACTGTTAGAGACCACTTGGGAGATGTAAGTGTAGGGGGAGAATAATATTTAAATGGATATGAAAGAAATACCGAGATTATAAGGCACAATAATGGCAGGCTTCTGTGATGGAGATGATGAACTGTCAGCTTTCATAAGAACGGGGACTCCTGTGGTCCATTAAATAACTTTGATATGACTGTGGTTGACAAGTTAACAGTGAAAGAGTTGAAGAGGTGGCCATTGACATGTTTATCCACATTACTTGCTAGAAAATCAACCCATATTTCGGTGAACTTTGGACATCCTGTTATCACACAGGAACACTCTATGATAAATTAATTTCCATTCACTCTGTCCTTGCAACTATGACCCATGACAGATTTTGGCCTCCCATACAGTTCTAGTCCATTCTATTCTAGCCAGTCACAAATTAATAACTACTGATACTGTGTGAGTGAAAAGCCTGTAATTTCTATCACTTTGATTTATGTGCAATTTAAAGTCTGAAGGTGTCACAAGTAGAAGTAACAGTGCCATCATATTCATAGATTAGTTAATAGTCTGGATGAAAATAGAACACAGGCATGATTTCAGAATGTGTGGCTCAACATAAGCAGTCTGATTTTTAAGGTTCCATAAGCAGACCTTGTCTGCGCTTGCATCCATCTCATGACTAAAAGACAGACATTATTATAAATTGCAGAGGATTTGTATGACAATCTCTTTTAATATAACACAATAAAATTTTTAACTTCCTGTTTCGAACAACATAAACATGGTGCCTGTATAAGCTTTTAAGGTGGGAACAACACTATTCCAGGTCAGTGTAGGGTCCTAATGTTACAGAGCAATAGATACTTTAAAATTATGCAACTCATACTGTCAAAATTTTGGTGTAGAATGTAATGCAAGAATTGGTGACCACATGAAATATTTTGGTGTGTATGAATAAGTAAAGGATCATAATTTTAAGTGTGCAACTTCTATTGTTACATCTAAGTGCATTAGTAGTGTTAAGGGTACTCACCTCTACTGGATGAGTGGGGAGCTCTGGCTGTCACTGAAGTCCAGAGTGTAGTACATCTCAGTTGTGTCAAGGGATGGGAAGGACCGATTTGATGATGTTGAACCTTTCTCTTTCTCCACTTCGAGAGCAGTGGATCGGTTTCTGGAACTATAACAAACCACATAGAGCTGTAATTAAATGTATGAAAAGTGAAGCTCATGTATTCAGAAATTTGGTTTTTTATCTCCAGCCCAGTACATCAAATCTCTGTTACAAAGATAAGTCCAGCTAATGTTTAAGGAAGCAATCACTGTTTGTTATGAGAATCAAAGGAAGATCTTGGTCTGAGCTTTTTGCAGCCTGTATTTAATATGTAACTTTGTGTCACACATTGAACCTCCTTCACCATTTTGGCATACATCACAGTTGCCATCTTCACACTCACCCTGAAGATGGCTACTTCAGTGTAAGCCAAAATGTTGGGACAACTTCAACATAAGATATGACCAAATAACAAAAGCTGAAGTTATGCAAACGAAGGTATGCTATTTATTATGTTTAAGGAGATGTTAGATGTTCATTTTAATGGCAAGATGACATATGTAATTATACCTGTGGATGAAATGCAGAGTTAATGGGTGTTGGGAGCCTTACTATGAAGAGTTAAAATTTTTATTCAGGCAAGGGCATACAGTATATGAGACATACTCCAGTTCGATGGAATACTGAAGGTTGAAGTATGATGGGTGTTCAGACCAGGGTAATGGAAACACCATCTCTCAGCTCCCATTGCTACCCCAATTAGTACAATTGTGCCTTAAAGCTATTTCTTTTTATGAGTTTTATTTATTTCAGGCAGTAATGTTACGGTTCAGAATGGTGGTTGGTGATTGAAGTAGGTCTGGGATGTTGCTGAGGGGGGCTGGATATGATACGAAGGTACTGTCAGAAAATACAGAAGCTGAAGGTACAGGATTGTACTTACAGGAAGAGATCAGGGGGAAGCAGAAAATGACACAGAAGGTGGGGAGGTTGAGGAAAAGGAATGAGATAAAGGGGGAAAATATCAAAGAAACGGGAAGAATAAGAAAAGAAGGAACATGAAGGAAAATAAGACAGAAAATAAGAGAGTATGATGAAATATATGACAAGAAAGATAATTGAATAGGAAGTTTATGAAGGTGAGGAAAATAAAGCAGAAGATGAGAAATAATAAGATAAACAAAGAAAGAAGGTCGGGAGAAGGTGTAAGATTAATCAATTCAATAACTCGCACCTGCATGGCTTGATGACCTCTTCAAGGCGAGTGACCTTACAGGGCAACAAAGGAGCGGCACTGGGAAAGCAGCGCTTGTATGTCTCATGCACCCTGCAGTGACATGCTGCCACCTGCAACACATTGAGGCAGGCTGAAATGTGTTTCATTAACAGGGCACAGGAGCATCCTCTACCTCACTGTCTGCAGTAGTGAGGCTGCTGAGATATGCCGATACAACCATCACATCTGGTGTGGAGGAAATTCTAGTACCAAAATTCAGATCAAGTTTAAGTGTTTTAAATCTTTATTTGATTCATTGTCCCTTAGGTACTTGTGAGTAACCAACACATTTGAGTAAACTTCGAAACCAGTAATCCTGCAATCACACTTAAAGTTCTAAGAAAGCAGTTTTGTCTTAAAAAATATTAAGTTTATGGAGCAGATAAGCTTCATTGACCGAGTCTTGCCTGTCGTTTTGAATGTTTGTCTGTTTTGCCCTTTTTTTAGCCAGTAAACCATGGGTGTCCCAACTTTTTTTTTAAAGGGCCACAACAATCAGTGTAGCCTGGATTGCGTGCTGCAGTGTAAAACTCACAATAAGTGGTATACCTAACCTCCTAAATTATTGTGCATCTTTGTTGTATATATAATTTACAAACGTGGCCGCGGACCGCATAACACAACCTGGTGGGCCGCGGTTTGGAGACCCATGCAGTAAACCAATTATGTACCTCAGAATCCCACTTGCAAAGAAAGGTGTGATGCTCTGTGTTGTTCATCTGCCAGCCTTCTTTACTGACAGCGTCCGTAATATTAATAATCTTTAATTACACATTATTTTGCTGCCAAAATCCTCTTTCACGCCTTTTACATAAAGCCTGACGAAGAAATTGCATTTAACCACTGGTGTTGGGCCTTTGTGTTCTGTTTCAAGAGAGTTCGTTAGTTGTGGTCGTATTGATTCCTGGTGTGCAACATAGTATTTAATAAACCCTCGCATTCACATAATTTTGTACCGACCCTTGGCAAAAGTTTTGTTCTTGAGTTTTCCAATCTTTCGGCCCGACAATTTAGCCATTACAACAGACGTCTGCAGCGTGCTGCTTGTCTATGAAGTATTAACAGACCTGCCTGTTCCACTTCTACTCTATGGAATATTTTATTCTCCTGTAATTTATGTTTCTTTCCACGTTTTTATTTAACGTCACAAACTTTTCATGCAGTTATGTCACGTTACAACCTTGTCAATACAGACTTTTGAAACGCTTGCAAATATCTCGGGAGCACAAGTTCCCTTTTAAAAGTTTTTGCGCACACGGAATTCTTTGCATTCATGTTACCGACACTGTATGAAAACAGTTTAGAAAGACTTCTAAAATGATGCACAGACGGTGTTGTGTAGTTCCTGTGAATGGTTGACTCTGCCCAATACTGGTGAGGATTATGGTGAATAATCTCTTTCAGAAACGGGGCATAGAGTACTGCGGGACAAGGCGTTACTTGCGCAGGCAGTTTAGTCACGTAAAAATCAGTGACTGTTTTAGCGATTTGTAAGTACAAATCTGTCTTGTTTCTGGTAGGTGCTACGCGCTGGAAAGGGAAAAGAAAAAAAGGCATAGAAAGAAAAGTTATGTTCGTGTCCATATTTGTACCCTTTCCTTGGACAGAGTGCATGAAGTGAACAGTGGAGTAGCTAGGTTTTTTAACGCCCGGGGCGAAAAATCACAATAGCCGCCCATGACAGAAATCACGAAATTCATAAAAAAAAAATCATAATTATTTGTTGAATTTCCATTTATTTGCCTCAATAATTTAAAATTTGTTGAGCGGAGAAGGTAAAATTTTTGGTTTAAAACGTTAATTTTGCCGCCAATGTTGCCACCTCTTGGACTCTGCTGTCTGTGGAAGTTAATGCATGTATGGTGTGTCATGTGCGTCCGTCTGCCTGTCTTGTAGGTATCCAAGGACAACTGAATAGGTTTCAACGTAATTTGTTACGCCTATTAGTGATTGTACTGTAAAAGTTCCAAGGGAAATTTTATTTTGATGCCGCTCGGTCCCTTGTAGGCCTAACATGAAATTTACACTGTAATGTTCGGACTTTTCCAAAACCAGCTCACCGCTTAAACAGCTTAGTACACTGCGTGATAGATCAATACGAGCTGTAACTACAGTTTGAAGCGTTGTCCGATTTTCTGAATTTTTCAAGAAATACAAGGAAAAATGTTTCGTACGTAATGTAATTAGCTTGTGAAAATTAATCAGTTTCGTGCAGTAAACGATCATCAGGGTTATTGAGGTACGAAAATTTGTAAGACACGTATTTGGTTAATGCCTGTGATACACCACACTTCACTTTTCCACTCCCTTTGTTTTCCCGGCAAATTCATCTCCGTCCGTTTTCCGGGATTTGTGGGTTTGTTTGGCAGCATAAGTACACAAATCCTATCAATACATGAAGGGGCATTGTTTTCCTTTTTTTAGTTTATTTTACGACGCTGTCGTTAATTCAGACAACACAGTTTTGAATGATGGGTTGAATGTAATTGATGTATTGGACAGCGAATTTGGCAGGAAGCGGTAGTGGCCTAATCTAGGAACTATCCCGCCATTTTCCTGGATGAACAGATGGAACCTGCGATGAAAATCAGCGCAGGCGATGACCCGGTCAAGATTCGAACCATACATCTCCCGATTACAGGTCTACAGGGTTACTGATACGCCACCCTGCTCGGTAACAGGGAATTTCCTCTAAAGCAGTGGTTCCCAACCTGTGGGCCTGGAGGCCTCGGAGGTTTATGCCAAGGCACAGATCATTGCCAAGTTTTCCGCAAATTCACGTAGCTTCTCAGTAATCTTGCTCCTCCAGCCAGCGCTTGATTTCCCATTTTATCTCCGCCGCTGCGAGGCAGGCACCTATCAAATATTTGTATTTGTTGTTGTGATGAATAAAATTAAGTTCATTAACAATGGTTATGGAGTTCATAATTTTTTCCCTTATGTATTCTCTGGATCAACAGAGCTTAAAAGCATGAGTATTAGCTTCTGGGGATCCGCGAAATTTTTGTTGCCCTCATGATCGAAAGGTGTGGAACCACTGCTCCTACGTACTGACATTCTGGTGCAAAACATTTAAGCACAGGGCTTTTACTATACGTCGTTATGCAAAATGACAAGGACGTAATGTGGAATCCACTTACAACTACGTAAGAATGCGTTATAGACGGCACGAGAAGGCCGTGTCTCACCGTTATGACGACGATGATGACTGCACAAGCGAGTGTTCCCGCCGCGATGAACACATTGTGCAGGTGGTCCAGGTGGATGGATATAGGCATCTGCAGGTCCAGCTGGCTGTCCCTGTTGCTGGGCAGAGCCTTGGGGATCGCCTCTAATACGAATTCTTCTGCTCACACACAACAACGTTTGGTAACTCACAATTTGACAATTTGTATCTTTTAAAAGTTGCAAAAACATTTAGTCAGAATTTGTGCGGAAAGTAGATCAGAAATACCTGGAAAGTTTTGAAATGTGGTGCTGGAGAAGGATAAAGACGATCATTTGGACCGACCGTGTGAAAAATGAGGTATTACACAGAGTCAAGGAGGAGAGGAACATCCTGCATATAATAAAAAGAAGGAAGGCTAACTGGATTTGTCACATATCGCGTGGTAACTGCCTTCTAGAATACGTTATTGAAGGAAAGTTAGAAGGAAGGATAGAAGTGATTGGAAGACGAACAAGAAGAAGGAAGCACCCACTGGATGAACTTAAGGAAACGAGAGGATACTGGAAATTGAAAGAGGAAGCACTAGATCGCACTCTGTGGAGAACTCGCTTGGGAAGATTCTATGGACCTGTCGTAAGACAGACTACGGAATGAATGAATAAGTGGAAATCTGATTGGAAATAAGGAACGAAAAAATTATTTTCAGTAATTTTAGTAACATTACAAGTAAAAGGTCCAGGGAAAAAATATGTGTTGGGATGCGAGTGAAATCACTGAGGCTACAGGCATTTCGAGATCTTCAGTTTGTATTACACAGTATTAGGCACTGCCTGTGCAGGTTGCATGAATTTACATTTCTCCGTATCAAAACAGGTCTACCACATCAGTCTGATAACAAGATAGAGAAGTCTTTGTCCAAAAGGTTTTACTTAGTTTTGAAGCGCTTTAATTTTGGTCCATCAATTCGTTCTGAGATCCTGAAACTGATTGATTCTATTTGGAATAAAGAGGAATTGCCTGAGCAGTGGAAGGAGTCAATCATTGTACCTATTTATAAGAAGGGTGATAAAGCAGATTGCAGTAATTATCGAGGCATATCACTTTTGTCAACCACATACAAAATTCAATCCAACATCCTTCTGTCAAGGTTAACTCCATATGCAGAGGAAATTATAGGGTATCATCAGTGTGGATTTAGACGTAACAGGTCAACTACTGATCATATATTCTGCATTCTTCAAATACTTGAGAAAAAAATGTAAATACAATGCAGCAGTGCATCAGCTATTTATAGACTTCAAGAAAGCCTATGATTCAGTTAGAAGGGAGGTCTTGTATAATAGTCTTATTGAGTTTGGTATCCCCATGAAACTAGTAAGGCTAATAAAAATGTGTCTAAATGAAACCTATAGCAGAGTCCGGGTAGGCAAACATTTGTCTGACACATTTCCTATTAAGAATAGTTTGAAACAAGGAGATGCTTTATCGCCATTGCTTTTCAACATTGCTTTGGAATATGCCATTAGGAGGGTTCAGGAAAACCAGGAGGGCTTGAAATTAAATGGTACACATCAGCTTCTAGTTTAGTTTCTTAGTATATTGGGCGGAAGCGTACATGCTATAAAGAAAAACACAGAAGCTTTAGTAGTCGCTAGTAAGGAGATTGGTCTAGAAGTAAATGCTGAGAAAACTAAGTACATGGTCATGTCTCGCAATCAGAATGCGGGACAAAATCACAACATAAAGATAGATAATGAATACTTTGAAGTACTTTGAAAGGGTGGAACAGTTCAAATATTTGGAACAACCCTAACGAATCGAAATTCCATTCAGGAAGAAATTAAGGGCAGATTGAAGTCGGGAAATGCTTGTTTTCATTCGGTACAGGATCTTCTGTCTTCCAGTTTGCTATCCAAAAATACAAAAATTAAATATACAGAACTATAATTTTGCCTGTTTTTTGTATGGGTGTGAAACTTGGTCTCTCACACTGTGGGAGGAACATAGGCTGAGGGTGTTCGAGAATAGGGTGCTGAGGAGGATATTTGGGCCTAAGAGGGACGAGGTAACAGAGGAGTGGAGAAGACTACATAACGAGGAACTGAATGATCTGTACTCATCACCAAATATTATTCGGGTGATCAAATCAAGAAGAATGAGGTGGGCGGGCCATGTAGCATGTATGGGAGTGTGGAGAGGTGCATACAGGATTTGGGTGGGGAGACCTGAGGGAAGGAGACCACTTGGAAGACCCAGGCGTAGATGGGAGTATAATATTAAAATGGATCTTCAAGAAGTGGGGTGAGGGGCATTGACTGGATTGATATGGCTCAGGGTAGGGACAGGTGGCGGGCTCTTGTGAATGCGGTAATAAACCTTCGAGTTCCATAAATCGCGGGGAATTTCTTGACTAGCTGACGACCTGTTAGCTTCTCAAGAAGGACTCTGCTCCACGGAGTTAGTTAGTCAGTTAGTTAGTTTATTTTTGGTCCATGCTGTTCCTGACGTTCTACTCATCACACTAAACGTGATGGAAAGCTACTGCCATAAGAGCAATATTCCATTCCCAATGTTCGGTTGCCAAACGCCCTTCATTCAATGCTTTGTTCCGGCTGCGATGAAAGAACACACATTCACATTCCTATGTATTTATTTTTTTCAAAGCCTTGTACCTTGACACGTCTTTCCCGTGTAGCCGGGTCGGCAGGCACAGTAGAACGAGTCCACGCTGCTCCAGCACGTTCCCCCATGACGGCATGGATTCACACTGCAGGCCTGCAACATTTCAACGCTTTGAAATTCAAGTGTGTATCGAGTGTCAAACGCCATAAATTATACCTCGAAGAGTTCAGATTTGGAAACACACTTTTCAGTTGTTTATGTCCACAGATTGTCTCAAAAATTAAATCCAATCTTTTTTTATGTGAACTGTTCAGTGTTGTTTATAATGTACGTTACTGAAATCACAGATTCTTGTTTGATAGCACAAGGCTTTAATTTCAGTTATATTATCAAACACAAAAATGCTCAGAGCAAAATCCCGTTAATAACATGGGAGGGTTAGTATGGAGAGAGGAGCTAGCTTACAAATAAATCCCCAAATTACAGGGGAATTATAGAGGTGATAAAACCCGAGCAAACACCCATTACCTAGTTGATCCTAAAATTCCGTGACATGCAACAATTTCTATTATTTGTTATCAGATATCACTCATCTATGAAAACCTTGAGAATGAGCCAGCTGGTTTGAAATATGTAAGGTCAATGAAAATGAGTACCGATTAACGAAATGTGTTTATCTAACGGAAAGTTATGATCAGTTATTCAATAATGCAGATTATGGCATCTAGTATCCATGACTTATGTTCAGTTCGAAACAACGACCCAGAGTTGGATTGATCTAAGACCACTGATGTCTGAAAATCAACTCCTGAATCGTTGTACAGATTAGGGTATCGGAACAGTAACGACGTCAATCAGAGTGAGGTACGAACATGAAATAAGTTAATGTCGATCTGCGAGTCCTGGGACAAGAACGTGGAATTAAGAAGAGTGCTGAAGAGGATGTGTGGACAAGGAGACATGAAGAAACAGACGAGCGGACGGAATTACGTTTTGTGCTTTGTCGTTTATACTGTTTGTCTAATACTGTTAGGATTATTATATCAAGAAATATGAGATTGACTATGCATGTAACGTGCATGATGGAAACGCAAAATTCATGCACAACTTTGGGTGTCAAGCGAAGTGATTATTTGGGCGATGTAGGCATAGTCTGGGAGAAAGATTTCAGAAAGTATCTTAGTTAAAAAGGTATAAAAATATAAACCCGATTGTCCTAAATTAGGGGGAGTCAAAATATGGTGGAATTTCCTGAATGTTTTGGACCTTAAGGACCTGTGAGAACAAGGACTCCTTTAATTGCCTAATAATTATAAACTCCATCTTAAAAGATTTCACGTTGTATTCACTGTGCATCTTGTTAACTAATTAAAAGTTTTATTAGACCAACATGTGCACTATATTCTTGTAAGCAAGTCGATCACCCCTACATATGTTTCAGCCTATAACAGGCCATCCTCAGGGGGTCAAAGTTGTTTACATAGACTTTACATCTGTTAGTTCAATTTTTAAAAAACTAGTAAACACATTCCCTGTGATTTTACAGCTGAAAGTAATAATACCAAAATCCATTGGGAACTACGATTAATTTTATTTCATTTTATGTGGATGTACTAGCTATTTTTAAAATTGAACTAACAGATGTAAAGTCTATGTAAAAAACTTTGACCCCCTGAGGATGGCCTGTTATAGGCTGAAACATATGTAGGGGTGATCGACTTGCTTACAAGAATATAGTGCACATGTTGGTCTATTAAAACTTTTAATCCATCTTAAAAGGTTTCCGATTGTGTTACATAGCTGCAATAAACCTGAATACTGTTTTGGACACCGTCCAACATTTTTGCCTTTTTAGTGTCCAAACACTAGTCAAGCTTATTTCAACTGCATTAACTGCCTCAACGAAGACCTTACTCTCTACCATGAAGATAACTTGCTATTAAGTAAAGCCGCTATTGAAGGGCCGTGCCAAGACTCAGGCGGTTAGTCACCAGCCTCTCACCACGGAGGCACAGGTTTGATCCCGGATCAGTCCATGTGGGATTTGTGGTGGAAAAGTGGCACTGGGACAGGTTTTTCCCCGAGCACTTCGGTTTTCCCCTGTCAGTTTCATTCCACCGGTGCTCCACTACACGGAAAAACGAAAAAACTCTAATCATCTTCATGACAGGGTTGCACAATAAGCCTCAAGGCTGCGGTGCGTCCGTAGCATCTGCTGCGGGGACCTTCAGCACAAAACAAAAAGCCGCTATTAGTATAATTTACAGAGTTTTCCTTTGAGTTAGAATTCGAAAATGTAAAACCAAGTAATCCAGAGTCCCGAATTTAACTAGTTCATCTTAGCCTTGATTTCAGTCTTCCGCCGCGATACTGATGAGATCTGCGCTCTTCTAGGATATTACGCGGCGTCGTGTGGTAATTGTTTACCGACGTTTCGGGACAACGTATCGGTCCCATCTTCACGGGTCAAAAGTCGGTAAACAATTACCACACGACGCCGCATAGTATCCCAGAAGAGCGCAGAACATAGTTCACCTTAGCTTTGAAAGTGTCGAGGCCGTTACATCCTTTTCATGCACAAAAGTTTGTTCCACTTTAGGGCTGCATTACCACCCGATACTCACGGCTCTTGACGGAATGAGGCAGTCAGGCCCTGAAAAACCCTTAGGGCATTCACAGGAGTAGTTGTTGCCTCGGTCCACACAGTAGTGGTGGTCATGACATGGGTTCGGGTCGCAAAGGTCAATCTGTTAACAGGAAGCCACAAAAAGACTCAGCGTATTTCGATGAAATTTGGTGCTGGAAGTCTGTGTTGTAGGGCGAATTTAGTGTTGCTTTTATAGCTGTAATTAGCTAATATAACCCGTACATTACTTGGAGTTCAAGTAAAGCTTTTATAAAATGTATTGAAAAAGAATCGCAGTGTGCCGCACAAAGTGATCTACACACAAACATTCCCCGACTGAAGAAAAGTAAAAAATGAAATAGTGACATTTTTTAAACGTGAGACGATTTTTTTCCTTGCGAGAATGAAAAGCCCAATGAAACGAAGGTGGCGATAACACAGGCGGGGGGCGGTCACGCTGCGGCCGATCAAGTTCCAGTGTGCTGGAGTTTGGCTTTCAACTGGACTCCCTTTTATATACGTACACATATATACATACATATATGACTATGCACACTCAGTTCCGACTTGCGCAAAATCCGACTTGCGCCGGAACTTCCGGAACGTAACTACTGCGTAAGTCGGGGAGTGTTTATATACATATGACCAAATATGGATGTGATTAAGATCTGTAACTTTATTTAAAAAAAAACTTTTTTGCTTATTGAATATATAATGAAATAAATGAGAATAATTCTTGGCTGTATGTACTTGAAATATTTACAGCTGATGGCTTTGTGAACAATAAAATGGATCCATATTGAATTACGTCGGTGCGAAAGTTTTAAATATTATAAAATTTGAATTCATAATGACTTTACATGGTGTGGTACTTTGAAATGTTAAAGTATGTCAGCAACATAACTTATGTTTTGAATCTTCAGTGACTGAACTTCGTGACAACTGGGTGTAAGCATTAACAACGCACTGCAGGCGGCCTACCTTGACGTGACAGCGCTTGCCCGTGTAGCCTCTGCCACAGATGCACGTGTAACTGCCGATGTGATCCATGCACGTCCCACCATTGATACAAGGCGAAGACTCGCACTCGTTGTACTCGTATTCACAGTGCTGGCCGGCGAATCCTGTTACACCACAGAAGTTCGGTTATTTCACGTATTTTGACGAAGTTATTCGGTTTGACAGCTAATGAAATACATCGGGAGGATGACCGTGTATCATGACTGGGAGTTTTTGTTGTTTTCCTCAGGCTCTGCATTCAAACACTGGAATGTTACCTTCAGACAGACTCCGACCGCCTCTGTCCAAATCCTTCAATTCACATAATTAAAAGGGCATTTCACATTGGACATAAAGTATACAATATTTTGAGCCTGAAACAGGGATAAAATGTGTTATAACCAATGACTGACCTGGCTGGCAAAAGCAGCGATAGCCGTCTTGCTGGTCCACGCAGATTCCATGGACGCATGGTGATGACACGCACTCGTTCAGGTTGTGTTGACACAGGGGTCCGCCGAACCCGGGACCACAGTCACAGCGAAATTGTGTCCCGTTGCGTGCGCATGTGCCCCCATTCTGACATGGCGACGAGGCGCACGGGTCTGTTTCTTCTTGGCACGTCTTGCCTGCGTAACCTGAAAGTATAAGGTGGAAATACGTCAGTTAAAAAGCCTCTCAACGAGGAATTGACGACGGAGTGTTGGTGGTATCTCCTCTAAATTCTACACTGGGTGCGGAGACTACGCCACTACCGAAATATCTGTTCATCTAGCAGTCAGAATCTTAACTGGAAGAGCGTCCGAATATTCCGCCTAATCAAATCAACGATTTGCTGGAAGCCCTAAGACAATAGCAGTGTAAATTATTGTGGTGTACTTTGTTCTGGGCCATGCTACATTTTTGGAGATGAATTTACGGGGGCGGCCCACATGAATAAAACAAATTTCCCATTGTGCTTTCATTTCTTGCGCAGGAAAGCATAAAAAGCTGTAATACTAATTTGAAGCACCTGCCGGCGGAGAACACTTTAAATAAGCGCAGTAATAAATTGCTCCATTGTTACGTCATTGAAAGCTGTTTTTTTTTTATGGAAGCCTGTTTGTGGCTTTGTGAATGCGTCCACTGCTGGTCCCATTAATGGAACAGGAAATGGGTTGGCAGTCTCGTCTCTAAAGACCCCTCTTTATTCCACCCTGGTGGATCCAAGGCGCCGTGAAAACTGTGAACCCAGGTGTTTTCTTCGTAGACAGCATCTAAGTCTCTCTTCTGGGCGGTGGAGAAAGTGAGGATCATTTATGGAGCTTCTGCTCGATGAACGACCGCTTTGGGAAAAGGCTTGACTTGAACTCATCAGGTGCGTTATGTCTCTAGCTATACGGCAAGCCACCGACCGAATAGGTTAGCTTAGTGGTCCTGTTCCTGACCCGCATTCGAACAGTACGCAGTTTGAATCTCGATCAGGCCCCTAGCTATCCTGATTAGCATATCGTGGGTTTCTCAGTGCCTGCGATCAAATTCTGTGTAGTATTTTGAAAGAAGTCATTGTTATTTCGTTAAACATTCTTTTGTATTTTCTGAACGTAACCTAACTTCTTACTACACTCTGCGTTAACTAACCACCAAGGATGATGAGACGTTGTTTAATAAGCGGTGAACCATACCGAATTCTGCACGAGGTTACGTATGTAGCCGCAACAAGCTGTATGTTGGTAATTGGTTGCGCTGGTAAGCGAGCTACGAAACCAAATTTAGTGAGTCCTAAAAATCATGCTAGGTTTCCGAATTATAATACGGAAGCCTCGTGCCTTTAATGTCACTCGCAGGCCTCTCAGCCACTAGATGTGTTTTAGAATTGAATGTTTCTTCTTTATCACATCAAAACGTTTCGCGCCGTTGCTTATGTTATTTTTTCTATTTTCCCTTGTCGTGATGTTAACCACCTAATTAGTTCACACCGGGAGATGGGGAAGATTAGAATGAAAACATTGGTAAGTTGTTGAGAATCAGATAATCAAAATCGGCTGGCTGATGTTTATGGTACGAATTCCATATTTCAGTCTTAAGACCCACAAAATCTGCTCAGTGTCACGGGACAAAACACTGCTTACTACAACCCTAGTTGGCGCAAATTATAGTCAATCGCGTTTTAGAATCAGCCTCGGAAGTCTACCTCATCGCCACCAGTCGCCCTACTGATTGCTGTAAGTCACCCTGTTTCGTCATTCTGAACCCCAGGTATTATTTTGATTCTGGAAACTTGGAATATAGTCTAAGGAACGAGAATAACAATAAGATCTGCGCTCTTTTGGGAAATTACGCGGCGTCGTGTGGGCATTGTTTACCGACGTTTCGGGACAATGTATCGGTCCCATCTCCGAGGGTCAAGAGTCTACCGACGTTTCCGGAAAACGTATCGGTCCCATCTTCAAGGGTCAAGAGTCTACCGACGTTTCGGGAAAAGTATCGGTCCCATCTTCAAGGGTCAAGAATCCGAGACTCTTGACCTTGAAGATGGGACCGATACGTTGTCCCGAAACGTCGGTAAACAATTACCACACGACGCCGCGTAATATCCCAGAATATCGCAGATATTATCAACATCGCGGCGGAAGCATAAAATAATGGAATTAACGATAGTCTTGTAACTATCAAATATCCAGATAATTAGGATCTGCTTACGGAAATATGCGAAATGGAATGCGTCTACAAGTAACAGCAGATATTGTGTAGAAGTTACGATAGACAAAGCTGTCACAAGTGTTAGATACTCACCGAAACTTGAGTAGTCATATAATATATGTTCGAAATTATCTCTTTTATTTTCCAACTATTTTAATTCACTTGGTAGTTTATTTTGCAAATTAAAGTGCTTGCTGTCAAAACAGCTCTAGACTTTTAAAAATCCTGCAGAGTGTTTCTCAGAATTCAGAAAAACCTGGAAAAAGCAGAGTAAAAGGAACCCTCCTCCGTCAAATGAAAGAGTCCGTCTCCGACATTCGCTTCTGTCCTTGTTGTCTCTGCAGACCCGGCAGAATCTTTATTTGCACTTCGACTGGAAGGGCCTATTCCCATAATACTCAAGGCTGTTCTGTTGAGCTGTGCGGTCACATTATACGCTGTCCTGTGCAAGCATACGCAGGCATCGAGCCATAAAACTTCTGACTGCAGAATATACAGTGGATACTTGATCCTCCAGTGGTTGGTTGGGCAATACTCGTAGTTAAAGGCCTAGCACCACCGCCAGTAAATGTCCGATTACCTTTCCAAGTAAGAATGAACTGAATTAGCACACGACTGCATCCTTCCACAACCTTCTAAATTTTTTTCGCTGATCACCGTATTATTCGACGCTATATAGCGTTAGCTACTGAAAGCGTCGTTAAATAAACTTAGGTCTGCAAACTTGACAGCTCTAAAGCAGACGAACAGCTTTAGTAGCACCCTTTTACTCAATTTGGAAGATAAAGATGCAGATAGACATACACACTCGTATTTTAAGTGTTCTGTAGGAAGTAAAGACGCCTTATGTGGAGACCACGTCCTTCCTTCTGTCTGTCCGTCTGTTACAGAGTAACAGCGGATTTTCATGAAATTTCGTGTAACATCTTTAAAAAATCGTAAAGCAAGCGTGAGTTTCGCAAAAATCAGCTCAGTGAGTGACAATTTACTTACGGGCCTAAATGAGTTTATGCCTTACAGTCCGTATTTCTTCACCGATTTGGGCGAGATTCGGCATGACGAATTAAGAGTTTCGTCAAAATCGATGCAGTGAAACATACACTTTACGTAAGGAAGGAAATGAAATTTTACTCATATTTTTTTTTAATTAATTAATTTATTTATAATATATTTAATATATAATTATTCTTTAATCCAGTGTGGGAAAAATTTGAAGCATGAGGTGCCCATGTACATGTATTGAGATATTTTGAGTTCCGTTAAAATCGGCGCTTTGGAAGCCACACTTTTTACTAAAGGCATAAATGAACTTCTATTCCTGTTTATTCACGTTCATTATCCGAGTTTGTTAAAATGTGATGTAAGTTGCCTGCACTTATGCTGTTCGACATTGGCGAGTTTTGTGAAAATCGGCTGAGGGGAGGCCGTACTTTCCTCATGGGAATAAATAAAATTACATTTACACGGGTACCGTAAAACTGCGTAACATTTTGAAAGTAAAAAAAAATGCCTAATTTATTTAGTGCAAGGTACTTTGGTCTATAAAGGAAAACGACAAATTTCATTGTTGAACTATCGCTTTCCTCAGATCAGTATTTTCGTAAAATAAATATTCCATTTTCTTCTCTTTTCTCTCTCTCTCTCTCTCTCTCTCTCTCTCTCTCTCTAAAAGTCAACTTCAGACAAACTGAGAGGAGAATGTATAATGACGATGTGATGTTGCAGTGAATATATATTAATTCCAGGTACGTTTAAGACGTATTGCACATTGCTATCGGTTTCCTGTCAAATACAACAGACTTAATACCCTAACAGCAGTCTTCGATTTTGCGAAGAGAAGCGAGGCACTGCAATATCGTTTGTAGTGGCTTTGACAGTCTTTCTCCTGCTGTATACGTTTTTATTGTCACAGCTTTCTTGACGGGTAAGTTATTTTGAAGCTTATTTTCTATACGTCAAAAGAATAACATATTGAAATACGACGTACCTCCATATCATCTTCGGGCATTGCTTATAATTCATTCACTTAGTGGAAAAGGTATTCACTGTTCACGATTATTCAGAAAACTGATGATCGAGCATCAGTGTTATGATCATTTCTACGCTTTCTTTGTGAGTTGTCCCTTACTTTCTCCTTATATACGTCATTTCTCTCTTCTGTCAGTACAAAATTCTTTTAACGATATATAACGGCTGTAAAGTCAAACTACGTAAGGTACCTTGCAATACCAAAGCACAATTCTGTGTTTATATCCAATATGCATGCTGGGATACGAGAAAAACTAACTCCATGGACCTGTCTTCTTCTGGGAAAGAGAATGGTCGCTCACCCTGCCAAGAAATTTGCCACCTTGTATGGAACTCAGATGTCTATTACGACTACCGTGTAACCACAAACATGCCACTGGTCGTTGTTCCGAGCCACGTGAACGCAGTCCGAATCTTTACACTCTATTTCTTTTGGATTCACTTTAATATCATCATCCAGTGTATGCCCGAGTCTCCAAAATATTCTCTTCCATTCACGTTTTGTGACTAAAACTTTGCTTCCGTTTGTCATCTGTGCCATGCATGTTACATGTCTCGCTCATCTCACAGTTTATTTTATCACTCTAACTATGTATTATGCAGTGTAAAAACGGTGGAGCTTCTGCATGTGTCATTTTCTTCGTCCTCCTGCTACTTCCTGTCCCAAATGTTCAAATGTTCCTCTAGCCCTTGCTCTCAAAGACCCTGCATCTCTGTTCTTCTTTCAGTGTAAGAGTTCAAGTTTTACTTTCGCATAAAGCGAGCCAAATTATTTTTAATCTTTACCTTCTCAAGACATAAAACTTGCAGGTAAAGTTTAAACTGCTTTTCAACTTCGTGAATGTAATTTTGTCTTGTTACAATAATTACCAATTAGCCTACTAGAACTCTACAGCAAAGTTTCTAATAAAATGCCTGTGAATTTTATCTTAGTATCTAGGACATGCAGATGGTTCTTGATATATAAACATGGTGCTGACCATTTAAGGACTGCATTGTTGTTGTCGTTGTTTGTATTTATGGTTTATCAACCTCAATGTCTGAGCCTATTGCTACCACAACGGAAGTACAGTTCATTCTGTTCACATGGTTCCTTCTACTATAATGATATGTATAGACCCGATTCTTTTTATAATGAGGTCTCTGAACTTTGACATAACTTAGGACCGCAGCGAGTTTAATGCACTACTCCGTGGTTATTTATTGTCGGAGTTCATCTTTCTGATTCATATACCAGCGCAGGTGCTGTCGCACTTTACACAGTTTAAGCAGTTTTCTTGTGACTAGACACAGCAGAGCTTGTCTTATTGTAACGAGTGTAATTTAATACTGAGATCAACATGTATACCACAAAAACAAACACATGACAAGTTGCAAATTCTGTGGTGAAATGCCGTGTAGTCTGGTAGTTAATTGCTGACGTTTCGGTGGATAATACTGCGTCAATTTTCAGGCACACCGAGGATGGAAGTAGCAGGCCTCAAGTTAGAGGTGAAACGTTCGCCGCAAAACGACGTCACATCCCAGAAGGCAGTAATCGTCATAGTCACCAGCGCGAGACCTAAAATCTCACAAGAGACTAATTGTAGCGAGAAGAAACCCTCTTGCCCTTTTAGTTTGTTAAACTTAATGCCTTGGAACAGTATATTTGCAGCTATTCCTTGTACTGTAATCTTTACAAACGGAGAGAAATGTACTCCAATTTGTGTCGTGCTGTACGTAAGATAATGGATGAAGTAGGCCATGGAATGGCGCTCCTAATTCATGACAACAAAGAGGGTTCGAATAGCCCATGAAAAGAGCAGCCATTGTTAGCGGTCAAACTTTTTTGGTGTTGGTGCTTGGTGGGCGGATTGGGAACAATAGTTTGCAGTTGCACAATGTATCAGTAGGCCCCTAATTCGTGGAGGAAATCCCTTCCCCGCAATTTCCACGACCCTTTCTCTTCTGCTGTTTCTGTCTCTTCTCAGCTGATGCACTATATCAATTCATTCTTCTTATTTGTATTTTGTTGTTTCTCTCTCTCTCTCCATCTCCTCATTTATTAATTTGTCGTCATTCTCTTGCCGAAATTAACCCTGTGCTTAATTAAGCACCATGACATGTAACCGTGTGGGGGAAGTCGCGGTAGAGCTCTATGTATCCTTAACATAGATATTAGACGGAGCTGAGTTGTCTGCTTCACGCCTTGGCGACTTTAACCTTGGGTATTCATTATATAGGTTGCATGGGCCGGAAATTGAAACCCTACTTAGTATGTTTCTAATAAAGTCTGTCGAACCCCAAGGCATATGACCTGCATTTAGGAGGTAATCCGAAGTCCAGTTGTGCATCGATTGTTTAAATTAGATATTTGGTATTGTTCCTCTCTGTCCCCAGATGAGGGCTGGTGAACACCAAAATGGACCCCGGTCCTTACGGCCCCGCCGATTGGTCCCAATTGTATTACAATATCCCACTTGATTCGACACAATTCCTGAAATGAGCAACTTATAAACCAACAGACTGACTTGCTTAGATGACAGTGCACGTTACGGTCTTACGTTTGTAAGTGATTTATGAAGTGATAGTGACGCTATTATGGTATTGTTTAGCTGCAGTGTGTGGAATGTGAGGGCGAACTTGTGCATGGACATGACGAGCATAGCCTGTTGTTAAGCTGCACTTGACAGACGGAACTGAGACAACGAATGCATAACTCGCAGAATTCTCACTGAATACGAAACAGATGTGACACGAATTTCATCAAAATTTCGGCTGTTCACTCTCCGGAGATGTTGCAGGTATGTTTTCGTTTTGGAAACAGCGACTTCGACGGTATAAATATGTATTACACATCGATTTTTTCATACATATTCCTAAGTACACTTTACCATTGAAGGGGGCCAGAATAGCGTAGTCGGTACAGCGACTTGCTACGGGCTGGACGGTCCGGGGATCCAATCCCGGTGAGGTCGAGGTTTTTCGGACCCGTCCAGACCGGCCCTAGGGCCCACTTATCCTCCTATACAATGCTACCGTTTCGTTCCCGGAGGTAAAGCGGCAGACACGTGGCGTTGACTACTCACCCCGCAACTAGTGCCGAGATTAGAATAAGAGTGGAGCTATACCTCTACTCCCCTTCTGTGCCTTCATGGCCGGTTATAGGGTGAAATTTACCTTTATTTTACCACTGAAAATAACGTGTTATATTTACTGAACGCAACCGGTAGTATTAGTAATGCCCCTTGAATACTTGAGTGTTGAGAGACTTGATGCTAAAAGAAAGGCGTCTTTTCAACACGAAGCAGTCTCAAACAAATGAAAGGCTAATTTTCTGACAGTCACTATAGAACTTGCACTGAATTGTTTCCATCTTTCGCTTGAGTTAGCCATTGTTATCTTCATATTCCAATAGCTCTATAATTAACTAAGTAACTTCATGCAGCAGAGTCTTTCCTAAGAACCTAACAGGTCCTCAGCTGGTCAAGAAATTCCCCGCATTTTATGGAACCCGAAGGTTCATTACCGCATTCACGAGAGCCCGCCACCTGTCCCTATCCCGAGCCAGATCAATCCAGGCCATGCCTCCTCATCCCACGTCTTGAAGATCCATTTTAATATTATCTTCCCATTTATGCCTAGGTATTTCAAGTGGTACCTTTCTCTCAGGTCTCCTCACCATAGCCCTGTAAGCACCTCTTCTGTCTCTCTCATACGTGCCATACGCCCCGCCCATCTCATTCTTCTATATTTGATCACCCGAATAATATTTGGTGATGAGTACAGATCATACAACTCCTCGTTATGTAGTCTTCCCCGTTCATCTGTTACCTTGCCTTTCTTAGGCCAAAATATCATCAGCAGCACCCTATTCTCGTACACCTTCAACCTATATTCCTCCCTCAATGTGAGAGACCAATTTTCACACCCATACAAAACAACAGGCAAAATTAAATAATTCTGCATATCTTAAGCTTTATAATTTTGGATAGCAAACTGGAAGATAAAGGATTCTGCACCGAATGATAGCAAGCATTTCCTGAATTCAATTTGCTCTTAATTTTTTCATGAATGGAATTTTGATCTGTTGCAATTGTTTCCAAATATTTGAACTGTTCCACACTTTCAGAGGATTTATTACCTATCTTTATGTTGTGATTTTCTCCTGCATGGTGGTCTCGAGACGTGACCATGTACTTATTTCCCCAGCATTTATTTCTAGAACAGTCTCCTTACTAGCGACTATTGAATGGAGATTGGTCTAGAAGTAAATGCTTTATAATTACCTATTCTTATGCTAATAAACAGATTCAAAAGAAAAATGTCTGCATTTTTTGCAGAAAGTGATTTCTACAGCCGAATAGCAGATAAAGATAAAAGAGCAGCAATCACTGCATTTATTGTAACTCTTCAGTGTGCTGTCTCACTCTAGATATATTTATCAGCACTAAATATAAATAATCTCAGGTAAAGAAATGCGAGGAATTTGGAAACTCTTTGAACTCTAAATTGGAGGTTTCCGTTCTAATATGTCTGTTTAATTCAGTCGGATTTTGAATCCCTTATAGAGCATTATAACAAAAACAGGTTCCTATTTTTAACTGAATCTCGTTCCAGTAAGTACACCATGTTCAGTGGGATCCCGCAGGGAGGTTTATCAGCTCTGCCTTTATAATATGTGTCACGGTTTTGCACATTAATTTTCGGTCGCCATAGCAACTCTAAATTGTCTCTTCTCGGCAAGTCGTGTTAGTACATTCCGCTCTCAGAGAAGCCACGCTATTTTTTCTCCATCTACAAACCGCTCTACTTCCTGAGGACATGTACAATGCCGATGCTTTGTATCAAAGGAAAACGTACGCACTATGATTTTATATTTTGTCGTATCATATGAATGATGTTACCATGAAATGCACACAAAGGAAGATGACTCCACAATTCCGCGTATGAATCAGAGTGACCTTCCTTAGACTTAATGTTCTGGAATTTAATTTGCGGAATTCTGAAATAACAGAGATCAGAGCGTAGTGGGGTGGTGCTTGGCACTCGCTGCTCATTAGCAGCCGAGTCTATAGGGAAGGATAGGCTGTGGGCCCTTTTGTAATATTAGGCAAGAGAAAAGCCCTTCCATAGGAACTTTGTAAGGTATGCACAATTTAAAATATTGAAGATTCAAGTCTTCTGGGTTATGACGTTGTGTCTTTGCAGGAGTATTTGCCGACGTTCCTTCGTCTTCAGAGCCATCAGTTCAAGACCTTGAAGATGGTTACACTAAGATCTTTTGAAACATTAGCAACTAGTCGCAACGACATAACGTCACATCACACCATTAACAAATTCTGTATTTTACGACTCAGTGCATTTATGTGTTCTGTATGACTCTTAAAATAAACACGGGCAATTGCCCTAAAATAATTAAACCTTGGGCTTTAAAATGGACACGGTCTCTGTTCTGCGTCGGGTAGGACCTAAATTTTTGTATATCATTTACCTGTAGAAGAGGGTCAATTTTAAGTGCTCATAGATAATCAGAACAGAGTATGCGAACAAGACACAGTCTACATCTGCTGCGGCCCTTTGTTCAGAAACACAGTTAGCTACAAGGCAGAATGGAAGCATCGGCTAGTCCGTTGAGGTTAGTTACATTCAGCCCGGCTATATTTATAAAGCTGCACTCCAACGTGGATTACAAAATATGTTCCAAGTTTGTTCTTTCCTGTTTTGCATATCTCTCTGGAGTTGATGTTAATATATTGCAGATGCAGGGCTATTGTTGCAAGATCGATCAGCAATAGCCTACAGGTATTTCACTGTATGCTATCTGTTTTCCCTTGTGTTTCATTAAAAAGCAAGTCATATCGAAAACTGTTTCGGATAGTAAAGTTGTACATCTTTGTGCCTTCCATATTTCATATTATGCACCATTTATTTTGCAGAATGAGACTTTTTTTGTGAAACTTATACAATTTCGATTTCAGTTCCATGTAAAGTAGGGATTATATTGCATCGATAGGAGCCAAAATGAAATATGCCGCCATAAGAAATCCTTTATCATTAGGGGATGCAAACTGAAAAGGAGGTGGGTGGATAGAAACGACGTCGCCATTGTGGTTTTTTTTTAAAAATACACGCATTTTTTTTACAAAATTCTGCTAGTTTCCGCAATTTCATATTTGCACATGCAGCTGTCTCTCCAGCGCCCTATGTCGCTATGAAGGGATACACAAGGGTAGACGTGGCAAGATAAGAAGTGGCTCCACTGGTTCAAAAGTAATTCGTGAGAAACAGCGGATGTCACGCGTTCTGTCCATCGTTTTTGTATTATGTTATAGTCTACTCAGGGCTGAAAATGGACCTAGACGGGGGGAGAAGCTGTCTACTTAGGCGTATGCAATATATGAGGTTCTCACAGCGATGACTGTACTCTGAAGATGAGTCCAGTAGTTTCTTCCGAAATATCTGCACTTACTTATCGACGCACACGGTGTCACATTCTGTGAGACAGTAATATTTGCTGTCTATTTAAGTTCAGAGTTCATTTTTCTAAGTAAGCTACTGCAAGCTATTGCTATACTAAGGCACTATAATAAATTGGTTGTTCCCAATAACGGTAGACACGGAAACAAACTTCCGAACCTACACTACAATCATTTCTTGTATAGCATGTGTTGTCTTAACCGTGGGCTTTTCTATTAATCTGGAACATCTGGCTTATTCTGAATTGAGGCGTCTTATTATTTCTGAACAGCCAGTTTTATTCCATTACGTGTGAAAATATAATATACAGTGAAGAGTACTGTCTTTCGTGATGTGACGTCGTGTAATCTGGTAGAAACACACCGACGTTTAGGAGGAATCTGCTGTCTAGAACTCTCTTAGAAGGCAACGTGTTCCTTCGAAACTTCAGTAAGTTTCTACCTGACAACTTGGTGTCACGTCTTCATATTAACCGCTGTGTGAATTTTGAATCTCGCATAAATCGAAGTTCTAGGTACTAGTGGTTATTTCTTGTCTGTTGCTTTGACGGCGCAAAGTGTACGAGTGGGCTAAGTACAGCCTGTTCGAGAAACAAAATTTATTTGGCATACAGTTTTGTCTTTAGTTGATTGCGTTGGTGGGCTTGCTTGTACTTTCTTATTTTCTCACTTACAAATTTACAGTCTCGTGCTGTACATAGTCACGGCTGCAGTCCCCTGATGAAAAGCAAGCTTCTAGTGAGTATTTTTAGGTGTTCTCTCCACTAAGCATTGGCTATTAAGTGAAGGCATAATGCGGAACTTAAATATATATATATATATATATATATATATATATATATGTCTGTTCACTGGCACATTTCATACCCCAGACTACATCGTGGAAATCTATCAAATTTCGTTTTGCGTTCTAACACTACAGTTTTTCTGTGGGACTCTAAAATTTAGGTCTGTATTGGTCCAGTATAACTTCTACTTTGTGTCACGCTCAAAACAAACTTCTGTCAAATTCTTCGTCACAGAAAGAAACATGGTACACTTACATGGCATACAACATGGCCTTCGTCAATAATTTTCTGTCATTACTACGTCACTCCAGTTGGACTTATCCATTTTCTGATTAAAACACAACATTGTAAAACCACTACGTTTCGGCGACTGTATCTGTCTGGTTTCTGGGGTTAAAGTGTGCTGTTCAGACAATGGATGAAGTCAGTTTAAATTTATTATTAGTGTTATTTTTAACCCAGAAGTCATTAAATTTCAGTACGGTATCTGTAAAGTCTGATGATAACGTGACTATGCGTCAGTGATTTTACACTTTACGACAACGACTGAAGATGAAGCCTATGATGTACACGTAACAATAATTACGCATATTTACGGCTTTATAGGAAAATATAAAATACAGGTTTACAGAAGCAATGCTAACGATTGTTTCTCACGTACTTTGAGGGTTATTCTCGTGGGAAACACCACATTACATGATATCGAGCTATTGAAAATTTGGAAAAGCCACAGACAAATTTACACAGTTATAGTAGGCCTGGACACCGCTACTGAACAAGAAGAACAGGCACGTTAATACAATTACAATGTAATCCTCTATTGGAAATCTAAACAGGAGAGACACGCACGAATTAATGCATTTGTACGTAATATAAACCGTCATGGTATACGAGTTGTTGTAGTAAACGCTTTATCCTGCATGCGAATGTATCAATGCGTTGAATTCTTGTCTGTTTGTTACAAAGACAGAACACCGTGATATTTTGATTCTTGCAGAGTGATTAGATCCTTGCACTTGCGTTTATCTGTGGAACACTTCGTGCTGTATCAGCATGATCAGTGCTTGTCTGTCTGTTACAGAGCTGCTGCTACTGTTCCTCCCTTCTGATTTCATCCTGCTGAATATGCATCTCAGGGCAACACGAATCCCATCTCTAAAGAGAGCACTGAACTCATTAGGACTTTCTGTTGACGTGGTTAACACAGGTTTAAGTAAACAGCGGCAGTTTCACACGTAATGCTAGAGAAGCTGTCTCTGTGGAAGCCATGAAGTTATACTGGGGAGTTAAGCTCTATTTCTAAGCATTCTAAACCTCTATACTGAATAGCGGTAAGTGGACAGCTTTATATCACTGCCGCCTTACCTCCAGAGAAAGAGCTGATCGAAGTATCAGCACATTTTACCTGTGAATATGCCCGTACATTGAAATGCATATATTCACCGTAACACAGATGTATAGCAAGCTTAAAGAAAAATTATCTACACTTCTACTGAATGTAAGAGCCGATCCCAGTGGCTGCGCGGTTTAAAGCGCGGGTCTGCGGCCGCTCGCTTGCTCGGATTGCGGGTTCGAATCCCGCCAGGGTCGTGGACGTCTGTCTCTTGTGAGTGTTGTGTGTTGTGAGGAAGAGTTGTCTGCGTCGGGCTGATCACTTGTCAATAGGAGTCATACCGAGCGTGGTGTGTCTGTGATCGTGAAGCCTCGATAATGAGGAGGCCATGGCCCACTAGGGCTCTTGCGCCATGTAAAAAAGTTGAAAGCAATAACCTTAATATTATATCTTTGTTATTTACACAATTTGTACTCCATGCAGTTCAAAGAACTACTTGACTGTCTGCCTAACTAACTAACTAACTGAATGAATGACTGACTGACTAACTAAATAACTGACGAATTAACGAACCAACGATCTCACTGATTAACTAAAAACCTAACTAACTAACTAACTAAGTAAATAACTAAATAACTCCATGAAGAGCAGAGTGCCTCTTGAGAAGCTGAAAGTTCCCCAGCCAATCCAGAAATTCCCCGCACTTTATGGAACCCGTTTTCACAAGAGCCAGTCATTTGTCCCTACCTGAGCCAAATTAATCCAGTCAAAGCCCTCTCAACCTATTTACTTGACGCCCATTTTAATGTAATACTTCCATCTACGCCTAGGTGTTCCAAGGGGTTTCTTACTTCAGGTTTTCCCACCAGAACCCTGTATGCACATCTCTTCTTCCCCATACGTACCACATGTCCGGCCCATCTCATCCTGCCTGATTTGACACCCTAATACCATGCAATGCAACACTTGGACTACTGATTATCTCTTTCAATAAGATACTTGTTTCTGCATGAAATTACCTGCTCGTGAGAGATGCAATGTCACCAAGAACGTCTTTGGTAACTGTCTGGCTCTTACCACCATGATTCCAGTTCTTACAAAAGCGAAGTCTCCCAGAATGCAGCCAATTTGTACTTGTTATGGATACGTTCTGTTAACAGCAATTCTTTTATTCCGTCTCTGTGCTGTGATCCACACTTTGAAAACCCATATTTTAATTTTCAGCAAGGCACTGACTTGAATTATAACACTGCGGCGTAGAAAGCTCAATTCCGAGCCGGAGAGAAGAAATGTAATTTTTCAGTGCTTCTGTCACGTACAGGATGGAGAGGACTTTGGAATTTTTAACATGGGAAAGGAAAACTGTCTTATGTTATTTTAGATTGCTAGGGATATACAAAAGTCGGATCTTCTCCAGAAATTTTAGACAGCAAATCAATCAAAAATTATTTTTAAGGCCTAGTTAGTTGGTGTGAGAGTAACAGTATAGACTAGTAAACGGGAGATGCCCCTTCGAATCTCGGCCGGAACACACGCTATCCTGAGATAGAATTTTTGGTTTTACTCAGCTCGTCCAGCCAAATTCCGTGGTGGTATTTCGCTTAGGCTGCGACCACTTCATTATAAAATTTTCCACTTCATAATTCATCAATCGTCCTGCCATACACATTATACAGTGTGAGATATTGAGAGTTGTAACTTATCCTTCTGTGTCATTTTACTGAATCTGTTTAAATAAAAGCGACTGGAAAGTTAGAGATTAAGAACATTGACTTGTGCCATCTTTATGGCCTTTTAGCTATCACTGACTGGCGTCTATTTTTATTTAAGCAGAGGCAAGAGTATTGTAATGTATATAAAGCCATGAACAATACATATTATACTGCATGCAGCAAGAATTCAATTATGATTCCATCTTTTTCAAGGTCTCCTTCGGTTTCGGTGCCCCTGTTGTTTATTCTGCGGACGCTGTTTCGACATTATTTTTGAGCCATTCTATTTAAACGGCTTAAATGATCTTGTCTCTGTTTGTCTATTTTATTTTGTACTTGTTATATTCTCGATTCTTTTCCAGTATCTTTCTAGTACTTGTATCCTCATTCTGAAGAAGGTCTACACTAGTAGTGAACAAATTTTCCAAAATTTAGGAGCAACCTTAAAATCCTAGGCGCCAGCAATGTGACATAAGGCAAGTTCAATACTGAGGACCAACAAATATTAGGCGCCACAGTAAAAAATTTAGTCGCCATGGCGACCTGGCCCCCGGGATTTGTGCATCCCTGGTCGAGACTAGTCTAGCCTTATCTGCTTGTATGTATGCAGATATAAATTATTTTATCCTTGTATCTAGTTGAATGCAGGACTTACCAGTGTCGAAAAATATTTCAGTGATTGTTGTATATCTAAATGCAAGCCATGTTCTGAATCAATGTTCTGATAAAATATTTCGAGAAACTATTAGAATTATCTTTGGTTTTAATGTAAGGTGACGGTTATACTAGAACAGAACAAACGAAAATTACATTTGTCCGACAACTTTTAGATTAAGGTAGAATTCCAGTAAGAAACTTCAGTAATTTTGGAGATGAAGATTACGTGCAGACGGACGTAGAGATTTGCCTTCCCCATCACACATTAATTTTATACATCCAGGGGTCAGAATGTTTGCAGGTACAGTCCCATCAGTACATTTAAACCTTGCGACTGTAGTGGCGAACAGTCACTGTTACAATAGCACTTCAGCTTGTCTGGGCCACTTACAGCGGCGGCTGCAGCTGGACTGTGGCTGTACCTGCGGCATGCTTACGTTAGTGCGGCGGCAGTGTCAAACACAGTGACTGCTAGAATAGCGTGGCATTTTATCTGCGTCAGTTAACAGCGGTCACTGCACGGTGTCGCATGCCTCCACTGCAGTGGGCATTTTGGGGTCCAGTTCTCTGCAGCAGCACATTATGTTCGTATGATAAGCACATTTGGTATTGCTGATACGAATATTATGCTTTGGAGGAAACAGCAAATTCAGACATTTGAATGTCCTACTTGGAAGCAATAATGGCCACTCAAGATGTAGGATCCTGAAATGATATATAGTAATAAATCATAGAAAAATATACTACTTTTTTTTTTAAATAGTCTTTTGTGGAAAACAAAACAACACGATATCCCAGAGAAATTTTCTGTAGCTGGATTCTGCGAGAATGGTTGCATTCTGCTGCAGCAGCGTAACCATTTCGGCCCATCATGCCCTACGGGTACTGCGCTGCTTGCAGCAGTCGCCCCGTCTTACTGCACTACTGGAATCTTACCATTTGGAAACTGTGAACTCGTCTGAACCATTTGTTAAGACTGTACAGCCCTGGGCTTTGCTGTCTGGAGTGAGCAGGGAGGAACATCTATTTGGCAACTCGAGAGGGTGAATCTGAGATCGATACGACATAGAAGGTTTGATTCGTCCGGAAACATTGAGTCTGTTGAAGAAAATAGTGGCTTGGCCCATCAGTGTCACAGAGCATTGTGCAGAGTCGGTACTGAAAGCCACTGTACGTTCTGTAACAAAGACTAGCTACAGGCTGGCCATCTTTGTGTCCTGACCGGTTCTGCTGGGTGTAGGAGGGTGAATGTAACGTAGTTCCTTTGCACGCCATTAAGGTGTATATAAAATGGAAGGTGTAGCTCCAGTCATTCTTAATCTCGGCACCAGGTAGAGGTGAATGGTCAGCTTCACTACCCGGCTGATTTGTCCTCCGGAAAAATTCCACGGTACCCATTATTCACGCAGGGTGGGTGCCAGAGCCTTGTGGACGCTTTGGAGAAGAGAAGAAATGACTGAGATATCCCGGCCCCTGTCCTGGAGGCAAGACGTTCGGAATGTTCAGAAAAGTACTCCCATTACTGCTAAGCATTACACTGTATCGAGTATTATTTTTTTTCAAGCTCCTGCATGCCATATATGGCACTGGGTAACATTAACTATATTGTGCAGTAGAACGAACCCAAAAACGCGGTTTGACCTTATGAATGGCCGGGAGCTCATAACGTCTTAGGCAGCTCAAAGACTGGGACTGAGGATTCAAGTCCAGCTCGGAGCATGGAAAATTGTCTCTGTTGTTCTGTGGTTTCGTGTGGAGTCCTGTTCCTTGTTATAATAAGGATTTTTGCAAAATTCTGTAAAAGAGTAGCCAAGGGCTGAGACGGGATTCTAGTGAAAAGTGGGAATGGAGCATGTTCTGGAGCATAGCCCAGTACTGATAGACTGAGCTTGGGGAGTTGCGATGGAGGAAACAAGAAATGCACACAATATTGGTGGGCGAATGTCTATTGAAACTTCCTCTTGAAAGAAGGAGATGTATGTTGCGCCTATGAGCGAATAATATCTAAAATGATATTAACGAAAATATATGCACAGTTAAATGTGTGGGATATTTTGAATTTACCGTGGAATGGAATGTTTAAGGAATATGCTCCTTTCATCGTTGTGGTTGACGGTCCCCACGAAACGTTGCTGCTGATAATTTTGGGCAGAAATAGGATTTATGTCTCTGTATAATCGGTCCTTAGGAGATAAAGTTTGGAGTACATCAAGGTCAAGAATAATTAGCGATGCATAATCCCTATAATATTCACTCAAAGTTATTCGTGCTTTTATATTAATTCACAAAGCTTGACTTCCTATAATTTCCCGTAAATTCTTTGACCAAACATTGAATCTTTGAGCCATGGTTGTTAGACAAACTGTTACAGGTATTTTATGTTTTAGAAAAAAAAAACTTTATTTTAAAGCTAGTGTTTTATGTTTCTGTTACTAACTTAATAGACTTAATGAATTACATTCGATGGCGGTGTCTGCTTCTTCAAGGTTTATGCCCCAGAAAGAAAAACTTTCTTCATCCGAAATGTCGGCTGTCTCCCAGCCCTGATACAGCTCGAGTGTCGAAGTTAAAGCTCATAGTGTGCTGACCTGCTTTTGCGATGGGAAAGGAACTGTGTGTTAAAACGTTAAAAAGTTGTTCTCTACTATAACAACGAACGAAGCATTTAAAACATCTAGATTTGCACTGCTCTCTGGCCTTCTGCCTACTTGCTACCCACTGTATCATACCGTTATGCTGAGGTTTTATTTGACCCTAAGTTGGAAGAAGTAATACATGCTGGATAAAACTGAATAATGAGAAATTTCATGATTTGTGTGTCTCACCAAATATTACACGGGTGACCAATGGATGTGCGGGCTATGTGGCACGTATGGGGGAGAAGAGAAACGCATACAGGCTTTCGGTGGGAAAACCTGAAATATCACTTGGAAGACCTAAGAGTAAATGGGATAATAATATTCAGTTTTATCTTAAGGAAACGAGAGTTGGTATGGGAGTGTGTAGTCGGTATAATAATTAGGATAGAGGCTACTGGTCTAGGAAAACATGCAGGATAGTAGGCGATCCGACTGTAGATTCTAAGAGAGCAGAAAGTGTCCGCTACACCAGTCTGCTAGGTGGTACAGTGTAAATGGTTCGGGTAATCTAACCTTTGGTTTAAAAAGTTCAGTAATTCCTCTAACCCAGTTGCCAGTATTCTTTTGCAATTAACGACACAGCTTACCCATCATTCCTCTTTGGCTTGCGAACTGAGTACTCAATTTCCGCCCATTTGTAACAGCTGTCCTTTTAATGAAAAATAAAGCTGTGTTTTGTTTCAAAGCCTCTTGCAAGGATTCGCGTTGAGTGAGCAGTTTACTGTTTGTCTCTGATGTGGCCCGACATAATTGCTGATTCCGTGAACCCGTACACTCAATTTTCTACCTCAATAAATCCAATAATTTCAATTAATTGTGTAACCATTGAGCCCGACTTTACAAATGAACAACTCCACCCCTTCGTGATTGCAACTGGGTGACGAGGAAACATGTATCCATGCGCTATACAGCCTTTGTTTCTACATAGTATATATGCAGCTATGCTCGTTCTTGGTATCTTGTTCTAGTGGAGAGATTTTCCTGAGGGTGGACAAGGAAACATTTGCCAACGAATTTTGGAGGATTATACTTTTCAAGAGCAGATTAAATTCTGAAGATGTGTGTTACCGCTCTGTTTAGAATATTTAGTCTGCCAGTTACTTGTCTATACACAAATGTTAAAAATTCTTCATTAGGTCTTTTTTATATGGGCGTGAGACTTTGTCCTTTTCCTTGAGAAAAGAACAGATTTTCATGATGCGTGATTTCAGCCTTCCGCCGCGATGTAGATGAGAGCTGCGCTCTTCTGGGATATTACGTAACGTTGAGTGGTAGTTCTGTACCGACGTTTCGGGACAGCCTATCGGTCCCATCTTCAAGGGTCAAGAAGTCCAAGTTTTTTTTCTTGGACTTCTTGACCCTTGAAGATGGGACAGATAGGCTGTCCCGAAACGTCGGTACAGAACTACCTCAAAACGCTGCGTAATATCCCAGAAGGGCGCAGATCTCTGAATTAAGGATATTTGAGCATCAAGTGGTAAGAATGGTTGTAAAGACGTCATTGTTATATGCCTTTGTATCTTTCAGGCATAAGACGGATTGAAAACCATCTGGCGAAAATTTACTTAAAATTTATTGATGAAGTTTGAAATATTTACCAGGTGATATTTGAATACTACAAAATTTAACTAAGAGGATAGTGGTAAAATTTACGCAACGAGAAACTCAGGACGATAAAATACAAAAAAACTTCGAATATGAGCGAAGGGAGGAAACAAAATGTGTAGGACTCCCCTTGCAAAGGCAGAAGGGAAGAGTTCAGTTCAAAGAAACGGGTGATAATATGACAGCGAAGAGCAGGAGCAAGTTGGCTTAGGCGATAACACTTCTGAATTATTTTTGTGAGGTGCCTCCTTCGAATCTCGACCGGGACGCCAGCTATCCAGACTGACGTCTTTGTGGTATTTCTCAGCCTCTCCAAACAAGTACAGCAATAATAGCTCAAATTATGCTACAACCTCTTACTTACACAGCCTTCCCAATTCAACATTCACTGCTCCGACAACTCGACCTTTTTTTTAATTATTGAAGGGCCCCGCAGCATATGCTACGGACGCACCGCAGCCTTGAAGGCTTATTGTGCAAACCTATGAGGAAGATGATGAAGATGATGCGGTTTTTCCTGCTTTTCAATTTTAATGGAGCATCGGTGGAATGAAATTGACAGGGGAAAACTGAAGTACTCGGAGAAAAATCTGTCCCAATGCCATTTTGTCCACCACAAATCCCACATGGAACGACGGCCTCAGCCATGGCACGGCCATGACCACTCGATCTTACATTTGTAGCTCTACGTGGTCCTATTAGAGCGTCGTTAAAACAAACAATAATTAACACACATTACAATGTACTGTAGAGGGAAAGTATTTTAGACACCTGACTGTGGTGATATAAAGAGGGATGTTCTGAGAACAGAACAGGGCATTGGATTTCGGGTATTACAGAATCAGGGCATTATGTACCAGCCTTAAGATAGACTTCGCCTTGGAGTTGGTCAATGACAGGCTGCAACCCTTAGTACGTGTACTTGCTACTTTATTGGCTGCTTCTTGGATCGTTCAACTACACAGGTTTTTAATGGCTAGCACGCCTGCTTCGTATTCGAGAGGTGCACGCTTCATATCTTGGTCCGCAGACCGGTTATGCTGAAAGAAATTTTGAGGCTTTCCTCAGCATCTCCTTGCAAACGCCGGGATATTACCTCACATGAGGACATTATGCTTTCCTTCTACATTCTTCCCAGTTCATTACTCCCTCTGTTATTCGACGCTATTGTCATTACGTAGACCATAAATAGATGCATAAGTAAATAAATATAATATAAAGAATAGATGTTAAGTAGCCTATTCTGAAATCACGAATGGTCAATACATACGTATCTGAAAAATGGCGATCGTGGCCTATTTAAAGGTACAATCACGATAATATTCTGAAGAAGCAGTAGAAAATCATGAATGCCGTTATTTACAATAAACAAGAGTCGAACCCTACACCTCTCCCGCGTTATTTCTGCACCAGCCTCTTTTTTGCGTGCGTTTTAAAAGCACAGTAGAAGTTGCCTTTGTGTTACTGCAATCTAAAATGCAAGGTGAAATGTGTGCTGAGCTGACAGAACTTGAGCCCCCACTAGCGACGAGAGGGATGTCCTCTGTTCATTATGGAAAGCAGCTCTCTTTAAGTACTTAAGCTTTTAGACAGAATAACGATTGAAAGTTATGCACACGAGGAACGAAACCAGTCTTCACGCTTGGAGAGTTTGTGCTTCATATCACAAAGATTAAGCCTTAGACAGACAGACAGAGACGGACAAAAAGACAGACAGAGAGAGAGACAGAAAGAAAGACAGACAGACGGTAGGACTATATTTGTCAGTTAACCTCGGAGTAAGATTTCACTTTCTTGTCGCATAATTGCGCACAGACACGTCTTGAAAGACTGAACTCAATATTCTTTTTCCAGAAGCCGCAATACAATTTGCATTATGTGCTTTCTACGTAACAGTGGCCCTATATTACAACCAGGTTGTTTCCTCTTAAACCCAGATATTTTAAGCCCAATGAAAAAGGAGAAAGATGAATGTACGACTGATGAAGAAACTACGCAGCAAAGAAATCGACGATGTAAAGGCGATAAATAAACTCACCAGTTCAGGATGTTCCGGTCCCGGTGGCCGTGCGAGGCCTTGGGGCGGCCGCTCGATTGTTGGGATCGCGGGTTCGAAGCCCACTGACGTCATGGACATCTGTCTCTTGTGTTTGTTGTGTGTTGTGTAGGTAGCGGCCTCTGCGACAAGCTGATCACTCGTTTAGGGGAGTCCTACCTGTTGTGTGTGTAGAACTGTGTGTGATCTAGGAACCTCAACATTGAGGTGGCCTAGGCCCGAGTTGGTCTGTTGCAGCACGGAAGTTCAGGACGTATGATATAAATTTGAGAAACAAACACAGAGTATTTTCAAGAAAACAAACTGATTATAGTGTAACTTCTTTTTGTTTTTAGAAAGAAAGTATACAACAGAGGAAGTGCGTACACTTAACTCCCAAATGCGTGCTTTACGATTTTACGTACTTAATTGGATTTGGTATTCATTTATTACTGCTGCAAACCCAATAATGGGAAAATTAAAATAGACGCCTACTGGTATACAAATCCGAGATAATTCAGAAAGTGTATTGGCTAATCTGTGGGCTGGAGAACCAAGAAATCGACGTTCGATTCCCGGTAGAGTAGAAACAATCTCTTTCCTATAGGACCATATGGTCCAGACCGTTTCTGGGACCTGTCCAGCCTACTATTTCATGGGTACCAGGGGCCCTTAAATCGGCGTCAGCCGACTAAGCCTTTATATTCATTTCTATATTCCGTCATGCGTGTCAGGCCTATGTTTATTATCATACCTCATCACTGTTGCTTTAAAAACCTGAAAAATGTTAGTTGGAAAGTAAAAATTATGAAAATCCTAATTAAGTAATATTCTCTTTTATCAATCATATCGTTCCGTGCCACGTTTCAGGCAGATAGTTGTTGGCTTCTCACGGTGGAGGCTTTGGTTCAATTCCCGACCAGCCCATGTTGGACTTGTGGTGGACCAAGTGGCACTGAGAAAGGCTTTTCTTCGAGTACGTCGATGTTCTGCTGTTAACATCATCCCACCAATGCTTCTTGCTCATTCAGTCATCTATCACCCACGCTATGTAATTTTGGTAGCTGAGAGCGTCGTTAAATAACACAATTAAGAAACCTTACCTTACTTATTAACATACTGAGAAAAACAATTCTATTGACCCCCTAAAAGCCTAGTTACAATTGGCACATAGAGCTTACCATATGGACAGAGGCACTGGAAAGTACTGCCTTCGTGGCCCTGCGATATGTCGACACAGATGCCGGAGTTGCGACAAGGACTGGGGTAGCAGCCATCGCGCTCTTCACAGTGCGGACCCACGTAGCCAGGGCAACACTGGCACTCGTACCCATCCTGCACAGAGTTTACAATTGTCATTTCTTATTTCAACAAAATCCTAATAATGTTTAGGAGATGAAACGATCGGACCTGCAGGGCGTTTCTTGAAGATTCAAGTCTTCTGGAATGTTACGCTGACATTGGGTGAGAAATTCCCGACGTTTCGAAAGATAGTATTAGTTTCATCTTCAGAGTCAAACAGTCCAAGAGGACTTAAATCTACCGCAACGCCACTACTATCATTTCGTATTTTTGAGAAGGCGGGCTCAGTCGGAAGAGTCGGGCAGACCATAACCAGACGTTAACAAATGTTGGCTTAATTTATCCTCCATACAAAATTTCTTCTTCCTAAGTAAGAGAAACTGCGCCTATCCCCACCGTGGTAATTACGCCATGCCAGTCACTGCATAACCACAATAATCACAGACCTTACAAGGCATAAAACATACAGTTTCTTATATTATTTAGTAGAAGGAATGGTATTTTTACTGGCCGGCATCTCTGAAGAAAATATAATGAAAGATGGAGAACATGTTAAAAATGAATTCAAAGAAGTTTACACGTCCGCAGTGGTTTCTCACTCATCACAGACGAATGTAATTGTTGAACCTTGCCCGAAGTGCGTAAGCTCTCTGTCAAGAAGAAGTCACTGCATTACGCATTTCCTTCATGTTAAAGGAAAATCGCAAGTTTCTTTCAAAAATTAAGGATGATATTAAAGTTGATTTTAGAGAATCTTTTTCTGAAGGCGTGAAGTGGATTGAGGTGTCTCAGACTAGGATACATTGACTACCATTTTGTAACAGAATCACAATTTTCACGGCTATAACTACAGGAGATTCTTTGACCAACGCAATAATTACCAGCTGCTCAAAAGCACTCTTGTCGTCGAGGTTTTCACGATAACAAAACATGAAATGCACAGACGTAGACCTATAATAGCACAGAGTAGCGCAAAGCCACTTGACATTAGAGGCAACATATGAATTGAAACTTACTGACCAAATACATTTATTTCCTATTTCAAGTTTTCAAAGTGCCTTCCTTCTACACTGACACATTTTCTTAAGTCTTTCCAGAAATTTTGCACATTGCAAATAATCAATGTAAGCACTATGTCAGTAGAGTTTAATGAACCTTTTGCCTCTGGTGCCAAGTGACTTTTGCGCCACTCCGTATATTTATTCAGTTATGTTTTATATGAAACCAAATCCTTGATTTTCATGGCAAAAGTGGCATTCAACAAGAATACGACTCTTTACATGAGCAAATAGAATTTAATTTAGGGAATAAACTAATTAAATGCTACATTTGGAACATAGCATTTATGGTGCTGAAACTTGGACACTTCGACAAATAGATCACAAATACCTTGAAAGTTTTGAAATGTGGTGCTGGAGAAGGATGGAGGAGATCAATTGGACCGATTGTGTGAAAAATGAAGAAGTATTACAAAACGTTCAAGGAAGAATGGAACATCCTAGTGCAATAAAAGGAAGGAAGGAAGGCTAAATGGATTTTTCACATCGTGCGTAGGAAATGTTTTCTAAAACACGTTATTGAAGGAAAGATAGAAGGGACGAGAAGAGGAGGAAGAAGACCTCAGCAGGTACTGGATGGCATTAAGGAAAAGAGAAGTTACTGGAATTCGATTTAGGAACAACTAGATCGCGGAACTCGTTTTGGAAAAGGCTATGGACCTGTCGCAAAACAGATTACGTGTTGAATGGTTCATACGGTGACACCGCCAGAAGCTCTGACTAGGCCTATCATAGCGTCGAATTGTAGCGGGATTAGTGAATGAAAAGTTGCAAATACTATGGAAAGAAGAGATCGTTGTTTAATTTTAGGTTGTGTTAAGGTAAGTTTCTTAATGGACTGAAGAAAACAGCGAAAAATCTCAGGACAATCAGTGCCCATGTCGACAATCAAAGCAAGTACCTCCTCAGTATTAGTCTAGGATTTTCCTGCTTGGGGTATACTGTTCGGCAAGAAATTAAGAACTGTGGAAGCGCACTTGATTCTACGTCCGAATAATATGGAGCTTTCAGCAGTAGCTATTGGTAACGACAATGAAAACCTGCAATCCACATTTCCGTCCTACGCATACTTCTCAAATCAATTCTGTGCAATATTACATTCCTCACTAACCTTTACGTTTGTTTGTTACCAGTACGGACCCATTGCAACGAGGCTAGTTTATGATATACACACTGAAATGTGCAGAGAAAAATGAATTTTCATTAACAATATTGATCAGCAATACAGAAATTACAACAGATGGTGGAATTGTGTACAAACAGATATTAAAAAGTGTAAAATTTACAACTGGAAAGAAAGGTCAAAAACCAGAGCTGACTGGGAGAGGGCCATTAAGGAGGCGAAGGTCCGCATTGGACTGTAGTGCCAACGAAGAAGAAGAAGAATACAGAAATTACACTGCATATTCGCATGGTTTTCCTATTTGCTTCTTAAGTTTTCACCATATCAAAAATAATTTCAGAAAATACTGTGCTTCAATAATGGAATTTGCAGTTCGTGTCATGTGTTTACGATTTCTTTACGATGACCCGTCGTTTAGGTGCTCCCTGAATTTCAATTACAACTTCATGCAAGGTAGTGCTATGTTTGGCTGACCGGGAGCAATACTAAATCTGCCAAATGGCACTCACCATGGAGATGTTGGAGAAGCAGACCCCCTTGCCGGAACAGTCCTGTCCCTCGCCACAATTATCAGACTTGACCACAACTCGGAGGCGCACACACTCGGCCCCCCACCTGGCCGATACCACTGCAACACAATGTATATAAGCAGCAGAATTCCACAGTTTTAAATAAAATTACATACAAATTTGCATCTGTTTTTGTTATCAGGAGGAACTGAGGTGCATTTATTTATTATGTACAACATGTTTCGGCCGTTTGTATCGCCGTCATCAGGTAGAATCACAATAACATGAATGTAAAAGTGTACTGAGTTCGAGGACCCCCTTCAAAGTTAAAACCTTAAAAATACACAAATTGACTATTATTCCCTATAAAGGAATAATATTAAGACATATACAGTGGTAGTTAAAATTGGTTGCAACACAATTATTGAGTATTTAGACCTATCTCTTCCATCTAAGTCCTCAATAATTGTCTTGTAACCAATTTTAACTACTATTGTTCGGGTCTTAATACTATTTCTTTATAGAGAATAATCTTAAGGAATAATCATAGAGACATAAGAGTGAACTGCTTAAGAAAAGTTCGGTGTTTCTTAATGTTACAGCAGGTAGTACATATTGTTACCACTGGGATTTATACTGTTAAGGAAGACTGTACCATGCAGATAGTTGGCTAGTTCACTGGTTTACTAGTTAGTTTGTAGAAGACTTTGCTTGCACGAATAAGGTCGCTGGTATAAGGAAGCCCCTTTCCTGAGAGAGAGAGTAGTATTTGCATCGCAAATGACAGATTGCGTTCGTGGTTATGCAGATAATTAAATTAGTCGTGAAATGCCAGAAGCGTGTTGGAACCCAGCGTCTAATTAATTGCGCTGAGCAGTAATGATCTGCTGCCTTGTTCATATTTCTGTATGCTCCAGCGAGTTCTGCAAAATTTTAATACTTTCAAATAAATGCACTTGAACCAACTAATAGAGCCCGCTTTAAAAAGGAAGGACAAATGCACTTTTGCGATGCCATTATCAAGGCGTGTTCCATTTACGAATGAGGTCTGTCTCTTTGTTTGACATATTCAATGTGCTGAGAATTGGACATCGTTTACACAGCGGGGGGTTTAAGCAACCATCTTAATGGTACATGCTAAATTAAGCCAATATTTGTTTCTAAATATGAGCTTGTTGGAGATATAATAAAACATACATTTATGACTTATATAGACCTATATCTACAACTTTCATTAAGACACTTTTCCCCGCGTTTGAAATTTACCGATATACGCCCCAAAATATATATATAGGTCTTTAAGTAATGAACCTTAATGAAACTTCAACTTGACAAGACGTAGCGTTCAGGACTCATATAAAAGTTTCATAAAGTTTGTTAGAGTACTCCAGGATATACCTAAACAAATTACTGTAGGCCTGTAAGGAAATTATTTGGGCCCAGGAAGGAAAAAGAGAGAGGAGAGCGGAGAAAACTGAAAAATTAGGAGCTTTATTGTTTTTAATACTCCCCGTCAAATATTGTTAGGAAAATTAAATAATGGAGGATGGGATGGGCGGACCATGTGGCACGTGTGGGAGAAGAGAAATAAATATCGGACTTTGGCGTGGAAAACTGAAGGAAAGAGACCAATTTGACGACCTAGGCATATATAGAAGTATAATATTGAAATGGATCTTAAAGGTATAGGATGGCAGGACGAGGATTGGGTTGATATGGCTTTGGATAAGGAAAGGTGGCAGGCTGTTGTGAATACGTTAATGAAACATCGGATTCCAGAAAGTGTGGAGAACTTCTTGTGTAGCTGGGAGACTTCGCATCTCAAGAGGACTGTGGTCCAGAATTGTTAAGGAAATTGACCCTTAAATTTGGTCGCCGTGAAGTAAGACTAAAACGTCGCTTCAAAATTCGGTGAGCGGTAGGTGCAGAATGTTACACACAGACTGCCATCCGAATTGGTCTTGTAGTTTAGGTAATGTTATTAATATGACCGAAACTGATCAGAGTGTTTAGTTTGCCGAAACCACCTCAAATATGCCATTAGCATGCAGTCAGCATAATGCCGAAGGTGTTGTTCAAGAATCTTCCCAGATCTGAGATGTTTTATTTTAAACCGCAAAAGTTACGGTATAAACCTCGTATAGGCAACCAGTAACACTTATGCCCAGACAATCTCCTTACGATTAAAGAATCAACAATGGTAAAATTCGGCAGCGCAATATGTCTTGAGAGAATTCAGGCTTCCGCCGCCGTATAGATATTCGCTTTTCTGGGTTGTTACGCAGTGTATATTGGTAGTTGTTCACCGACGTTTCGGGATAGTCTATCAGTCAGGCTGCTAGACTCTTGAAGATTGGACCGATAGTCTGTCCCGAAACGTTGGTAAAGAAACTACCAACATACGCTACGTAACAACCCAGGAAAGCTAAGTCCTCCTACAATATCTTCAATGTGCCTCCTCGATAACCTTCCCCAGCATAACACAAAGCGCTCTACCAGCACAACCAGAACACAAGTAAGACCGATACATTGCTAATCTGAACTGCGTAATACTAGTTTGGAAATTATGGAGATTAAACGAAATATTAAGGAAGGACTGATTAGGTGAAAATTGTAACATATGGAATTTCCCATAAAAATTACTAAGATGAAAACACAATATGGTTCAGTGGTGCATTAGCACACCCATTGAAATCCACATACAGACTGAGAGTCATGTCTAACAATCCAAGGAATTCTCAGAACTCGCCCGAATTACGGATATCAAACACTGTAAAAACGTCCTAAAACATAGTCGCAATATTAATTTTCCTTATACTTAGCGGATTGTAAAACTTAATTACAACAATGTACAGAATACCGCATTGTTAACCGCTGTGTGATGCAAATGTTACGCCAGCAGAACCTCCCAATGTTGTATATGTAATTACTTCCCTGAAGATGGCCCGAGCACAGGCGAAATACGTCGAAAATAATATTGTAAAGAAATAAAGGAAAGTTTAATAAAATCATCTGGTGTGCATTGATGGTTTTCATTAACTACTGCTGTATGTTTGTACACGGTAAATATGAGTACTTTCAAAGTTAAAAATAACGTGCATAATAAATGAATGCCGCAATGTTAAGGATAGCATAGAGTTTCGTATTTTAGCAGTATTGGCTTCCCTAAGGTTCCCATGGTTTTCTTCAGTCTCAGTCCTAGACAAACAAACATTAGCATAATATCTTTAAATAGGCCACCACCGCCCTCTCTTCCATGCTTTGCAGTTCATCTTTCATATCATGTCATTCAGTGCTATACAAATTACGTAGTTTTGTAAGCGCCGTTAAAACAAAACAAACCGTAAAGAAGCACAACATCAAAAGGACGCGCCAGCCACTATTTTATCTGACGTTTCCACTCCACAATATCCCGCTCTCCGTATCGCCTATATTCCAGCAATTCTGATAATTATCGTCCCATTTCCTTTACCGCATTCCATATCGATTCATCTCTAACAACCAATTTTTTATGCCTCATCTCTAGTACGAATCAATTTTACATATTGGTCTTCATCTTCTTTCTCTCGAAACTTTGCATTCACAAAACAGAGATGAAATCCAGCACTCTGAGAATTTTAATGGAGGCAAATCATTCTATAGAGAGGAGCTGTGGTGATCACAGAAACAAAGGAAAAAAATCCATCGACACAGGGAGTCAGAACAAATCCCAAGACAATTACTACATTTCGAAACATGGAGTTCCTTCCAGTGGCGTATCTTGAAAATGACTGGCCTCAGTGCAAGATCAGAATACAAAACATTGTAAGGGAATAAGACGATTATTGGTCAGAAAATTAGTTTACATGACGGATAAATTCGTAACAAAAGAACCTACAATGACTGTAATTATAAGTTTTAAAACTTTCGCGGCGACATGATTCAATATAGTTTTCTCGGGCGCACAGCCGCGTCAATTCGTTTGAATACAACGTTTCGGGGACTAGCTCCGTCCCCATCCTCAGGCAAAAAAATCAGTTTTGCCTGAGGATGGGGACGGAGCTAGTCCCCGAAACGTATTCAAACGAATTGACGCGGTTGTGCGCCCGAGAAAACTATATTGAATGACTGTAATTATATCAGGGGAATTCTTCGACGAGGAATTACCGTCTGTTTCCAGAGCTTAACGAAAACCTTGGCTGCAACAAATTAACAGATGATTGTCATGTGGAAACAGCTGTGACACAATGCGTGAGGACACAGTACATGGACTGATAACAACGGGAAATTGAAAAGCTTGTCAACTTTAAGGTAAATGCCTCAGTTGTGGTGGGAACTATGCGTACGAGTTGTGGAATAGCAATACAATTACATTTGAAGTATTCCTATTAGATTTGAAAACAAAGAACACAAAATATTTGCATTGTAATCCTATTTTTCTGACCGCCACTCATAAATTTCCGGAGTTTTATAATTTGAAATAAGATTTGTTCTTCAATATTTGTGCATGATCGTAATCTGGAGTGCAGTATCCTGTCTACTGAGATTATATTTAATTTATTTCCTTTGTTCAAAATATGTAGCACGCATGAGGAGGTGACAAATGCATGGGGGAACATTTGGTAAGAAGGCGAAATAGGTAAGTGGACAAAATAACATTACTTCGGATACTGTCAACAGAAGCGAACCTTTGAACGCTTGGGTTTATAAGACGAAATATGTAGTTTCATGCTTCGGCCATCCCCTATTAAAGGTCGCTAGCGTCGGGCGTAGGTCGTGCTGACAATTAAGGGGGAAATTAGAAACGGAAAGCCGCGGTGCAGTTCCTGTAATAATCTCTATCAGGCGGTAATGTTGGTCGCGTTGCTCTGCCCTAATTTGTCGTCTCACAGAGCGGCTCTGAACAAGAAACTAAATTCTGATCCCTGAACTTGTGCCCAGTACTTCTTAGTACATACAGTAATGTTGGAGTAGTAGGGATGGTAATGAATTGATACACAACATGCATGGAATTAAAAATACGTTACTCCCTCGGCTTACAAGCCTATCTACTTCCTCGAAAACTTTTCGTAAGTCGAAAACTCTTCAAATAAAAATTATTTTTCCATTATTTCCGATGTTATAAATTTTAGTTGGTCCGTAGGTCAAAATTTTTCCCCAGATATAGAAATTTGACCTTAACATTCGTGCAATACAGAAGGATACCTAACCATGAAAAAATAATACTAATGATTAATTTCTGTATTTCAATAAGATTCTCAGTCATTAACGCGTGCATAACCAATAGTCACATCATTAAAGGCATGTAGAAGGTGCAAAAATATTATGTTACACCCTTATTATACAAATGATGTGCAATAATTCCTTACGATTTAATCGATGCAAAATTATTAACACAGAGAAGAGCGAACTTTCCAACAAGTTAGGTGCAATGATGCTGCTTCTGTGCCGAGCGCTAAGGGATAAGGCATGTTCTGCGCATTAGAGAAAATTCGGTAACCAAAGACAGCGGAGAAGACGCGCCGGGAACAACGATCACTTTACGAGAGGAAGGAGCTTTATAATCAAAAGTTGGCTCGCGAATTGAAAAATCCCGTACATTAATTTGTGCATCTCATAAAAGCGAAAATTCTTAGATCGAATCCTCCTATACAGAACCTACTGGTTTGAAAACTTGATTTAAAAGACCACTTGAAACGTCAAGATTTAGGCGGATAATAATAATAGTAATAGTAATAATAATAATAATAATAATAAATTACTTTTAGTGAAATGAGCTGTGAAGAAATGTAGCTGACTGGCTTCATTCAGCTAACCACATGATCCAGATGCGTCTCTGACGCTGATATGCTATAACATTATGATATTACTTCATCAGCTGAGTATCTCTGAACTGCTCAAGGAAAATCCTGCTTGCAAAACCAACAGTCGCTCCAGAAATTCCTTGACGTCCGAGCGAACTTGTAAGTTGGAAACAATAGTGCCTCAGTTCAGTGTGGAAACTTGAAATTGTGTACCATGAGAGATTTTTTACAGGGACTGAAACTTTTGATTACAGCAAGTAACTATTTGCAACGAAATTGTAAACAGTAACAAGGCGACCGAAAGAAATATTTTATTGTGTTGTGAGGATATCCGTGGCAACGTATAGGACCATAAAATTCCCCACATGAAAGGCATATAGTCTTATATACCCGAGAATTTTTTCCACGTCGTTTTTCTTTTCTGTTCATGCAGTTTGTCTTGTTAGCCCTATGTAGGCATCGTCAGTTTCACAATTACAAAAATTATTTTACTCATGTTCTGCTGTGTCATAATGGCATGGCGTCAATTGACATGCCATTCATGCCGGGTTTATTAAATGTTGCTTACGAAGCAGAAACACACACACACACACACACATATGATTTGATACACGAGACAAGTAACCCTCTGTTGTCGCCGCCCCAGACGCCCGGAGTTCTAGCTCGAAACACGAATTCCAGGCCGCAACCCGATGCCTGATTAAGATCGTATTGCCGAGGTCCCGCTGGTTTAATTAATCTAGTCCCGTTGTAATGTTCAAGGTTTCCATTTGCTAAATCCAATTCATTACAGTCCCGAAAACGTTGGAAATTATACTCGAGCGATATGAACTCAAAACCTTGGCGTTTAATCTATGTGTTTGAGAAATTAACGTCGCTATGTAGTATTAACTAAGTTATAGTGATTCCGAATCCCTAGCTTCATTGATATAAGGACTACATGCTGTTGGGTATTGATTTGATTTTGATTCAAACCGGTACGATATTACACCCCTTCCTACATTTACATAAAACACAAATATGATATTCATATTTTCAGGATGAAGTAGCCTAAGTTGGCAAATCAGGATGTTATACTTTACCTAAAGGGAAGCTTCAGGATTCGTACTGGACAAGGACGTAATGTTGTCACGAGGTGCGACGAGATGACCTCGTGTCTGGTTAGTTAAGGTCGGGAATACATGCAGCTTTTGGATTGGAAAAACCATTTGGAATAGTCGCTTGGCACACCCAGAAGCAGAGGAGCGTATAAAATTATTGTCATAAGGAAATGGGTTGCTAGGATGAGAGCTGGATGGACATGACTCTGCAACGTTCGCAGTTTATGTATGTTATTCGCGGTGGTAAAACTTCCGGTTGTATTGAAAGAGAGCTCTCCTGATTATTGGCTTCGGCATAAAGGACTTCATCTGCAGATTTTCACACGTTTTGAATTAATTAGACATCTGTGTTCAGAATGAAGTTTGTGAGACCTCGTCATGTTTATAACACTAGACCACACGGTTCTTGTACAAGATCGAAAGAAACAAATGCTTTTTCAGATACAATGCCTGTTGTTTCCCCATACCCACCAACCAGAATACAGCGCCAATTACGTGAGCATGCATTGTAAGACGGCATATCGTGGTGCTTTGTAACAGTGATGTTCCGTGTTCAAACCTCTGCCTAAAATAAACTATTCTGATTTTTTGTGTTTTTTCCTAGTGGTTCGAGAAAAATCTGTATTCCACACTCATAATAGGTGACTGTGCAATTGTACACATTCAGTGCCAGAACAATTTCTTGTAGTATTGTGTTGCAACAGCAAGCTGTCGCGACAGTGGGAACAGCATGGTGGCGCTAGCGTCGTGACTGAGAGGCAGACATTAAGCATCTCTTCACACATGTGCGCATTATGACAGTTAATCATGACTGCACAATTTTGGTTGGATATTTGAAAGACGTCCTACGTAATTCCCAATGCATAAGCCTAGCACTTTTTTTACATGGCGCAACATCCCCTAGTGGGCGAGAGCCTCCTCATTACTGAGGCTTCACGATCACATTGAGACACACCACACTCGGTAGGACTCCTCTGGACGAGTGATGAGCCCGACGCAGAGACCTCTACCTGACAACACACAACACGCACAAGAGGGAGACATCTATGACCCCGGCGGGATTAGAAAACACAATCCTAGCAAGCGAGCGGCTGCAAACCTACGCCTTAGATCGCGCGGCCACTGGGATCGGCGCATAAGCCTATCATACGATATCAAAAATATATTCAGCTGATCAGTGTCAATCACATAAACCGAGAAATAAGTAATACTGTCATAGAAAGGAATGGTTACAAAGGCGTATGTCGCCAAAAGAAACTCACTGCCAATGCTGTCAAATATGATTTTAATTTTTTGTTAGTTTTAGGTCTGATCGATAGGCTATAAATTAAAATACGTGCGTACTGGCAATCATGGCAGCTAGCTGTGTGATCGCTTACCGCCGCCGGCGTTATGTTTTCGTGTGAAGTTTGAAACCAATATCTTCGTTATACAAATATTGAAATTAATTTTCTCTCACGCAAGCTTCCTTTCTTCCACATTACACACATTCTCAACAAAAACGTACACTGGGGTATGTTTATTTTGTTGTCATTCATTACTGCTGCGCTTGGATTAGATCTGAAGCGAAAGGCACAGGCAGTTGTTTAAACAATTGACAGTTTCATGAGGTTTCTGTTGATATTAGAGAAGAACAAATTAAGGAAATTCTGGTTATTATTCAGCTCAACAAGGGTGGAAAGATGTGCTCAGAATTGAGTACACGTATTTCCCAAACGAATTCCCCTCATTGGCCTTATATGTTGCAGACACTAATTTATTTTCCCAACAGGTCGGCAACTACAGGAAGTCAACTGATTTTGGTAGTGAATACTGCACTTAAAACATGGAGAGACTGAATGAAATAGTGATGGAATTCAGTCGACGTATTGCTAGTACCCAACATGAATAATTTATTGTTGCAAAGTCATTCGCACTGCATAAAGTCAGAAATTGTTGCACTTGTGGTTTTGCATACTTAGTTGCCTTTATGTCGATCTGTTGCTGGAAAATGTCTATTATTGCTGATATATATATTTTTTTTCAAGCAGACAGCGCCTGCTGTTTTGGAACGGGAATTCAGCAGAATCAGGTAGTGAACAATGTACTTCAAACCTGAAGAGAATTTAAATGAATTGTGCAGTGAATAATGTACTGGCATCTGAAGAGACTGTGAACAAAATTCGTAATGGAAGTGTATTCAAGTTTTAACAATGACCAGCTTTATTCAAGAGCTATCTACTCTGCACAGAGAAACAGAATGTGTCATTCCATTGTAGAAAATTAAAAGGTCACATAGCTTGAAGTTTTTAAAAACAAATTTTAGATGGAAATTTTAACAGCAATTTGTGTTTTGCAAACATGGACTGCATGATGAAATGTTTTCTCTTATTTATTTTCCAGAAAATCGGTAAGCTCGATTTGAGGTTCGCGCAAATTAACAGTCACATTTGAGTGATAGAAGTCACTATAAATTCCCCCTATGGCTTTTAATGTTGAGCCCCTCCACTCCACCAGTGTCTTTGAAACACAAGCACAGGTATATGTTCGAGGCGCAGTCACGGCTCCCTCATGATGTTTCTAATTGTTGCAATTTATGCAAAAGCACACGATAAATATTAATGTCTCATCTACATTCAAGAATAGCTGTGATTTAGAAATAAATATTTTAGTAGCGATTTTTCTGGTTACAAAAATGTCTCTTGTTTTGAATGAAAAATCTAAATTACAGCGGTGAAGGCAAAATGTTTAGAAATATATTTAACCGTAAAAAGACTAAGGGCGTAGGGAAAGGAGGATATAAACTAACAAGGACATGATTTACGTAGGTTCCGTAGTAGGGTTAGAATAATGAAGCAGGATAATTTATTATATGTGAAATTTGTAGCTTGGTGTGTTGAGACCGGAAATTAATATCGAGTACATAGAGTGTGGCTCAAAATACTCATAGGAATATAAAACGTTTAAGACTTAGGTTGTAGAATACGAGTAATATTAAGACAGAATTATAAGACAAGAAGTGAGGAAGTAAACGGCATTAAATTTCATCAGGACAGCATTCAGTTACAGCCATATGTGCAGTCAGTCAGTGGCGGACTGGCCAGGGTGTTAGCTTGCCCGATGGCAAGTGGGCCCCCTTAAACATTAGACAATATGTTAAAAATGTTAATGACCTTTTAGTAGCTTGAAAATATAATAGAAGTTCCAATATTGTTACTGTCTGCAACTAAAATTTACGTTGTATTACTATTTTAATAAAAATTTTTTAATAAAATCCACCATTTATTTAAAATTGAAAAAATAATTTAAAGATTTAATTATAACAATCTGTATTTACATTTAGTATCTACTGTATACTGCCAGTAATATGTACAATATATATACACTGTTATTACTAAAAAATATACATTTATTTCGCAACAATTTTAATTGTACCTTTTTTCCACTTATGTATTTTTTGAAAATTTTATTTATTTCTTATAAAAATTAAATTATAGCCTTATAGTTGTGGGTGGGCCCCCTTTGTCTCCTGGCAACCAATATTTTTAGACCCAGTCCGCCACTGCAGTCAGTGATGGAAGTAGGGCTCAATAGCAACGAGGAACTTTTCAGTTAGGCAAATAAATGTCAACCCCTCACGATCCGGCAGTAAGGCAGGTCAACAAAAGAGGCAGTTAACAAGCCGTGTTATTTCTTGAGTAGATTTTATGTGAATGAGGCCAAATTCAGTTCGCTATTGTTTAATTGTTGTTTCTTCTGCACAGCATTTCGCAATTCAGACGTACGGAAAATGATTCTTGGATGATTAAATTTATAGATAATGTGTAAATAGAAAAGTATAATTGGATTGCTGTTGAATCAGATGATGAGCATGTTTGCACAGCCTTGTGTTGTGCATGAAACATATGTTTATTCATTCTACGCGCAGAGTAGATGAAACTTTAGTTACAATAGACAGTTTCGTTAACATTGGCTTCTTCATACAGCTATGAGATAGAATTTTCCAATAGTCTCGCACACAACAATTAAGTTAATTGGAAATTTCTTTCTGAATATTGTACGAGGAATGAGTATATTTTACAAAGAAGAACTGACATTCTCGCAGGTAATTTCTTTACTTGTCTTGATTGACTTAAAACCCCAGTTCATTTATTCGATTAAACACGATCTTTTATTTTATTTTTCATAACATTTATTGTATTCTTATTGTAGTGTATTTTTAATTTATTTTCATACTATTCAAGCTACTAGGATACAAAAATTCATATATATAAACAAGAAATTTTCGTAGTAAAGTAAAATATTTTGATTTAATTTTAGAAATGAACACTTTGTCGCGGAAAAAAACTTCTTATCTTGCATTATTTTTAGTTTAGACAGTAACAAGATATTCCTTGATTAAAGAGAAAGAAGGAAGGCAACGAATAAGAAAGAAGGAAAAATAAAGAAGGAAAAAGGAAGGAAGACTGAAAAATGAGGAAATGAGGAAGGAAAAGAAAAAGGAAATTACGCAAAGGAAGCAAGTAAGAAGGGAAGAAAGGTAAAAGGAAATTAAACAAGAAATAATCCAATAAGTATATAGAGATTCCAAATATTCTGACACCCTCTCAGCAAAATAATCTGACAGTCAAAGCTCTTGGAGTTTGGCAGAGCGTGCATGTGGGGGTACTGTAGTGACGAAGTAGGCCTATCACAAACAGTGCGCCTTTTATCTGCTCCCGATTCGACGTTGACCTTACTTCAAGGTTGGTTTTCCCTTCCGCTTCAGCAGTATACGTTCTTGCAGAGTCATGACGAGCCATTTGATGATGCATTACACCAGCCGTGGATGCACGTTAGCATAACCGAGGAAATGTTTCGTTGTCTTTATAGTGCACGTACGAACGTTGAAGTGGACAGCACTAACGTCGTCCAATATGCAGCTCTGCAATAGTGTGACTATTTAAAATAAGTGTGATTTTAATAAAGTCAGTATTTACGAAAGCAGAAAATGACAAGTTGGTGATGTCGCGAAATAATTGCGTTACGAGCAACGTGACAGAAATTATTCCTCACAACCCAACACTTGTCATGGCAGCGCTGCACGAAATATGGTGAGTGTGTATGGCCAATAAAAGAAAAAAACAAGACAGGAAATATACACGTATAGCGTAACATCGAGGCGCGTTCGCGTAACCATTGTTGTCGTGGAAAAGAAATAAGTATTGCATATTCTGAGTGTGTGTCTGTAGCCTTAGTTATCCAGCACCCAATGAGCATTCGGCGTGTTATATTATGTGGCCTGTCTGGCTCTAAAATATTTTTCCACATTGTCTCGTAAACGGCATGATTTTCGGAAAAACGTTATTGAATAAGTACAAAGTGTGTGTTTTGATTTTCTCTACATTTGTCTGAAACATTTCTCATTCTAAGAAGAACTGATTGAAATATTACCATAACTGTATAAAGGTCTTCATATAAAGTACCTGCTATTCTTGTCAGATTTTCATCAAATTTTAATTTCCTCGACAAATTTTCGAAAAATACTCAAATATGAAATTTCATGAAACTCCGTTTAGTGGAAGCCGTTGTTCCATGTGGACGGACAGACATACAGACGGTCGGACGAAGGAACAGACGGACGGACAGACATGACGAAACTAATATTCATTTTCGCAGTTTTGCAAACGCGCCTAAAAAAGAAGTATACTGTGTGGCCTGTGGCATAATCGTGATTACTAACGGTCCAGCGAGCATGTTCAGAAACAACGATTTCGCTCGCAAGCGACAACTGAGGCGGAAATACTGCCGCTCGTGCCACGTAGAGCGCGCATAATGGTTTGCGAACAAGATGGCGGAAGTGCTAAAGAAACGAAGGGTATGATGCAGCTGCATCAGTCAAGCTGACAGAAGTAAAGAGTAGCAAAAATCTGCCCTGATAGTGCTTAGCTTCGAATAACACGCGGAACTTCCAAAACATGCAGAACTTCAATCAATAGAAATGTAGAACTCTTCGGTACTGAGTTTGTTCGAGGTATGTGAGGGGGGGAAAATCCAAAATTGAAAAAAAAATTGATTATACCTTAAATTTGTATATATCTTACTTTTTAAAAATGTGTGAAATCAGCTGCAGGCAACACACAGTAACTGCCATTTTAACGGCATATGCAACGTTAACGCAACTTAGTAAAATTGTACATGCTAAACAATATTTTGGTGCATTTGCAAAAGAAATTGCGAAAAATGATAACTAGCTTCGTCCATCCGTCCGTCTGCTGCTTGAAAGGACTGAACTTCTACTTAAACGATTTTCCTGAAACTTTTTATTGGAGATATTAGAATCAGTGGACATATTCCACTTTGGTAAACACGGGACAAAAATAACAGACCGTTGACATGTGTTGATGGCAATATTGTGCTATTTACAAAGTACAAAGAATATGGGAGACCTAGTGAGGCCGAAGGAACAGTTAACTTCCTATAAGATATGATTTCTAGCAAAAAACAAAAGAAATCGTGACTGCATTTAGATTGATTTTAGATCTGGTTCTAAGGTACGAAGTATGTGATACGCGAAACCTTTTACACCCTCGAATTTTTAGTGTCTTTCTAGAAATTATTTAGGAATTTAAGATTGTTGGAGAGTAACAGAGTCAATACGACGGAAGTGTTAAGGTATGCGGATTCTTCGTAAAGCGTGTTTTTATTCTTTTTCAAATTATTTTACTGCATAAACACAAAACATAAGCAATATACCGACACATTTCGGGAATAATTACGATTCCTTTGTTTTATTTTTAACTTATCTTTTTATTGTACCTTATTCTTAAATATGCAGCTGACTTTCTCAGCCGAAGTTGTAGATGTTTCAGAAGCCATATTAGTTAGTTTTGTGCATGTATTCATTACGTCCTCCCGCGGATTAAATCATGTACATCCATTTGGTAGGCAGATACTAATTGAAGTACTTTGGTATCGTGTTCTTCCGGTGGTAGAGAGTAACTCATCTTCATATCCTTCGTTTCGCTCTCATAAACAACACCAAAATGGCAGCAGAATTTGCGGGTTGCGAGTAAGAATAAACGTAATGTGTTTAAAAATATATGCATTTTACTGGGTGTAAGTATTTAAAATACATGCTTGGCCACTGTGCGAATTTGTAGGTCTGATGATGATGCGAGTAACTGAATAATGGTTCTAACTGGACTGAAGAAATCTGGATATTAATGTATTGTAAATACATGTGATACTAATTTTTCTAGTGGGATTGTAGCTATTAATCATTAATTATAATTAATTATGAACTGCACCAGACCAATGACTGTTGTACAAAATGGTGTTTTAAAGTACAAGTTTCTTGACTTTTTGGAACCAAATTGTGAAAACATCGAATTTGTGTCTCTACTCAAAATGCGAATGGTTGAGAATATTCTAGATAGGAAACTGATAAACCTGTTCCTAGGAAAAACTGTAAGAGTCGCGGTCGGGTGCACACGCACAGTTGCTAGGAAATAAGCCAGAGGCTGGCTGCATCATCTGCCGTTGCTAGGCAACTCAGTTTATGTTGCAAATGTCGCCAACTTACCGGAATCTTCTGCCTGATTTCCTCGGTGATTTTGTTACAAGCCACTTTCACCCTCAAGGAAAAATGCCTGACCTAAGTGAGAGGACAATATCAAATTTTATCTTAGAGAAATTAGTTATAAGTATCTGAACAGAATTGGCTTAGTAGTCTAATGGTTAGTTTCGTAAGTTAGTGTTCGAGAGATCACATGTTCAGTTCTAACCGTCACCAATGATCTTAAAATAAAAATTCTCTCTCCATATAATGATTACAATCATTTCAAAATTTTAGATTCTCACATCTGTGTTGCTGAAGATTCATGTCTCCTGGTATGTGACGCCGTTTCGACTGGCAATAGTTACTGATTTTTCAAAGGCTGTAGTGCTTTAATCTGCAGGGTTAAGTAATCTAAGACATCATCTTAAAAAAGAGCATAACAACCCAGAAGACTTTAATCTTTCTAGAGCGGCAGTACAGCCAACTGTCGAAACGTCGTACACAACAAATATGTCTCCGAAATTGGGCAGTTCCCAGTATAATACACTAAATTATTGGTATAAGAATGACGTTTTGCAATAACAATTCGAAAGTAAAGATATGTCTTCTGCGGTGTTGGACATTTCTCATTTTGTAACTGAGTTTAATGTGTGTCCAAATTTTACATCATTAAGTTGTCTGGGGATCTGCAGATACAGGTCTGTCCGTCTAGACCCCGGTATTAGGTACAGGGCAATGATTTTATCTACGCTTAAGAAAGCATTTTCCTGTGAAGAACGGACAGCTTTATCCATGTGGTTGGACATCACAGCAGATCCGTACACAGTGAGGCCTCTGTCTGGAATCGAATCCCTGTTGTTAGGTCCTTAGCCAAGCACGTTACTGACCGAAATATAGCCGTGTAATTACCGCAGATTATTTCCATTGTTACTTATCATTAAAATAAGCCGTAGGGTTGCGTGATAGGCTTCCGCCGCGATGTAGATGAGATCTGCGCTCTTCTTGGATATTACGCAGCGCTGAGTGGTCGTTGTGTACCGACGTTTCGGAACAACCTATCGGTCCCATTTTTAAGGGTCAAGACCGATAGGTTGTCCCGAAATTTCGGTACATAACTAGCACTCAACGCTGCATAATATCCCAGAAGAGCGCAGATCTCAAGCCGTAGATTCCTTTGATATGGGATAAGACAACCGTATAAATTCTACCATCTTCGAAGAGCACAAACAAGTGTTTACTGCCTAATAATTTATGGTCCTAAACACCCTGCTATTCATGTCTTTAAGAGCTTCAAACTCATGCCTGCCTCAGACCAAGATGTCACCGAAGAAGCCTTGTAAGTTGCCGATTGGAAAGAATGTGACACTTCTGTGCAGCGGGGAGTTTTCCATCTTACTTTTTTTCCTGAAGGCGTTGCTGAAGAGAGAAGACACTTATTTTTGTACTAACGTAAATCGCCTTGGACTAGAGAACTCTTGGGAGACGTTCTTCTAAATTTCTCACGAGTAATGGCGCTTGACGCATCCAGAATCGATGTTTACAGCATTAAGCATCCTAATTGCTTCTCCTTTCTGTAGAGGGCTCTACCGTCCTATAAATATGAAGGGCTTTCAATAAAGCAAACATTTTATCTGTCTCACACTACACGAAGTCATTTTTTGTGCATGTCTAAGCCTCTCATGTTCATTGCAACTAGACTGTATGAATGTTGATATCGCAATTATCTTCACGTGCACAGATAAATTCTGGAGTAAAACTGTCGTATGAAAATGTTAATGTCATTTGTTCCTCATTTCTTTTGAGTTGATATTCACACAATATTCTTACGATACTAGAATATTCCTTTTTCAAACATCTAAGTAGCTCAATTATGCAAGATTTTTCTTGATAAGTTAAGAGTCGCTCATCTGGTCAAGAACTTTTCGTTTTTAATTGAACACGAAGGTTTATTTCCGTGATCACAAAAACCTGCCATTGAACCGTATCTTGAGCCACTTGAATTCAGTCCACACTCCCACCCCTGTTTCTTTAAGATCTAGTTTGGTATTATCCTTCATCTACACAAAGGTCTACCAAGTAGTCTCTTTCCTTGCACTAAAATTCATCATTTCTCATCTCTTAAGTATTCGTAATGCATTATCCCACTCGTCTAATCCCACTTTATTAAAAGCATCTAACAATATCAGGTAAAGAGTACAAATTATGAAGCTTCTCGTTATGTTGCACTTTTCTATCCGTTTTTTCTCTTTCGTTGGTCCACATTATTTTCCGCACTTTGTTTTCAAGCACCTTCCATCCGTACTTTCCCTCCTGAATGAGGAATGTTTAATGTTTGTTATTCGTATACTGATTCCAACTATTTGTAACTGCATTATAATACATGCAGTGTTATTTTATGCAAGCTGTCAGTATCCGGCCACGTCCCCAAGAAAATGCATTGTTGCCATTTTATTTATTTTTTGGTAAAAACCATCTTTCTGGTTTTTACAGTGAGGCTGCTACGGTCGTAAGGTTATACGATTTAAAGGGAAGTTCCTGTCTTTTTTTACCTAAAGAAGATTTTATGTAGCGATAAGATACAACTTTTTATGCTTTAATCAAGCACTCTGATACACTAAGGGCCAACTCAGATCCCACTGTTGTGCCTCAGCGCAAACGCCCTCTTCTCTCAATAGTACATTCCACACTTTAACTACGAGATTTAGTGGAATATGTTATGGACGGTCTGTTGAATCGGAAAAGTTGGGTGAAAGTGAACACAAAGACAAAAATTCCGGTATTCTACTGTGACGTGTCAATACTTGGTTACATTCGGGAGTACACACAGTTCCCAAACACAGGAATGAGTTCTTTTGAAGACTCTTCACCCTACATTGATTTTCATATTTATTAGTTTCAGGTACTGTTGACATAGCCAGTCACGATCAAAGATATGCATGACACGGTCATAAATTATATAGCTGACAAAGCTAATTGATAGTGAAAATATCACACTGTATAGAGCCGTGAATCATTTTCCATTGTATTCGTTTGGATACGCACCGTGTTAAACAAAGGCTTAAAACAAACATTGTAGGACTTAATGGGTCTCATAATTTATATCTTAATAAATTTATTATGTGATGAATTCTTTACGAAAAATTGTGCAAATTTCCATTGGGAATTTTTTCGGGCCAGTACGAGCTCAAAGGAATTTGCCTTACATTTTGCAAATACCCAGTACCACATTTCATAGATCCCCTCCTAATTGATCTGGAGATGAAATAGACAGACATGGACTTCCAATTATGCAGTATTTTATTCAAATATTATAAACACGTGTCAATATTTCACACTTTGTTAGCAAACGCCGCGTTTGTTAGGGTAAGAATTTAAGAAAGTAGCACTACTGTAACAGCACAAACATTATAATCAAGCACCAGTTTACTACAGACCCTAATATAGAGTGATTCAAATTTTTACAGCACTTGGCTTAATGGGAAAATTAAACCCGCTCTATCATGACTGGAAATAAAGCTTTGTAAATAAATGTTTCCTATTAAACCCTGCAACAAAAGATCATCAGCGCCCCCTCACTGGACGATTGGTGTCCATTGTCTGGACACAGCCTATTGTTCTCATCATCAAGGGTCGAATATGCAGTTAAGATAATCACCCACTGACAGGGCGCCATATCGCAAAAGAACGAAGACCTCATTCACACATTCAGTAGGTGTCATAATATACATATTTAGCTGCTATTCCTAGGAGTTACGTGATATTTAACATTCAGCGTTAGTTGGAAGTGTTCTTGGAAGCGTGGAAATTGCAAGGCATGCGGTTCGAGGCAGCGGAGCCGTTCCGATATGGCTGCGACGTATAATGCTGTAAAAAAAAAAAGCAGCGTCGCTTATTTTCCCTCGTGCTCGACAGTCTTTCGTATGACCGACTTAGTGGAGAGTGTAGCAAATGACGGGTCGCTTTTGGGGATGTAGAATTTTGATTTTGAAGAAAGCATTTGGTTTAGTTTATATTACTGAATGTGTCAGTCGTCATGGCGGAGCACAGCCCAGGGTCCACATCGGAGTAATGAGAAGGTTGGTGATCAGAGAGACGTAAATTTGCACAGTTCCAAAGTAATATAATAACTAATAAGCTATGATTCGAGTTATTAACTTACACACTGTTCGTAGAAGACGGTACGCTTAAGGGGGTGAGGTTAGTAATGAAAATAGAATTAGTATATTATTAAGCATAATTAATTATATTTTACTCCATTAAATTAATAATTTTTATTCGAACCAGTAGCAAAATGAGCAATTCAGTGCGAAGTTGTGACAGTACGTTTGTATTTGAACCCAAGACGCTCCAAGGGAATTTTAGATTTTCACAGTCTCAGTGCACAACAGAAGAAGACACACATATCGCAGTCTCTATTGTCCAAGTCCTGGTTGTTCGAGGTTCCTTTCGCCCGAACGAATGCGGCGTAGTCGAGGTGGTTTCTGTGGTGGGTACAGAATTCAGTGGAAATGCGTGTTTCTGTGTGCACGCGTCTTTTAGACATTACTGTACTTCCATTTGGCCGTTTTCTTCGTGTATTCTTGTGCGCTGTTTTGTTATTTATAAATAAATATGTACATTTTAACGTACCCTAACAACGAAAGCTAAAAGCAGAGAAATGCGTGTATTCAGAGCTTTTCGGTAATTCGAGACAACCTCCGTGCACTTCACCTCGAACTGTCGTGAACCTGCCGTATTTCATACAAAAAGTTACACGTGTTTTTGATATACATCCACACAAATTTCGTGTCGGAAGTTACAGTACGGCCCATTCCGAGTAAGAAGTTTCATATCGGATATCGAAAGCGAATGGTCCATTGCATATACGGCGTATGCTGTCACGGTCTGTTGATTATGTTCCTAGAAAGCTGAGGCACAACATTGTTTCTAACGGACGTTAAAACGAACGGTCCGCTGGATAGACGGCGTACTATTTCACAGTGTATTCTGTTCTTAGAATGTTTTCACACAATACATTTTTTTCGAACAAACATCGAAATCGTCAGTTCGTTGCCAAAAAAAAAGGTGAATTCATGACGGGCTTCAGTTGAGTACAGTCCTCATTAGTGTGGGCTTAGGTTTGTCTCTCTATGCCATGGATATAAAACGTGTAACAGTGCTGTATTTCCAGCTTCAATAGCGAAGTAAATGATCGTCTACGAGAAACCAAGCGTATCCTGTACTTACCTATAAACAGTGGCAGCGGAATTGTCGGATATTTTGGGGGTGGGAGGGGAGCGGTGTGAAACATTCAGAGAACTCAGAAAAGGTCGAAAACTGCCATTTTTAGTGCAGTATGAACACCGTGATACTAATCTGGCTGCTCTGATTTTTGGTAAGGTGCCTCAACCAACCTCACACCCGTACGATCTTCTGTACTTTTGTTATACATAATTGTCTTCGGTTTTATTGAATTTTATTCGCAATAAACGATATGCTTGTATGTCCAAATTTGTAAGGTAATTTTTATATTAGAACAACTAATTGCATATTCCATGTCTGTTATGTATGTCATGTTTACTTTTGTGCATAATGTACTGAGTGTTTTGGGAAAAGTGGGGGCGGGTGGCGCTTGCCCCCCTTTGTAATATTCTCATCGGACCTCAAATATTTCTTTATACTTTTCAAAATACTGTTGCTCGTAGATGATTTTTTTGCATGACATGAACTGTATGTAGACCCTTTTGAGACCTACAACTTTTCTTTTAGACATTTTTCTATTATACTGTCTGTTTATTGCAATATAAACAACGTTTTATCAATTAACCATCACGATATGAATGGCAGAAACTGTATAGAGAAGTGAAGTTACGCCTCCAGCCTTTCAAACTTGGGCATTAGATGGGGGTGTGTGATTAGGTACACTCCCGGGACACAGTTTACGCCCGGGTAAAGAGCCACCTTTTCCCTTTCAGAAGGTCAGACAGAGCCCAGAACCTATCCGAAAAAATGGCGACGAGAAATATCTCCAGTTTCGTCGGGAATCGAACTCTTGTCCTGTGGTCCTTCAGCCCATAGCGTGGTCAGTATACTGACAAAGTTGACCAGCTCGCATGCGGGCATAATGAAAGACAAAGGAAAGCGTGTACTGGCAGTCTGCAGTGCAATATCTGTACTGTTGCTTTGTCTGTTCTGATTACTGCGCCAGCGTTATATTTGTATAAAAAAGTCCCAAATTTCGGGTCAGAGATAAAGCCCCCAAATTGGCCGTGCATGGCTCAGGCGGTTAGTCACCGGCCTCTCACCGCGGAGGCCCGGGTTCAATCCCGGGTCAGTCCACGTGGGATTTGTGGTGGACAAAGTGGCACTGGGACAAATTTTTCCCCGAGTACTTCGGTTTTCCCCTATCAGTTTCATTCCACCGGTGCTCCATTGCTTGGAAAAACAAAAAAAAAAAAACTAACCATCTTCATCACAGGGTTGCACAAGAAGCCACAAGGCTACGGTGCGTCCGTAGCATCTGCTGCGGTGCGCCCGTAGCATCTGCTGCGGGGCCCTTCACCACAAACAAAAAAAGCCCCCAACTTAAAGACAGAGGATACGTTAATGGGCTGCCTGGTCAGGACTATCGCAGATCTTAGGGGGTGGTAATGAGTGAGCATGGAGCAATGTTGAAATAATTATTAGCGCGGAAAAAGCGAAGAAATTAGCAGAAAACTCTGCCCCTGACTCTTTGTCCACCACGAAACCCCCATGAAATCGCCTAGGAATGAACCCGAGACTCCGCAATAAAAAGCCAGCATCCAACCACTGTGTCAAGTCACGGCCCAACTAGAAATGCACGTAGCATGTCTGCAATAAATGGGCATCCAGACGAATGTGGTATGAAGCCTCGCAAAGAGAATAACCACGTGCCGAAATGTCAGGCATAACAATGTAAAAGTTTATTTTAACGTATACAGTCGACTTCCTTGTTCTGTAGTGAAGTTGATTAGCATGTTCTAACCGTTGTTTATTAACCAAGTTAAGGTTTAACGCTTGTAACTTGATTAAGTCAACTTCTTTAATTTTCTGTCCACTGCCATATTTCACTAAGGCGAAGCTAACTCCCCCGTCTCTGCAGTTGCTATGGAAACAGTGGCAATTGCAACTTTTGTTATTAAAGGCGATGTACTGAAGAAGATAAATCCTTGTCATGCTGGGGACGGTTCCCGTAACACAGTAGCTGAATTCATTATTTTAACACGTGTTTTAATTTATTTTAATTCTTAATTACAGTCCCAGTAAACACCTACAAACATTAGGTTGTCAAAAATTATTTTTAACTCCAAACAAACCATATTTCAAGCAATCTCTTCTCCTGACAGCAGAAATCAGATCAGTTGTCACTTTCCAATCACCCTCAACAGCTGAATCAAAATTACTAATAGATGTCACATGTGACACTACACCTATTTTTTCATAAGTTAATTGCAGTCCAGTGAATTCTTATATATCTTTCAGTAATTGTGTTTGAAGCCCATAAGTTCTTGAAAATCATTTTAATTGATTGTTAATGGTTTACTTAATTACTGCAGGCTCAACTGTCTTCGGCATTCGCGACGGAATTTTCGGGCCTATTTAAGTTTACCGTTCAACACCACAACCTTAGCCTGTTGCCTGCCTCATAGGGGATTCGAACAGAGTTCCTAATGTAAGTCGGGTTGCTTTACCGGTACCCAACCTGCCGCGCAAGTTAAATGACGTCAGCTATGTACGTCATTCTGCTGTAGAGAGAGGTTTCAAGGTGTTAATAATATTTTGAGGTGAGGACAAAGTCGTTCGGACTCCTGAAGACTCTCGAGGGACTTCAGCCACGTCAACCAGCGGAGCAGTACGGCTTGAGCGATGACACTTCTGACACATTACGGAGGTACCCAGTTTGAATTTCGACCGAAACATTAACTGCCTGGACAATTTTAATGTTTTCGTCTGTCGTTCCAGGTAAATAACAGGATAGTACCTCAATTAGGCTAAAACGTTTTCTTTCCAGTCCTTAACAATTTGTCATTCGTCAGCCGCCGTACCATTTCACGTTATGTGATCTGAAATACTGAAGGCGTCGCAAAACAAATCGTGAAATAAATCAATACGATTAAAAATATTCAGTTGAATTTTGTCGAGGCTTTTTGTGGGCACATGCTGTATTTAAATTAGTCCTCCTGCAAGCCGGGTCTCGATTTCGCAGTCCGCACGAAACGTGAATCTCACCGCTTCTCTTCTTTCACATCTGAAGACAAGAAAACCCTGGTTACTTCCTTTTGCTGTCTTTCCTTCTCCTTTCCTCTTTTCGCGCTTTATTTTTCTCTCGCTTGTCTTCCGCACAATTCACGCGTGAGCCACTACGCACTACGACACAAGACAAAATGTTGCTCGAGCTGCTGCAGGAAACATAATTAACTTCACTCGAAGGAATTACTAATTAGTACAGCTTATAGCCCGTACTTCTGCTGAGACTTTATGAACGGAAACTGTGTGTTTTGTGTTGTCATCAATTAAACACGTCAATATACATCACCCTCCGTCACCTTCAGTTTTACCGTGGCTATCATTTCCTTGTTTTATCGTAGAATCCTTGGTTTTCACAACAACTCACTTTTTCATCACCATCGTGTGTGTATTTTTGTGTAAAATTAATTTTACTCATAAACATTTTTTAACTTAAAGAAAATTTGCAAGGAAATTTAAATTCCGGAACTCAGACTTCCCAAAGTTCATTATCAGAACACAGCGATATTGTCTGCTCTTTGGTTTCAGTGACTGAACACATAAAGAACCCAGATATGTAAGATTTTTTAAAAATAAAATTTGATTTAACTCCTGTCTCCTGTCAGCAATGGGCTTTTGTGGTGACTGGTATGGTAATTAGGGTCACACGTACTTAATAACAGTGGTTCGCATCTTCAGTTCACCACAACCATTTGTAAGTACGCCTACAATTGAAGACTTCACATTTACCAGTCATAGTAATGTGTAACATAGGCGCGCTGGGAATTATTCTTTGTGGGGGGGGGGGGGGGGGGGGGGCTGACCCTGAGGCTATGTATAATTTATGTCTGATTTTAAAAACTATGTGATGAAACTCATGTCAAAATCTCCGAGCCAAAATCTAGTCAGGTTACAGGGAAAATTAAAACTGTCTGAAAAAGAAAAATCTACGTATTCATGAGTTTTTATTTTTTTAATATTCCAGTGTACTAGTCATCAGCCGATTTCGGTGGCTGATTTAGGCTGAAGCGTAAATCACGTAAAACCTTTGATGTCATCGTGTCTAAAAAATCTGTGTTTTTTAAATTTCGCTTTTTTTTTGGGGGGGGGGCTGCAACCCGGCAGCCCCCCCCCCCCTTGGGTGCGCTAGTGATGTGTAAGAAGAAAATTTCTGCGAGATTTCAGGCTTCCGCCGCCCTGTAGGTGAGGCCTTCGGTCTTGTGGGATGTTACGCAGCGTAGGTTGGTATTTGGTTACCGACGTTTCGGGACAACACATCTAGCCCCTCTTCGAAGGTCAAGCAGTCTAAGACGACTTGTAGCCCCTTGAAGCTCGGCCGACTTTTGTCCCCAAACGTCGGTAACCAAACATCAAACTACGCCGCGTAACATCCCAGAAAAGAGAAGGTCCTAGACCGAGTTATTCCGTGATAACCTTGCGTGCCCATTTAATAAGGTGCTGGGCAGATCAGGAAGTTCTCAGTCCAAGTGGAACGCGAAACTCCATGACCTGTTCACAAAATCTTCACCTTAAGCCAGTTCAGTCCATTTCAACTCTTCACTACCAGTATCTTTCAAGACATATTATCCTCACCTTCGTGCCCATATCCTCGAGATTATCGAAGTAAAATTTGTTACAGATTGCTTATTTTTCAAAGTAATCTACTTGTCCAGATCACAATATTCCATTTTATTTAATCACCTTCTCATGGTAATATAATTATAATATCTGAAGCCCCTTGTCATGCAGTCTCCATAAATTTGTCCGTCTTTACGCGATGAAGGCGTATAGGGGGAGCAGAAGTGTGGCTCCACCCATTCTTAACTCGGCAGTAGATGTGAGTGGTCGTCTTCTCGTCCCGTCCGCTTTAGTGCCGGGAAGGAACCCAGTACCCATTGAATAGGAGGCTGGGTGGCCTGTAGAGCCGGTCTGGATATTTTGGAGAAGAGAGAAATCTCTTGGCCTTGCCGGATTCGAAACCCGGATTGTCCATCCCGTAGCCTAGTCACTATACCTCTTTCAGGCCAACCATTCTCCGCACTCCCTTACACACTATTTCTAGTCTTACCGATGAGCAGATTGATGCCCTCTGTCAGATCCTTGTCATACAGCGTGACAACTTTGCGCCCCTCAACCAGTAGTGGTGTGATATCCAGCAGAACCCCTTCTGTGACGTCGCAGTGATCATACCCTGGACGCGTCACCCCATACACCGCCGTCTCCGGCTGCCTCCTGCGCAGACAAGTTGATCACTCTATCAGATACTGTGGCTATTTAATGCCATCGGTACCGACTGCGGGAAAACCCTGAACATGGAAGCGAAATGAGAGTTTCGCTTCACGGTACCTTACATGCGTCCTGTTCGTGTCTGATATGACTGCCTGCTTTGTATTGTAAGTCAGTGTGTTTCGGTGAAATCTGATATTGTGTAACTGCAATGTACGTTGCCGGGAGAATCTGATTTCAGTTCGTATCGGTCCAGCATAACCCCAGCTTCACATGGAGGTTCAATCCACCTTTATCAGATTTCACAGCATTGGCTTATCGTACGAAGAGTGTGTGCATACGTGTAAACGGTCGTGCACGGACCGTATTATGAATGTCTGTAACGTTCATATACCTACGAATTTGACGTGCGCGATGATACAGTGGATCAGTTTAACGTGTGTAACTTCCATTTTAGACGTGTTTTGGTTTTGGAGTCGTGAGGTTTTTACGGTGCTGTGGTTAAGTCCCTGTATTCCGTGATACGACGCCGCGTCACCGGGTAACCAGTCAGTCACGGTTTTGTTTTATTCACTTCGTCGTTTACATGGTTAATTAATGTGTTACTAAGTCGGAAAGTCTGACTGTTAGTCGTTGGGTATATGGTTGGTTAATTGTTATTAAGTGAGAAAATGTCTTAGTTTCGTCAGTTCTTCCGTTATTTGGCTACTTCATTTGTTAGTAAGTGAGAAAGTCTATCTGGCCCGTTTGTTGTGCTGAGTCCCAGGAAGTACTTAACGAAACTTATGGAACACGGCAATACGTGTTCCACCCCCCCCCCCCCCTGTTCCCGCTGCCAGTCGTCATTCTACCAGTGCTCTACGCTCACCTGTGACCCCCATCCTCATAAGCAGAGACTGCTGCAGTAGGCTTGTTGGAGGCTGAACTTCATGCCACCTTAATGTTAGTTATTTCGCATATTTTTCATGTCGCATACAGTACCTGTCGACGCTGGGTGCTGCCCGTCGGGGCGCCGCTGGGTCGACGAGCCTAGAGTCGTCTATCCGGACCAGCAGAATGTCGCCGCTCTGCATTTCGGCGCTCCCTTCCCAGCTCACAGACACCGGAGCGCACTCTGCTTCCTCGTTGTCTTCACTCTCGCAGTCGGGTTGCACCTGCACGGTTAACATAACTCAAATGTAAAAGCAACATGTCGCCCCACGCCATACTTGTAAGTGATAACATATTAAAATTGTTACCTGCAGGAATTATCACACTTTCATAGTTAATTTTCGTAAACATTTTCAGCGATTAATTATTTATCGCTATAAAACAGAAAACTACAGCTCACACATTCGTCATATTATTATTTTGCACTGTATAAATAAAGAGTCCCTCTAAAACGACTCTATGTATTGCGCAGTTATAATATCACACCGCACCGACGCCATATTGATATTATTAGTGGTAGGAAAGTATGGTAAATTGTTAGATGGCCTCTGTGACATGATGTTCTTACCCTGTTTCATGAAAATTTTCAGTTAATAGAAATTTTATTAAGTGGGGACAGTCACACGTACATATTACTGCCTCAAAAAATTAAGTTCGTGTAAGACTATGTGGACAACACCAACCATTCACCGTGGCTGCTGGCCATCGTCATTTTCAGTATTATTTTAAACCGGATCAAAGTGAAAATTGTACCCTTGTCGGTACTGCCATCTGCAGTGGAGCCAGAATAAGTGTTGAGGTCGAGTGAAGAGAACTGATGCCAATCAACAGTGAAAGTCACGAAACATTAATTTTTAATCGATCACAACATTTCTCGAAAATGGCACAATGTATAACAGCGAGTTCCATGGGGAACTCACTACCAAAATTCTTATTGCATGGATTATTGTTCATTTACCTTTATTATTATTTTTATAGTAGTTTTATTAACTACAGAGTCAAATATATGTTACACTTTTCGGACATGGGTCCTGGCCTAAAAAATGCGCGTCATCATCATATTTGTAACTTTTGACTTACAAACAGAATTTATACTTGATATGTAAGTGTTTTATGCTCGATGTACCCACGAAATTTAACATGTCTAGCTCTAGTTTTTCATTAAGTAAACCTGTCAGGGATAAAAGTAAAGTTTTCCGTGTGCATGCCATGAAGGCGTATGGGAGAGTGGAGGCATAAATTCACTAATTATTAACCTCGGCACTAGATGGAGGTGAAGGGTCATCATCAAGCTTCGGTCGCGTTATTTACACCCGGGGAAAGAGCCCCTGGTAACCATTGCATAAGAGGTTGTGTGGGTCTCAGACCCGGTCTGGACCCTTGGAGAAGAGAAATTTCTCTGCCCCTTACCGGGAATCAAACCACTGCTCCTTGGGTGTCCTGCCCTTACTCCAATCACTATACTGACTGAGTTATCCCGGTTCCTGTAGCCATCAAAATGAAAGGCAAAGATGAGTTGTTCTTCAGCACAGCGGCCATGATATTATTTTACATTTAACAAAAATGTGACCTTAAGAACCTTTTAGAAACATAAAATAAGTGGCGCTAATGTCGTCGCTGCCTGACATTTTCGCGCGTCTACCATCTTATTATTACTGATTATAGGAAACTAAACCTTAATACGTTAGAGGGGCGCGTAATGGCATAAGGCTAACATTAATTATTTGAAGATCAGTCAGCTGGTTCAAAAGCTGAAATGGAGAAACACACACAGATGTAGAGGGCCCGACGATCTCATGACCCTTCTTTTTTTAAATTGTGAAGCAGAAAAGTATGCTATAAATTTATACACATGAGTATCCTTAAGCATTTTTATACATTTCTTCAGCCTTCTCTATCTGTTACGTCATGTGGATTTTTGCAGTCTCACATAAATATATGTTTGTACGAAGATACGAAGAAGTGCTAGAAATATCGGTACTAGCGTTCCGGTAACTGTGATCACTGAGCACAAGCACGACTAGTCACGGTGAGAACTCAAGACAAAGAATCGTACAGGGGCTGTACTGAATACAGAGCCACAATGCTAACCACTACACCTGGAAGTTCGGTGATGTTGGAGCCTTCGCAACGTAACGCCTGTGCTGCCCTTTACAGCTGTTAATAATGCAAGACTTCAGGGATGCGGAGCCGCAATGAACGCTTTTGAAAGTGTGCTCCAGATTGGATATACTTGTTCAGTCTTGTTCACAGTATCTGAACAAGTATACTTCTCTGTATAACAATGTAAGATATCTTAAAACAACCCTGAAACCTGCGCTCAGCAGTTACTTGCATATAACTTAGGGAACTTCTATTGTAGTCGTCGAATACACGATGCTGCTGGAAAACTGATGACGTTCCCCCAAAGCCCCCTCATTTCGTCGCCTGGTATGAGCCTTTCTGTCTCTCTGTCTCTCTCACTCTCTCTGCTTGTGAAAATTTCCTGTAGACAGCGCTGAGCGAGTGATTAAGATTCAACAGAGCAGATAATTGTTGAGAGAGAGGAATGCTGGCCGCGTGTAACAAAACCCGTGGCGTCTGCTGCCAGCGTAATGATTTAGAATGCGAAGCTTTGGATTATACATAAGCCGCGATATTAAGCTCTTATTTTAAAAAAGGACTGACCTATAGAGGGGAGTTTGTGCATTTACATGTTCTGTTTTGTCGTTGATAGCACTACATTTCCTATGGCATAAATTTTCTTGTGACAAAAGAAGAAAGTATGTATGAAAAGAAGCTTACGTATCGCACCCGTGACGGAAGTGGTTATGATGGGAAGGTATTCCTTCCCTCACATTACTCGAAAGACGGGCGATTTTTCTTCTTGCGCACAATGGCATATCTGTTGTAGCAGAGTTCAGGGAGTACCATTATAGGAGCCTTTCGGCGAGGCATACTCCTCTTTCCTTTCTTTGCGACGTGAAGTGATTAATTTTTTGTAGCGCAAGCTAAGTTCGACAAGGATTCAATGAAGTATGTCTTAACATAGTTTTTGCACTTCTTCGCTAAAAAAGAAATACGAAAGCACAACGAAGGTACACGCGAGCATCCGAACTACATCCTTTGGTGTTTTGCAACATCCACAGGCCTTCTTTACAAAGTATTAGGAAATGTAGGCACGGCGTAACAATTCTGGCGCGGCCTCTCTGTTATTGGCCCTGTCAACTTTGTCCTTGTGTTAGCAACAGCTGTGCTCAGCGCTAGAGAATTAGAGTCGATCATGCTCGATTGTTATGTTTAGATCGGTAACTATTCTTTCGGCGTCATCTCGTACTTCACGGAGAACACAGCCTGTCTCCATTATAAAAGCCAGTGATATAAATGCACGTGAACTGCCTATTATTTTTGTCCGACTTTAATCAAGCTTGAATTTGATCGACAGATTTTAGTAAAAACTCCAGTATAAAGTTTCACGTTAATACGTCCAGTGGGAGCTGCGTTGTTCCACGCGAATGGACGGAGAGACGGACAGACAGACACGACGAAGCTAATATTCACGTTTCGCATAGGAACGCGCTTAAAAACGCAATATGTGTAGCTTGTGTTTGTGACGGAATGTCAGCGCCTAAACTGTCGGAAGAATTTTTTAAATTAGACATCGAAGACAGCTGAAATTTGTCGGGAAGTTCCAGTTGTCAGCCACATTCATCAACAATAAAACCATGAATTGATGTTCCTCTTGTACACTCTAAACCACGTAAGAAGTTTTGTTGAAATCCGTCATAGGCGTAAAAGGTAAAGCTGCCCTGTAACATGCCAAGCAGGCTCTGAAGGAATGTAGCTCTACCAATACCCAACCTTGGCGCTATAAGGGGGTGGGTGATCAGCGCCACGCCCCGACCGATTTACTCCCGGGAAAGAGAACCGATACCCATTTTATTGGAGGCTGGGTGGGTCTCGGGGCCGGTCTGAATAGGTCCGGAAAGTTTGTCCCCACCGGGTTTCGCTATACTGACTACGTTATCCCAGCCACCCCGATATCGGGTGTTCACACTAAAAGTTGTCGGGTCTTTCTAGCTTCTAACCATATTGATCTACAAAAGTCCTAGTTTGTATAAGCCCGTACACGGAGTTTTCCATGCGTCCCTTAGGCCTACCCCGTTTAACAGATTTTGTTTAAATTGGTATGAGAGCCTTTCACAGAGTTTTTCTGAGTGATCCCAACCTCCAGGCCTAGTTCACATGTATCCGTTTAACCACTTCATATTTGTTGTTGCAGTTTGGTATAGAAATAGCGCTTCCGTCAACAGTTATTGGGCAATTTCATTTTCCAGTATATTAAGTAATAACAAAGCCCAGTTTACATATGCCCATAATCCACTCCTTCCTGTTTGTGAACATTTCCACAGATCCTGTTCAAAATCAACATGCAAAGGTTCTACTCAAAGTTACTAGGCGCTTATGATTTTATCCATTTCATCCATAATAAAGCATAATTTACCACATATCCTAAATGAAATTTTCCATGGTTTCCACATGTCCCACAAACCGTTTTACATATTCTGTTGAAATTCAATATAGAAGAAATTCTAGGACAGTTCTGAATTTGGATATACTTTCCATAGCAAAGCTTGGTTTACATAAGCATTTAGGGGGATTCTCTGTATATTTTAGAAGCTGTTTCACATAGTACGTTGAAATTCGATACGGTTGTATTCTGATAAATGTTGTAGGGCATTTCCGAGTGTCAGCCCTATTGACTCACAATAAAGGCTAACATACATAACACCCTAAATGAACTTTTCCATGTAGCCTCTAAACATTCGACTGCAATTAATTTTCATTTAATTATTCCCATTGTAACTGCAAATAATGCAGTTGGTAGTTTTTTCTATTAGATTACGGATTTAACCTTTTCCAATCTTGTTGCTTACATAAATACACTGCAGGTATGGACGGTCACTGGTGCACTGCGTAAACTCTTGCCTTATAATGGATAAAGCACAACAATATAGGCAATGTACGTAAGACGTTACATTGTGGCACGTTCGCTTAACCATTGTTGTCGTGGAAAAGCAATAAGTATTACTTATTCCAAGTGTGTGTCTGTAGCCTTAGTTATCCAGAATTCAAAGCGCATCTGCCGTATCATATTGTCGTCTGTGACCTGTCTGGCTGTACCATATTTTTCCACATATCGCATAAACTGTACGATTTTCTGAAAAGAAATTGAGTACAAAATGTGTAAACTTTACGTTACTTGTACCGTACATTTTTAATTATATATATGTTATGCAGACAAATGTACACAGTATTATGTTATTTAACACAATTTTTATTAAATGTTGCCCAACATGTTTCTAGCCTATATAAGGCTCATCTTCAGGTGCTCTTTTGTTGAAATTACAATACCAATAATATAGCTGTTGTAATTTCAACAAAAGAGCCCCTGAAGATGAGCCTTATATAGGCTAGAAACAGGTTGGGCAACATTTAATAAAAATTGTGTTAAATAACATATACTGTGTACATTTGTCTGCATAACATATATATATATATATATATATATATATATATATATAAAATGTGTGTTTTGATTTTCTCTACAACTTTTGTCTGAAACATTTCCTATTCTAGAAAGAATTTAGCGGTATTTTATAATAAAAGTACATAGGTCTTCATGTAAAGTACCCTTATTCTTGTCAGATTTTAATGAAATTTGTATTTTCTCGACAAATTTTCGAAAAATCCTCAAATATCAAGTTTCATGAAAATCCGTCCAGTGGGAGCCGAGTTGTTCCATGTGGACACACAGACAGACAGACAGACAGACGGAAAGACGGACAGATATGGCGAAACTAATAGTCGCTTTTCGCAATTTTGCGAACGCGCCTAAAAATGATAGATTCTGAATTGAAGACAGACCAAGTAAACACGCTGAAATATCGTTCCAATCACTGGCATCTGCCTGTCAGTACTTCTCGCTTCTTAATAGACTTGTAATCTAAAGATTTGTAGCTCATGCATTTGATAATGGGTGTTTAAAGGAAGAGGGAATCAGCAGAAATAACAAAGTTGGTATGGGAATGACGCAGTCTCGAATTTCGATATTTGTGTCGACACAGTGAAGTGTTCCCTGCTGGCGGGCTACGTGCATAGAATCGCTTACCGCCGTCTGTATTTTCTTTCTTACTGGTGTTAGATCTCCTCATTCCATCAACTTTAACGTTCTCGAATTCTGTGGTTTTAGGGTTCAATAACAAAATGTCCATCAGGTTAGATTCACAAAAATTCGGCAAAAAAGGGAAAATGTTAAAATAATTAGCGTTAAATTAATCTAATGCTTGAAATCAGCTCATAACTTGGACAATATAAAGGTCCATATGTCTGTCTGTCCGTCCACTGTCCGCATGCTTCAACTCGAAAACTGCTCTACAAATTGCTACTAAATTTAGCACCAGGAACGCACAGTAAAATTCTTATGGGCGATTTAATTTAGATTAAGACTTGTCCAACATAACCTGAACTTTATATTAAGCTCATTAAGCAGAATACAGTGTATGCGTGAAAGATTTTTCAGATATTTTGTATATTTAACGAAATCTAATTCTGACTTATTCGTAGAATATATGTATTGCCAAATAACTTTCTTGAATATGTAAATTATGACTTAATGCTACCCTTTATTAGCTCTGCTGTTGTTAGCGTCCAGAATATATTTGTGCCTGAAATGAACGTCAGGCATGAAAAGTGAACAAAGCCTGCGTTTGAGAATGCTGTGTACTTCATACTAGCTTATGTGTTCATATTCGTACACTGCGTCATCTTGATATTAACACACACATTGCAATGTATGCAGAACTTTCCCCCATTAGTGTTCTTGTTAACTGCTCCTCAGATTTACAGTTTATTGACCTTTACTGCATTTTTCCATACGCTAATAAAAAGTGACATTTTACACCTTGTGCCCAGTCCTATCAGACGTGTTTATATCTTTTTCTAGCGGCTTTGTGACATTCAGACAACTTTACCAGTTTACAGAAACACCAGAACACAATTGATGTGCCGACTATGAACGGAGTTGATCATGATAAGGCACAGATGATTCAGGAACAGGAACAAAGAAGCGTCGGATAGGGAACGTTAACAAAAAGGAACAGGAGATGAAGAATTAGCAGGTCTCATTAATTACGGAAATGTGACACTCGCGTGACGAGGAAGGAAACAAAAGTAGGCGGTGATGCGAGCGAGCGCTTCTTCCTTCCCTCACGAACAATAAAGCTACTCTCTGAGGAAGCAGCTCATTCGAAATCCTGATAACAGCCTGCGAATATCCGCCCATCGCTCATTCAGTTACGGACATCAATGTAATGTAGCTACTAATTGATTGGGTTTTGTGAAATCTGGTATAACGGTCACGTCCCCGTCATGAATTTTAAATTCTTTGTCACCTTTTGTACGGTGATAGGTCTTTGAAGGAGAATTTTCATTAACTCAATTTATTACGAAAATTCAAAATAACATTGTTGACTGTGAAGAATGTTTTGGTTTCACGAATAATCGATGACTCATTAAAGTTGACATGTTAAGTTTGTATGGTGTGTTATTATAAACAATTTCCAGAAGTCAGTAAATATACTAAAGAACTGTTTCTGCGTGGCTCTTTCAAACAGTTCCCCATGCTTTTCTGCTAATTGTACGGTGATAAATTGTTAATTTCTTTAATTTTTTCTGAATCTGTGTATAGACAATAATGACTATGATATTGTTGTTACCATTACAGAACCCTCGATAAAGTTGGATAGAATTTAATATTGTCTTCGTATTAATAGTAGTAGGGTGGTAGTAGCAGTGGCAGTAGGGTGGTAGTAATAATAGTAGTACTAGTTATTGCTGTTGCTCTGGTGGTGGTTGTGATTGTAGTTGTGATAGTGGTCGTCGTGGTGGAAGTGATAGTGGTTGTGGTGGTGCTGGTGGTTCTGGTGGTAGTAGCAAGAAGAATAATCTTTTTGCAATGATTTTACTGTTTGGTGAGATTTAAAACACATCCAGCTAAACAGGCCCACAGTGACATTTTTGCGAGCCCAAAATCTGGTCGCTGATGCTGAGGGTCTTCCCATCAAACCGGACTGATCCATGAAGTATAATTTCCCTCCACAGAAGGGTCTTTTAGAAAACTCGCGATCATTATTACTGCACTCGCATATGAATTATGCTATTTCGCGTAGAATATAGTCCGTATTTTCAGAAAATACAGAGAAAAATTAAGATCGACATTTTACTCTTCTTGTCTCTTAACTTTTTCTGTGCCTTGCATTTCCGTACCAGATTAAGAATCTGTAACGTCCAGTCTATTCTTTACCTTTTGAAGAGGTTAAATTAAAGATTCATGTGACCAGTTGAGCTCAAGATGTAATCAAAATTGTAATTATAAAACAATTTTAAACCCAACACTCAAACACACACATTTCAGTATTAAAGCCCCCTGCTGGATTACTCTTGCAACCTAATACAAATGATTTTACTCAAATTGGTTGCCACATTCTCTGATATTGTAACAGCTGGAACTCTTGCATGACCCGGAACAATTCTCGAGAAGTGTCTCACTGCGTCACAAGTAAATAATTCCCGTTTCTTGCAACGTAACAATAATACAACTTTTCACACCAGCCCCTACTCTTTGGTAGTGCATTTTCCCCTGAGAAACGTAACAAGAGAGCAGAGATATTTCGCTGATGGTTTTATCTTCGTCTTTCGGTTGTTTTATAAGAGGAGAGAGATAATCTTGGGCGACGTCCAGGTCCAAACTTAAGAAAGTCGATAATGCACAACAGAGAGACAAGATAACAACATTATTAAATGGTGAAAAATATGAATGTACAGCGTAAAACACAACCTTTAAATTAAATACGTATAAACTCAAGTGCTGTCGGCACAACTACATATTTCTTCCCCCTGTTTCCTGCAATGTCTTTAAAAGCTGTCTTCAGGCAGGTCATTAAATTACATGTAAATCGGTGAGTTTTGACAATTCCAGTTTTGTAACAATGGTATCGCAGGTTTTTACACAAGCGTGATGTAAAAGTACGAAATCTTAAAAGTATATGTACACTATAAAGGGCTTTATGTTGCACTGATATGCATATAATAATTAACTGCCTGACGTTGCTGCTTACAGCCGAAACATGTAGCAGGAAGAAACGAAAAAAAAATAGGCCTGTATAGGCTTGGCGACTGTACGTGTGTCTATGTATATTCAGTCATGGCACAACTGAATGTTTCAGTTAAAGATCACAAGTTTTAAATGCTTTCATTCAACGTTACACATATTGAGGCCTCAGCTAATCAGTGACAGCTACACGAATAATGTTCAGAGGCCAGTTAGAAGAGTGCCGGAGTTTTAACTCTTAAACTTACCGCTGGTTTTGTTACTACGCTTCAGTGTTTTGTATCTTGTAACGTCTCGTCATATTCTGAAAGTCTCAGCTTCGAACTTTCCGCATACAATTTTCTTGACTGAAGTTTCTTTTAATTTAATTGTTCTCAGTCGTTCCAGAACAAGAGAGGCAATGCACGTATAACTTAATATTGAGGCGCGCTGCTGTAATCATTGTTGCCGTAGAAAAGCAATAAGTATTACATATTCAGAGTGCGTGTGTACAGCCTTAGTTATCCTGCATGCAATGCGCATGCTCCGTATTATATTGTCATCTGTAGCCTGTCTGGTCCTACCATATTTTTCCACGTTATCTCATAAACGGCACGATTTTCGGGAAGAGATTATTGAACATAAAACGTGTGTTCTGATTTTCTGTACAAATTTTGCCTGAAAATTATACGTTCTAAGAAGAATTCAGCGAGATATTATCATAATTGTACGTAGGTCTTCATGTAAATACCCGTTATTCTTGTCAGATTTTAATGAAACTTGAATTTTCTCGACAGATTTTCGAAAAATACTCAAATATGAAATTTCATGGAAATCTGTCCAATGGGAGCGAGTTGTTCCATTTGGACGGACAGATGTGACGAAGCTAATAGTAATTTTTTGCAATTTTGCTAAAGCGCCTAAAAACCGTGCCGTAATAATTTCCTCTGTCGTATTTCGCAGTCTTACAAAATTTTTGGTATTCGATGCTGTATATTATATATTCAGTTCTTACTTCGGCCCACTTAAGTAAAAACGAAAGACAGCAAAAACGTGTTTGACAAATCAACATGGAATTAAACGGGTGGCTCCCTAAACGCGTAAAGCAAGAGCCATAGTGTTTTTGCTAATCTGGACACGCTCATTTATTTGTTTTACGTCAGGTGTTTTAAAACGGCTTTTGGTGGAAATGTAGTCATTTGGCTGGTAATGCACTGGGATTAGATCCTGAGGCCTTTATATAATGAACTGTACGGCTAAGTGTTCATGCAGCAAGCAGTTAGCAATGCAAAACGGTAAGGCTCATTACTGCAGGGTACACACCACAGCTCGCTTTTATTCTTTCTTTGTGAGAAATATATCAAGTGACAGAAAGGTGTGAAGTGGTGACTGTCCTGACGTTTGCTAGCTACCACGAATTGTCTACAGCAAAGTTAATTTTGTAACTTTCAGTCCATTCCTACTTACGCTATCGAATAGAATTGACATTTATCGATTTTCTGGTGACCAGCTCATTGTTTAAAAACGGGCACATAACAAAACATGAAGCTAGCCTAGCTCTGTAACTTGCATGTGAAATGTTTCCACCAAATATGTTTTATGTACCTGTGCGCTATGATTATCTCATGGGTTGCACACATTTTCCAAAATTCTATGTGCCACCTCAAAAGTCTAGGCGCCAGAAGGGCGGCATGAAGCGAGTTCCATTACTGAGGACCCGCAAAGGCTAGGCGTCACCGTACAAAATTAGTCGCCCCGGGTACTTGGCGCCAGGCATTTTTACGCTCCTGCATATCTGTGTCGTAGACTAGAGCCATAGTTTACGACTGCTATGACGTATCCCAGCTGTTGGTGGTTATTGTTCTTAATAGATCTCATACGCTAGAAATTAATTTAAAGTCCAATGGGAGAGGGAAAATTACAAAAATACGTTTGGAAATTCTGCGTTATCGGAAAATGAACAATACAACAACAGCCAGGGGGGAGTGGTGCGCCTGCCCCGGGCGGCAGAGTCCAAGGGGCGGTAAAATGAACGATAAAGTGAACATCTTGAGTGACAAAAGTTATTTTCGCGCAACAAATTTTAAATTATTGTGCAAAACAAAAGAAAATTCAATCAAGAGCTGTGGTTTCTCAAAGTTCCTAATTTCTTCTAGGGACGGTCAATGTGGTTACTTGCTCCGGGCACCAAAAATCTTGGCTATGCCACTGAAAACAACAACAGCAACAACAACGACAATAATAATAATAATAATAATAATAATAATATGTTTATCGTGATGATAGCAACGACTATGGTGATTAACCATTAATATTGCACGAATCAGGAGTACCAGTGACATAGAAATGTCAATGTGTCAGTTGTTCACCTCCTCGACACACACACACACAAATCCTGATATTGCGTAATTTGAAATAGTATTATGAAACATTTTAAGTGGTATAATTTGCTATATTTCGGCTAATTTGGAAAAGTGTCTCTGTGTTCTCTCAAGAACTACGTAACTCATGTTGATTACCGTCATTTCTGGCACAAAGTACTCAAATTTTGAAGTTGCCTGTCCCATCCGGCAACTTCTCTGACACGCGTGTAAAGCGGGTTAGTCTATGTGATGCCCAACTCGCAACGTTCGTTATCTTGTCATCCAGAAGATTCAACTTTAGCCGTTTGAGTGTCTACATTATACAATAAAATAATCCGTGTAAATGTAACCGGCAGAAGTTTTTAGGCATTCAGAATAAGAAAATTCAATGTTTTGTAGAGGAAACTGATGACTCACGGACACTTTGTTACGGGACATTTTTGCAGCCAGTATGAGGCACAGTAGTTAGGCTCTGAACTTATTTAAATGGGATATGAGCCACATGGGATTTTGTGAATACGTTGATGAACTTCGGTTTCATAAATGGGGAATTTCTTGACCAGGTGGGAGGCGTTTGACTGCTCAAATAAGACAGAGGTACATGCCGCTACCTATATAGCTTTCCGTAGAAGGAACTATGTGCCTGCGAACCCCTAAAACCGCCAACATTTTATACGGCCCGTTCTTCGTTCTGTGCAGTTGACCAGCCTGCTGGATGCTGTGTGGTCTCCAGGGTTCGCGCTGTTCTCGTATCGATTAGGCACTTCCCGTTACCCCCCAGCCCTCTGTTGGTCACCAACCTCCGCTTGCTGGAAGACTCGCAACACGAGAGGAAACATGTACTCCAGTTCGGAGTACGCAAACTTTTTAGAAACTTTCCTCCGTTTTGGTCATGCGTCCTTGACGGATCTTAATATTCCTCTATTTAAGGCAAAATTCTACTTCAAACAAAGGAAATTAACGGCACTGACGCAAAAACACGTAGAGACAAGAAGTTCCCGCAACTTTCGTTCGACGCTCTGCATGTCGAAAAATATTTTGCATATAACTCACATATCGTAATGAGATGTGTTTTACGTCACGCACCAGGAATCTTTATGGTGAACTGGTTATTTGAAATTTCATACATTTTACATCGAGTTTCACTTGGTAGCAAAGATGCAGACAAAAATGAAACATATGTGGAGCTAAAGTCTGCGAAATTAGTTACTGTTGACCACAAGTTATGGGACAGACGGACTTAAAACATATCTACAGATATGAACTCTCCATTTTCCCTCCGACAGATTAGGTTTAAGTATATAACTGCTGTGGTTATGGGACAGACTTGAATAAAGCACAAAAACACACATACGCATTTACGATTAAGATATATAAATCGCATGTACATCGTAAAATATCGGATTCAGCTCAGTTCAGTCCAGGTAAGGAGTTTTAGCTCGTTCAGGCATTGCGTCTCTGGGGTTAAAGCGACTGCAGCGTAAACTGACGACTTGCTTCTACCCAGTGTCAATAAGCGGAACGCATGGAGTTCCACGTACAAACTACCTACACGTCATAGTGGCATGGTGTTTGTTCACAGGAATAACTTCATACATTTACTGCGTAATCCACCTGTGTTTGACCTCATGTGTACACATTGAAATAGTAGGTCCACTAACACCACATTTCAGTTTCACCTTGTATCTTTATACGCAAATATCAGGCATTCCTGAATCACATTTCCATTCGATAAGACGTCGTCCACTAGTAAGTCAGCGAGCAGTCGAGTCACCACATTCAAAACTAACAACCACTGCAGTTGACACAGCGTTGCTAAATTTTCTCCTCAAGCTATTAATAATACCTGTCACATTAGACTATTTTATTGCATAGTGTGTTCTTTTGAGTGACACAGATCTCCCCGTAATGCCCATCTTCGCAACTTTATTCCCGTATGATATATCTTCGTGTCATGCTTATGATTGAGAAGAGCTGTCTACACTAGCTCAGATCCGAGCGGATTTTGTGCGAATTGTAATGGAATACAGCCTGTCAGGTGTTGAATATCTGACAGCTCACTCATCTGATTTAATTTGGTAGAATATATAAGGGGATAAAATTGTCAAGAAGAAACATTTGCTTAATTATACAGCGTGAATCAAGTTACTGTAAGTTCCTGGGATATTGAACATTTAGAAATAGCGTTATAATGAAAAAGCACTGGATCTTCGAAGTGAGGTCTCTTTGCGTAAGTATGTATTTAGCTACATACGTAACTAATTACATGTTACGGAATCGTCCTTAAGCATTTGATTTTTGTTTGACTGGCCAATAAATCTGATTCTCTTGCAAATCGAAATTGAAGGTTTAGTGCCCTGAATCCTGCATGAGCCAGTTTAATCCATTTCATATGCTTACAGCACATTTCTCTAGGTTACAATTTTATTTTCTCATTCTCGCTGTCCAGAAATGGCTTCTTTCTACGTTTTCCACACCAAGAATCTGTATGAATATTTTATTTTCCCATTACAAATTACATGTTACGATAAACTGAAAGTTTATTCCATATTTTACAATATGGAATATACAGAGCTATGGATGTTATTTACACAGAACTCCAGCTAATGAAATGCATGGAACAGACTACTACTACTACTACTACTACTACTACTACTACTGCACTACTACTAGTGATATACTGCTACAGCTAATACTACTACCCATAATAGTACAGAGAGGAATGGAGAATAAGAACAAATGGCGAAATACAGCAGTTATATCAGAAGCCGGAAATAGTTGTGGAAATAAAAAGGGCAAGAATGAGATGGGCAGGGCATGTACAAAGAATGCCAGAAGAAAGAGTGGTAAAGAAAATTTTCACTGGACAACCAGGGGGCGGCAGGAGGAAGGGAAGACCCCGACTGAGATGGGTGGACGATCTGGAGGAAGATCTGAAGAAAATAGGAATAAGAGGATGGAGAAGGATGGCGGAGGATAGAAAGGGATGGAGGCAGGCTATTGCAGAGGTCCAGGCCCTTCAAGGGCTGTAGAACCGCAGATGATGATGATAATAGTACAACTACTGCATTCAAGAATTAACACCTCAGCCCTATTTGGATTAAAAATATGGGAAAAATGCATATTCGTAGTAATTCGAGTGTTTGCGATTTAGAGTCACACCACTGCAAGGTATCATCCTTGTCGTGTTGATGTTTCTGTTATTTCCTTTGGCAGTAAAATATAATGACAAACTGAACAAGTCCTATCTTGTAACTTTCATTATTCGGGGGGTTATGTGTGTTATTTAATGCTGCTGTCAATTTGTAAGAATACATAGCGTCGGCAATAGAAGAGTGTTTATGGAACTTTGGTGGAATGATACTGGCAGGTGAAAGCCGAAATCCTGGAGAAAAAATTGTCCCAGTGCTACTTTGTCCACCACATGCACCACACGGAATGAGAGCCCGGTGACTAACTGCCTGAGCCACGGCACGGCCCTCGGGGTCATTCAATGAAGGAGGAAACGAATAGAACATGCAACAGGCATGGAAGAAAAAGGGCAGAAAAATTCGATTGGAAACCCTGAGGCAAGGAGAAGAGTCTAGAGGCCAAGGCATAAATGGTAACACTAATATTAAAGCAGATTTCTAATGAAAAAAATTGTGAAGATGTGAAGGGGATTTCAGTATGGTCAAAAAGCGGAATTTTGTCAAAATTATGACGAAACGTCGGGTCACTTCACAAGGAGTTTCTTGGTCTGTTTAAGAAGAAAAAAGCAGCTCGAGAAAGGCCGTGAAACCTCGGTGTAAGAAAACTGTGTTTGTCAAAATCTTGTGTTGGGTACTGGGAAAGTAAAATTCCACACGCTATGGAGATACAGGAATAGCGCCTGCCATGATCGTTCGTTTAAGGTGCAGTCATGCAGGTAACGTAGGTGTACAGTGCGCGCACCTAATCACCCGCCCTCCTGTCAGCATAGCAGGTGGTGTAAGGAGGTCTTCCTTTGCTAATCAACTCTCGCATCATTGATTGTCACAATCACGAGTTCGTGATTATCAGAGTTACAGCAATCATGACAAATTTCCTTCACCGACGTACATTCGAAGCAAATTTGAAAGTTTTAACAACCAAAGTTCCCTTTTGTTAAATTATCACCAAAAGTTTTTTACATATCTTGTAGTTCTGAATGTGACCTATGTTTAGAGCCATGTGCAAATTCTTTTTCGATTCATTTACTATACGTTGTTGCCACATGTAACGAAGCAGCTGCTACACACTCTTTATTTGCTACTGTTTTCAGCAGCTGATGCTTGCCACCTTCGGGAGAAAATAACTTTCATCCAAAATACAAATTTGCAAACTCGCCGTTTTTTTTTCTACATCATAGAATTACGAAAAGTATTTGGTAAGACAACAAGTAACTACAGAGGTGGGGACTCCCTGTCGTTGTATATGTGTGCTTTTCCTTACGAATTGTGAAGTGCAGTGCTCTCAGTCTAGCTGTTTCGTTGTACTCTGCTATTTTATTTTGCTTACAGTGCATAACACTCATTGGTGGCTCGGTTTTTTTAAATATAGGTGATCCTTCTATTTTGGGGCAGAGTTTTGTTTTTTTTCACTTTTCTTATTCGTCAGTTTGTGGTCCCCAGTTACTTGTTATCTTACGAAAATAATTTTTTGACCTGTGACATCCCGTTGTGTTATTCAATCACTCAATATACAAAGTTGACACGTAATGTTCGAATCTATATGACCCCTAGTGATTTTAACATTTTAACCAATTTAAACATTATACAACTACTTGTACGTTTTACCTCAGTATTATTTTAAAACTGTTCGTGAACCTGAGGATGGCCTAGCCTAGGCCGAAACAAGTAGTTCTATTAAATAAAATATAATTTAGTTGCGTTTAGACTAGTACCAACTTTGTATATTTAGTTACCAAGATAACTTTCCTAACTATATGATGCAAGACAAAACATTGCATCTGTAAATTTACATTTTGGATAAAAGTTATTTTCTCCTGAAGATAGCACGTTGCTTGCATGTGACAGTAACATAGGGATAGCAGATTATTTAGAATCCTAAAGTGCAATATTTAAAAAAAAATCAGTTTCGGTGTTATTTGAAATAGGGGTTAGTCCGATAAAATTTTACAATTGTCCTCTTAGTTGCAGACAAGTTAGGAAATTACGCATAGCATAACAGTTCTGACATATTTGCTGTCTTATTACCTCTAGATTTTCGATTCGTGGATCTTAACTTCTGGTGCCCGGTTAAAAAAAACGTAAAACTAACGATTTAAAGCAACGTATTAATAAATATATGTTAAATGCCTGTTGCCATTCTTACGCACAAAGCACATCAGAACTGAAATTATGTGAAATATAGATGAAAGATTTAGATCAACAATCAACTCTTCCCTTATAAGAAACAAACACTAAATTCATAAGCATTTATTCGCTATTCGTGGATACTCTTTCAGTTTGGTGAAGAGAGAGTTCTGAGTGAATAAACAGTTACTATTAAAGCTTTGATATTTATTGTCATTAACACACTAACAAGAAATTTAAGCACATACGCCTTATTTTATGCATGCTTCAAAGTCGTATTTTAACATAGCGCTTTGTTAAAAACCATTACATTCCTCGTTTCAAAACATTTTCAACCCAATGAAGTATTCCTTTGTTCATGTGGGAGGATATATAGGCCATATTTGCAACATTGCTGAACTGATCAATATATCTTACATGTTCTGAAATGTAAGAACAGCATTCCACTTCTTTAATAATATCGAAAAAGGCAAGATGTTAGAGAAAATAATTTGAACCTGAACTCTGTCTTATTCTTCTGTACAACTTCTGTTAGAAACATTCTTAGCTCCGTCAAATAGACTATTTGGCGAAATCCCCCGTGTACAAATTTTAAACTAGATTGAAGTGACTCGACCAACTTTCCTAAAATTCTCCATTTCTGGATATCATAAAAGTCCATTCGGCGGCTGTCTGAGTGTAAACTTCGGATGTACGTAAGGACGCAGAAAGCAGTTTTAATGTACTCGGTATAGAGTTGCAAGCTTACCTAAGATGTAAACATTTTACGTCTTCTTTGTTCACATTTTTCCCTATTTTATCGTGATCCTTACAGGTCTAATCTGCAGCCCATATTTCAAATGTCTTTGTGTTCCTAAACTTTCCTACTTTGACCACTCATTACCATCTAGTGCTGAGGTTAATAATGAGTGGAGCTAAACATTCTCTCCTCCATCATATAACTTCTTGGTGTGGTACTTGATTAAGTACAGGAACTTGTCGTCACATCCGATGTCCTACTTGGGGTTTGCATCTTACCAGCTTTATCTTACACACGTCGTGAGTAATAATTGAACAGAATTTAAATAAGGTAGAGACAGGGATGTGAAATGTTGCAGAGCAACGAAAAGGTGTACATGAAGTCGCCACAGAAGGTTGTGGCTGTTGTTGAATGCTGATGACAGGTTACTGCATGTAGACACAGAGAATGAGTGTGGTAAAAGTGAAATAGGTGAGAATTAATTTATCTTGTACGGTTTTTTTTAAAAAGGTTGTCAGTAGCTCAAACAGCGTAACGTTAATAATAGAATGATGAATCAGTTGTGAATTGTAAACCGTCAGCAAGGAAGCTTCCGTGGACTAATTTAACCCTGGCCTGTGTCTGGAAAGGTTGAGGAACACCATGAAAAACCTTTGAGGATAACTGGTTTCCGGCCGGAGGTTTTGTTCCGAGTCTTTCCGAACGCGAAAGGCCGCGACTTTGGTCGTGAGGCTGCAGAAAGCAATAATACCGTTTAAGCTTCTTAAAGCAATTACAGTCAAAATGATTCAAGACAGGGAACAGTGGGGGCTTTTGTGAACACGGTAACGAATCTCCAGTTTCCCTAAAAGGCAGAGGATTTCTTGTCTGTCTTTGTTGCTATTGTCTTGTCAAAAAGAACTTTACTGCACTGAGTTAAAGATGTTGCGGAAAGCATTATGCTCCTTTCTGCTCCCAGAACACCAAGGATGAACACAAATAGATATTTACCCGTCTTTGTCTGTAGAAAGCAGCTTTGAGGGCAACATAATTTAGAAGTTTTGTCACACTGCTTATCATACCGTTCTATTATCATTTGGCATATACTTTTAGACTGTGCGAGTGAAACAGATGTAAGTTTATGTCACCTAATCCCAACGTCTTTCTGTCCGTTAGGTTCGTCTTCAGGGGACATACACACACCGTACGGAAGCTGTTGCAGTCAGCATGTTATTACATTAATTTGATAATTAGACGTCATGTTTACACTTCCCAATAACTAAACGTTTTTGTTAAGTTGTTAAAGTACGTTAAGGCTTTTAATTTGAAATCAATAATGATTTGCAGCTTGATGATTGATGCTGATTATGGTGGCGGTGATGGTGGACAAAATAATGTTGGAGAATTAGTTAACTTTTAATGCTTTACATGTCGGCTTATCAGGAAACATAAATGGCGGAATAATTAGCTATGTCGCGAGAACCTTCGCTGGACAACATGCCAAAGTGTCAGGGACAATACGATACAAACATATGTCTAGCAGCGCCACCGTTTCCACATATATGAACTTTCCCGCATACGGTGGTCACTGTTGGAAGATACCTTCCTTAGATATGTGTCGCGGTAAAACTGATATTAATGTGCCACGTTTGTACGTACACAGAGGGACGCAGTTTCTGTAGCGAGAGAAATATGAACACTTGTTCACGTAAACCCGAATGAAAGTCTATGTCCTTGTGTATTGTGGTTGCTAGAGGCAGGAAACAGGCCTACGTCACAGCATGGCTTTGTAGATGCTGTACATACAACGTAACACGGATAAAACGTAAGAGACTACGTCTGAAGGCCCGAGAGAAAAAAATTAAGGAAACTGGACGGAGTAAAAAAAACAGAGTCGCTTACTATTATTATAGATTGATAGGGTTTGGTGGAGGAACCTTCAAAGAAAGTCTTACGAAATTATTACGAAACTACTTTATACTCTCAGTTTCTCGAACACTCCTTCTTGCTGCAACGTGGCAGCAGTCTGGCGCTCCTTTATTCTCCTGGGCTGCTCTCACCGTGCTCTTGCAGCTTGCCTTCTAACGAATTCTCTGTACCCGGCTTATAGATGAGTCTCATTTAAAGACGTAATGATATTTCGGACGGGCTGCTCTCACCGTCGACAAAACACACCGTACGCTTTGATACCACGCTTAAAGTAACCACGACATATTTTGTACCATGGACGGTTGTTTGACTTCATTTCCTGGTTAAAACGATAGGCTATGTTATACCGCTATTTATCGAAAGTCATGGAGCTCATCTGGAACAAGTGATAGTCAGAAAGCAAGGTATGGATATTGCAATGCAGTGATTATGCTAGTTATTTCTGAAGATGTTTCTCTTCGTTTCTTCTCCGACCTCTCACAGTAGTCTAAGGAAAGCCGTCACATCTAACGCCCCATCCTGTAGAAGGAAATTTCATCACGTCCTACGTTGTAGATCAGTGCAGAGCAGCGTTTTATTGCACAAGGGCCATTTGAAAATCTCAAAACCCTGCGCGGACCGCAAACCTGTCTTTAACAGTAAAAGTCTTGTTTTTACAGGGAAAATTTATTTTTTATCACAAGAATAAAAGACTAAAGTTGCTAATCAGTTCTTGTTAGTAAAAATTGTCATAGCAGTTAATTTTACTTTAATTTGTAGGACTTAAATTGTTTTTACGATTGGAAGAACTCCAAAGAGAAGCTTGCCCTGTTCCTTTGTCACTGACATTTTTTAAGAAATACATGGCATTACATTCTTTGAAATTATGACTGCAGAACGCTTGCAATAATTATCATCAGAACGTACTTAGAACTGAAAGAGTAAGGGGGATGGCGAAGCTTACCACTCCGTATTTTTCTCACTCCTCCTACTGTGAAATTTCCAATATATAATATTTGCCCATGCAACATACAGGAATTTTGTTAAAATTTAAAAACGTTATCACATTTAACTATGTGTGCTAAGTTCAACAAACCATTAAAAACTGTCCATTCCGGGGGGGGGGGTCATAAGTTAAATATGTTCGAAAACTCTCGCGGGCAGCTGAAATAACAGGCGGACCACATGTGGCCCGCGGTTCGCGGGTTGCCTATTTCTTTTGTAGGTAGTTTGCTGCTTTTTAATTAGAATGCAAGGAAAGGTTTTATACAGTTCCAGGCTGACGACATACTCGTTGTACACTAGGCGAACAAAACTATGATGGAACTGAATGCGCCTATAGGCTATGTACGGAAATGTGAATTAAATTTCGACTCCGTGTGCAACCTGTTGAGAAGCAATTATACAGAGCTATCACTTTCGTGCTGCAGGATTGACAGAACCAAATCTGCAACAACAACATTGGGTTTACCTTCCTGTCAAAACTGACGACATGGCCATAATGTTTACATAGGACAGCTCTGCTGCTTGTGGCAGCCGGACATTTACGAACTTAGGCCTCACCACATGAAAGCATCTAGGCCACAGTATTTCAGCGCCATTTAATTGACGGCGATGCCTTTTTTTTTTAAATTAGCTTTTTGTTTCCTGCTGCTATTTTAAGGGTTTCCTCCTCACTTTTTTCTCAAAATACCTACCTTAATTACAGCCAATTCTTGTCTTTCTAATTATTCTGTCCTTTTAGTAACAACGGTAGAGAGGGTTCTGGCGGCGTGCTGAAGGAAACCGACATAATCATATTTACAAACACAGTCTCTTCAACTTTCCGGAAAAGTGATCGTCGTTCGGGAAACAAAGCGCATAAATGCCCTTTGATAATTCTCTGAACTTGGAGCCTTAATTAACAACTGTTACCGTAATTAATATGACGCACGATTGTGCTGTTTGCGTAACAGGAGGAAAGAGGAACAGCATAGTACTGCATGTACACTGAGCTGTGTGCATCTTTATATGAGGAATACCAAGTGAACGCACACTTGAGGGGACGTTTGTATTGACCTTTCGTATTTCATCTCATAAATAAATTAATGAGTTTGGACTGAAATTGGTGCAAAGCGCCTACGTATTGAATCTTGTCAATCCAATATAAATGTTTTACGTGAATTCAAAATCGAATTTTTTCGGGTTTTAAAAAGGTTCATCGTGCAATAAATTGGTGATAAATAATAGATCTCATTATGAAGTACAGCTTTATTTTAAACATTTCCGATGTATATATAAACAAAACATAGAAGTGATCGTATATCCATCAATTAATAAAGTTGTCTGGATGCACGCCACTAAGGCAAGTACGGGAGTATAGGTAAGCTTCACTCCCCGGCCGCTTTACCCCGGGGAAAGAACCTCCAGTACCAATTGAATAGAAGGTTGGGGGGGGTCCATGAACGGGTCTGGACATTTTAGAGAAGAGAAAAATTTCCCTCTCTGCCGGGAATGAATGCCCGGATCGTCCAGCCTAGTCACTCGCATCTGTGCAGAATATATATATATATATATATATATATATATTCTGTACAAAAATTTACCGGACATCCTCTCTCTCTCTCTCTCTATATATATATAAATAGATATATATATATATAGAGGATGTCCGGTGAATTTGTGTGTGTGTGTATGTTTGTGTGTGTATGTGTACATATATCTTATATATATATGTATATATATATATATATAACATTGGTTACTGGCTCAGGACAGGGACAGGTGGAGGACGCTTTTGAATGGGGCAATGAACCTTATGGTTCCATAAAACGCAAGGAATTTCTTGACTTGCTGCGGACTTGTTAGTTTCTCAGGAAGGACTGTGCTTCGTGGAGTTAGTTAGTTAGTTAGTTAGTTAGTCAGGTTACTTTTCAGAACTCCTCTCAGAGGTATAGATATATATAAATTTTCTTTATTGTTGATTATCTCTGCCAACAAAATATGGTACCTGCACTACTCCTGCAAAACCGCAGTTAATAATTTCGGGAAGATAACCTTTTGTCCAGATGAACTTTAAGGTACGTCATTCCCGGATAGTGACGTAGATTTTTATGTCATCATTGTAAGTTTATTAGTTTCGTTCCAAATTATTATTATTATTATTATTATTAATATTATTAATTAGAATAATTTTCAACAAACTTCCAGTATTAATACGCCAATAAAAAAAATTAAAAATTCTGGGTTAACACTTGCTCGCGAAATAGCAAAAGGAATATAAAGCTAGTGGAAGTTAGGAATGTACCTTCCATCACTGAAATCGTGGTTAAAATAAGCTACAATATGCATGGAACTCTATTGTTAATATTTCATTTTTGTTATATATCGCTAGTGCCTTCTTGTTTAGGTTTAGAACTAGACTCAGAATTTCCTAATTCGCTGGGCGCCCCTTGAAGTCTTTTGGCAGGTTCCGGACCCAGGGCACCCACATTGTCGGAATCCGTATTCGGCGTTGTGTAATTCTCTCTGTTAGAATCCTTCAGCCTGTAATAATGATCACGAGAAAGTAGATGACTTATATTGTTGAGCATTATTCACAATTTTATAAAACCAACAAATGCACTATATTATCAAGTATTGTTCAATATCCACTACATATGTTTCGGTAACTTTGGCCTCCTGAAGATGGTTCAACTGGAACCGAAACATATATAGGGGATTTTGAAAAATACTTGATAATATAGTGCATTTGTTGGTTTTTTAAAATTTTGAATTATTATCAAAATGCACTGTGGATATAATGTGAAATTGTTGAGCATTGTTGAGCATTTGTGGGCCGGGATGGCGTAATCGGTATGGCGACTCGCTACGGGCTGGACGGTCCGGGAATGGAATAGCGGTGGCGGCGAGATTTTCCGCTCCCGTCCAGACCGGCCCTGTGGCCCACCCAGCCCCCTGTACAATGGGTACCTGGTTATTCCCGGGGGTAAAGCGGCCGGAGTGTGGCGTTAACCACCCACCCCATATAGCGCCGAGGTTAAAGAAAGAGTAGAGCTATACCTGTACTCTCCCTCTGTGCCTTCATGGCATTTTATAGGGTGACCTTTACCTTTCATTGTTGAGCATTGTGCTCAACGATGACGCGGTGAAAGACCTAAGAGGATTTTAGCTGCAAAGGCCTTCTCGATTTCATGGCTATGGATTTTTCTATCGTGAAGTCGTGAAACAACATTTGGTAGCCTCTGACGTTAAACATATTTACAGCCAACTAATTACCACGCCTAAACACGATCATCAATCTCTATAAAGCATGAAGGTCCTGTGATAATATCTGAAGCCACCGTTGTCGTGGTTATTGTGGAAGGTTATAAACCGGTGTTTCATAGCTAGGTAACAGTGTAAATTTTAATTTGTTTATACAGGATTCTTGAAGTTATAAATTTTCCCACAAAAGAGAAGAAAAGTGTAAAAAGCCTGCTTCAAAAAACATAGGCCATACGGTGCCTCGAACCTATGTTCACCAGCAACGTATAGGCCTATAAATTTAAGTTACAGAGACGGTGGAAGCTGTGTCATATAAATAAGACGGGATCAGCTGATTGTGAGGCCGTAGGCCTGATGGCGTCCATGGCACAGTTGTGAAATAAGTTATAAATACGAATATACACAAAGGCAGGTTAAGTAAAGGTAGAGCTGTAACGAAAATGGGGGACGTTTTCCCCACACTTCAGTTAATAAAGTTCAGAATGTGATTCCATGAATTACATAGACGCGGTACATGTGGGTGTGGCAGGTTGAGATTCAGTAGGGAATTTGTAACCACTGTCAAGATTGCTCGCTGTACAAGAAATGAATTAAAAATGAGAATGAAAATATGAAAAAAGATTGGAGAGTTAATGAGAGACACGGACAGGAGATGTCTTATATCAGGCTACTGAGGGATAGAAACAGAGAAGGAATAACACACAATAAGAAAACAGAAGAAGGAGGTTAAAGCAACATGAAGGGTCTTGGTCCGTGAAATGAAAATAAACATAAAAAATTAAATCTATAAGAGAGTTACAATGACGAAATTCGGAGAGAATAAGGGCAAAATACGAGTATTAAGACAGCACTGCGATCTCGTGTTTGAATTCCTCTCGCTGCATAAAAGATATTGTTACGTTTTTCTGCGTATCTCCTTTATCTGATCTGATCCCCGATCCAATGACTGTATTGTTCGTTTACATAAAGGTTTAGAAAACCAACACAACAGAGGCGACCAAGGCTCGAATCAGGTTGTAGCACTAAGATGAAAGAAGTGAACAGATGGTGGAGGTCTTGTGAAGGTCTGATCCTCTATCCAAGGGAGCATAATTCTTATAGAAATAAGATTTTTCAAAATATCGACGATAGACACCACCAAGGCATGGATGACGTCATCACAAACTAATGTGACAATGCAAAATTAACGTTATGGTAATTAGAGACACGACCTGCACAGCGGGTAGCTATAAATCAGTGATAACAACACACATTAGAAGCAGGATGAAGACGCAGATAGAGTATTTTTTATTTCCGGACTGAACATTGCAGAGCGGGCGGTGTCATCTGTGGCTCTGCAGCAGAGCTGTCGTTGGCTGTATGGCGAGAAATGCGGCGGTAAAAAGTACTTCCTGTAGAAGACAGGTTAAGTAAATCAGCAACAGGGAAGATGCAGCTGGTGTCATAAACGTACCGCTGGCTATAAGAAACTGCATGGTGAATGTAACGGCTGTAGGAACACTGTAAATTTATTAATTTCGACGAATACACCGACAGACACTGCAAAGGGAGACATTTATATTTTATACACAGTCTCCCCTGTATGGCAGTCTTGTGTCTGAGTCATATTAACTCTTACAACCGTCACTCTGACACAAGAGTAGTCAGCTGACACCTTCGCTGCGTGGGAGATAATCCGACAACCCGATAGATATTTTCATCCGCTTTTCTCAAAAATATATGTTTAGTCATAAATAACTTTTCCTCGAAGTTCCTTCATTAATTCCTACACTTGCACATGCCTTCTAATTTAAAGAAATGGCTTCACCCTGGCAGCGAACAGGAAGAAGGAAGTACGTGATTGGTTGTTGTCCTCACATAGGCGGGTGTAACTGTGGTTTACTGGATTTCTAATTTACTGAAGTCATTCAGATAAGCTGAGAGTGTTGAAACTTCAACCAATTAGATGGCGGAAGTATTATGTCGTGAGAGAGAGAGATTGCCCAAGTTATCAGATGCACTATGAAACTGCGAAGACAATATTACGCATAAGAGCGAATGGCTTAAGCTCTGTGTCAGCGCACCAGTGAGATTAGAAAATATAACTCAACAATCTGAAGTTTCTTGCTGGTGTTGTGTTGCGTGTCTGAATACAGACTTCAGACGAAATTTGGAACTAACAATTGTGTTCCTGGTGCCCTATCTTTGAATTGTTTTGAGGTCGATAATATAGAATATTACATAATGAGGAATCCATCTAGTATTGTTACGGTAGCGGATCAAGGATATTACAGATGGACCAAAGAATGCTGAGCGATTGTGACTGTGGGCCCTTTTATCTTCTTACGCGCACTTGCCGGTTGTCGGGGGGACGCGGAAAGAGACGTTGTTTTGCGTGGGTTAGAGCTACAAAAGAATGTCTTAGATCCCCTTTGTACCGTCTGGAAAAAGAGCTTGGGTTCTCTTCAGAGCGATTGGGCACGTGGCTTGGAGGGAGGAAACAAAAATATTTACACATGGTATAAATCTGTTGGAAGATTTTTAGTTCGAGTGTTGTGAAAATGCAAGAATAATATTAAAATGGATCAGTTTTTATATCGGGTAGTATACATTATATTTATATCAAATCAGATAAAATCTGTTAGTTGAGTATTATGTACATACCTATGGATCTAACTGGTAGCACCAGGATTTTGCCAGTACGTGCATTGCCTGCACTTTTGGAAATTAGCCCTCATGATGACAAAACCTCACAATCTTTCCCCTAAAGTGATATTGTTGTGGTAATTAACCTTTTAAAGTCCAGTAGTTACTATATGTACGACCACACTTAACGCAAAAATAATCTACATTATGCCAACAGACAGCAGTTATGTGTTTGTAGGGATTCCAGAGGAAAAAGCAGTTTCTGCTGTCTGCAGAACTAATTCATTCTGTAGGCTGTCTTACGACAGGTCCGTAGCCTCTTCCAAAGCGAGTTTTCCACAGGGTGCGATCTAGTGCTTCCTCTTTCAATTTCCTGTATCTTCTATTTTCCTTAAGGTCATTCTGCAGAATTAACTGATGTGTTTTTATAAACGGCGTGCTGTATATTTACTGTGCGGTACGAACTAATTCTTCAAACAATATAAAATTCAGGTTAAATTCCGTTTTCAGAGGGTGTCCAGCTAATGTAATATAGGCGTAAGGACATCAGTTGCACTGTGTGCACACAGTACAAAAGCATACTTTCTGTAAAACTTTCGTTTTAGTTCTCGCCCTATATTCTAAGAGTTAGTTTAGACATACTTTTTCTTTTCCAATGGCGCAACAGCCCCAAGTGAACCAGGGCCTCCTCATTATCGAGACTTCACGATCACACTCAATTAGACACACCAAACTCGGTAGGACTCCTCTGAACGAGTGATCAGCCCGACGCAGAGACCTGTACCTGACAACACACAACACACAGTAGAGACAGACATCCAAGCCCCCTGCGGGATTCGAACCCACAATACCAGCAAGCGAACGACCGCAGACCCTCGCCTTAGATCGCGCGGCCACTGGGATCGGCAGACACGTAATTGCTATGAATATTTAACTGCTCACATAAAATAATGCCTGGAAGAGTAATTCGACTTCAAACGATTGGTAGCAATTGACTGTGTGTTTCTAATTTCCCCACTCAACATATCAAAATGCTATGTGTTCGCTCCTCGCCACAACATCTGTCCCCATGCTATACTATACATTATGCATGACGATTGACAAGGCATCACAAATAAAAAGTCAAGTAAATAACAATTGAATTTTCTGAGATGTTAACTGTACCAGATCCGGAAGTACATAATTTCAGAAGAATTCTTAGCGATCTTGTACCATTTATTGGCCTTGCTGTCAACGGCCTATCAAGGCAAAAACTGGATCCCCATACTTCACATATTTGTGAAATGTAGTGTAGTTAAATGTTGCTTTTTAGCATTAAATAAAAAAATTTCTAATTCCGGTGGCAAAAATGCAACTGTTATATTCAGAGCCGTAACAAGAATGGCAACATTCTAATGTACTTGTCTGGTGCTTAGTGGGGTGACGTAACAACAGTAAAACGAGCTAGGAAATTGCTCCCCGCAGCCAATCACAATTTTGTCTTAGATAAAAAATATTTATTGTTGGAAATAAGTAAATATTTATGTTGTTTTGTGTGTATGTGAGACTTGGTCTGTCACACTGAGGGAGGAACATAGGCTGAGGGTGTTCGAGAATAGGGTGCTGAGGAGGATATTTGGGCCTAAGAGGGACGGGGTAACAGGGGAGTGGAGAAGACTACATAACGAGGAACTTAATGATCTGTAGTCATCACCAAATATTATTCAGGTGATCAAATCGAGAAGAATGAGGTGGGCGGGGCATGTAGCACGTATGGGTGAGGGGAGACGTGCATACAGGGTTTTGGTGGGGAGACCTGAGGGAAGGAGACCACTTGGAAGACCCAGGCGTAGATGGGAGTATAATATTAAAATGAATCTTCAAGAAGTGGGATGGGGGGGGCATGGACTGGATTGATGTGGCTCAGGATAGGGACAGGTGGCGAGCTCTTGTGAGTGCGGTAATGAACCTTCGGGTTCCATAAAACGCGGGGAATTTCTTGACTAGCTGACAACCTGTTAGCTTCTCAAGAAGGACTCTGCTCCATGGAGTTAGTTACTTGGAAATAAGTTATGGAGAAATTATAACATTTGTCTTAAACGGGCAGTTTCTAATGTTTTGGAGGCCAACAAATAACTACACCAACACTGAGATTTGTTTTGACATTTCATGGCTCTGGAGATTCTGACAGGACTGATATGAGGTCTCTGTGGCATGCGTATTCACTGCACATCCTGACAAAGCCACTTTAATCCCATGTTAAACACAAAGCCCTTGCTAAAGTAACACAACTGGTTTTGGAGTACGACGTAACATTTAGAATTCCTTTTAGTTCATTACCATGGCCTGGGTTAGACATCTGCTGACGGCTTTGCTTTATACAAAAAAAAAACCGAGACGCGTTCTGAAAAGGAATATAAACACGTGTTCAGTGGCTTATGTTTAAAAGAATCACAAAATGTACTCGTGTATCTTAACATCATTAACTTTACCCTGTCCATACTGCGCATTATTGTTGGTATTGTTATGAAACTTTAAGGTTCATTAACGTGTTCACAAAAGCCGGTATTCCTGTACTATCCCGAGCCACTTTATTCCAGTTCACAACGTTGTAATACTGTACATGTTCCCAGGACAAGCTTATAATATTACTTTTCAATATTCAACCAGATTCTTTGCGTGACTTTGCACCTGGAGATTTTTGAATCACAATTATTGTGCATTTATTCTTTGTATGCTGCTTGTACTACCCTCCTTACTTTCTGCATTCACTCATACTAATGATCTCATGAGACGAGTGTAAATTTTAAAGGTCATCGATATCTGAATGTTTTCCATTTTGCTGTTCTTCCACTTATGTTAGGTCCAAATATTTTTCCCATTTATATATTCTCAGTCCTCCTCGATCTCATTTATGCTTTGAGTGACAGACGAAGATTTCACACATAATGTCTTCTACACAACGCAAAGACGACAAAAAATATTCGGCACTTTAGCCATGACGTAACGAAGTATGAGGTTTAATTGAAATGTGATCGAGGAAATCATAATTGCATATTTAATATTTCTGACATCTGCAGTACAGGGTATAAAGGTCTGTAGAATGAAACTTTATTGACGCTATGGGTACGCTCACAGTCAGCTCACGGTCAGGGAAAATATTCTTTCGTTATGTTTAATGCATCTCTTTATTCCAGCCGTCACACTCACGTCACGGAACGCTCAAATGAGCGCGGGTATTCTTCTAAAGAATATCTGGCCCAAAAATAATGCGATCATCGCCAGATATTTATTGCCTCAGTTTCTAAACATGTTTAAAACAAAATCAATTGCCCTCGAGCGCCGCAAGAGCTTTCGGTTTGAATAATCTACCTAAGTAACTGACCGTGAGCTTACCTTGAGCTGAACGTGACCGTACCAGTAATGTGAATAATTACTAAAAAAAGACCTCCATGTTCATAAGTAAGTTTCGACTTTATATTTATGTGGTGGTGCTGCATACACACGCTAATTTTATTTATTTCTATAACCAACAAGTATTGCACTAATTCTATTAATACTATTCTATGATAGAATAGTATTAATAGAATTAGTGCAATACTTGTTGGTTATAGAAATAAATAACATTATAATGTTGCACGGTGAAAGCAAAGCCAAAATTACACACGCTAATTTGTTTCATTTCGCTTTCTAGGGAAGGTGGGCATAACTGCACAGCTTATAGAAGAGTTTCTTTATGGAAATGGCACAGGGATGGCAGAGGGCTTTGGAAGTCACTTGTGCGTCGTTGTAAAAGCGTACACTGAAGAGACGGTGCCGCTCAAACGAATAGGATACTTTTAAGCGTTCGGTTTTGAATAAAGACAAGCCACATCCAGTCAGTTACAGCATCCCACAGCATTAACATATGTTTGCTAAATTTGTTCCATTTTCAGACCTTTTAGGCGCATTTTCATTCCGTAGGAGCGTTTATTAAAATTGCTCTATCAATCTGTCTCTCCGTCTGTACGCATGAAATAGATCGAGCACTGCTGAACGGATTTCATTAAATGTAAGACTGGGCAGTCTAAACTAAACGTTGTCAATCCGTTCCAATTTCAGCTAAACTCGGACAAAAATACTGGACAAATTTTTCAGTGAAAGAAATTTATGACCAGTCTATCCGTAAGCCTTTTGGGATTTCAAGTTAATTAAAAATGGTCTCGTACGCAGAAGAATTTAAGATTCAAGTCGCCTGGGTTGTGACGCCGTGACTACTGGTAACGTAACAACCCCGAAGATGTGGATCTTTGACAGCACTGCTCTGAGGACTTCAAAAATTCGCACAAGAAGTTTCAACCATTGCTCACATTTGGTAAAGTGATTCTTATTTTACAAGGAAAGACAGACTTACAGTATAACCAGGTTTTTGTGTGTGGCAGCAGAAATTGTGTTAACTGCCTACAGCTGAAAGCACACGCTATCATATCGCTACGATTTCGCGTTTAAAACGACATTAGCATTCAGGGTTTTTTCTTCGCAACTAAGTGGCCTGTCATATGTTAGAGTCTGACGCAACGGAATTAAATAATTTAAGAATTAAGCACAAATGTGCGTAATTATTCTATATTATAGGGGCATGAAACTCTATTGTTCCGCTTTCTGTTTGTTTTTTGATGGCTTGAACTGTTAATTGGTGCTAAAAGGTTCTGCTCTGGAAGTCGCTTGCATTTTGACGACGGGTAATCGATCGCCATTTTAAATCAAACGTTAATGAATGCGAAACAAAAGCGGGCAATATTTCATGCTGAATTCTTTAAGCATAATCCAAGTACTTGGATTGAGGTTCTCAGCAATTTATCTTACTATAAAATTCAACAAACAATAATCTTTTTCAACACCGCAGCTGCACTCGTTTGAATTTTATGTGAGGCCCTGCTGTCTGTTATGCGACTGCGTACCGTGATATTTACACGGCGGGTTCAAGGGTTTTGGTCAAGCTTACTTCATACTACAACCGTTTTCAGATAATTTTCAACTATAACAGTGACCTGAAATACGAGACCATAACAACAGTGCGATTCTGAAACGTATAGGCGTGCATTACGAATTTCACCACTGGATTGACCTGGCTTAAGTACGGCTCAGTGACGGCAGACCTTGTTATGTTTCGTAACAGTAGGGATATTGGTCGATTATCAGCTGCTGAAGAAATGCCGTGTCCAGGATTGAGTGAGTTGCTTAGTTAAACAGCTGGTTGTTACTTAGCCTGCCAGTTAGTCACTACTCAGTAAATTAATCACTTTATTAGTCACTCAGTTTATTTAGTGACAGTCAGTAGTAAGTTATTGTCACTCGTTATTTATTTATTTAGTTGATTAGTCGGATAGACGGGTAGTCAGTCAGTACTTAGTTAAACAGTTATTTAGTTGGCCAATTAGTGAGGTGGTGGTGTTACACAGTGACTTGCATTGTGTACAGCTCCATGGCCGTCGTTAGGGTTGCCTTAGCACCGGATAGATCGCTGTGGTAACCATTATTGGCGGTATGTACAGTGGAATGTGCAGTTAAACCCCTTGGATTTCGTACGGTCGGTCAAACATAGCCGCTTCACGAAGCGTGCTTAACTGTGATTTGTCCTATACGCCTACCTGCGACACGTCACTTTCAGTCAGGGCTTCTATTGCGAAGTGTTTCTTGCCTTCCACAGAACATACTAACGTAAGTCAGTACCAAATAGGCGTGTAACAACTGACCAAATTTCATGAAAAGTAAATCGGCGTGAACATCATAACACCGGATGTTACACTCTCTTTGAACTTCCAAAAGTACAAGCCTACCTACCCGAACCGGGATGCTTCAGTCAGCATAGAGACCAGGTTACGGACTGCGCGACCGGGGAATCGGGGTTTGATTCCGGACAGACGCAGAAATTTTTTCCTTCCTTCGAAGCGTCCAGACCGGCTCTGGGGTCCACCCAGCCTGCCTATTCAAGGGACACTTAGAGCTCTTTCCCTGGTTGAAATCGACCAGAGTATAAATCTGACGAAGCACCTCCATCTAGCTCCCAACGGTAAGAATGCTCAAACCTATACCTCCACTCTCCGATGCATAGCCCTGTTCATGGGGTGATGCTTCATTAAGCAAAGGAACAATCTTACCTTTACCTTACCTGTACCAGCTTGCTGTCCGTGCGAATTTGTGAGGTGGAAAGATCGTGCTTCCCTGTAAGTTCTTCAAAACAGCAACGTCTATCAATAAAATGCTTTCAGGGAAGTAAAATTGAAAATGCGAAGTATTCTGGAGTGATGATGATAATAGCAACATTTGCTGGTCTTAATATTAATTGTAAAACCGGTAATGTCTAAGCGGCCATGATGTTAAAATGCACCGTGCATCTGTGAGTTCTTTCTGTTGTATTTGTAATGTTATAAAAGGCCAGGTATAGTCCTTTGGGACACTGAACTTTCACCATGCTTTCAATGTAGGCATTTCAATAAGTTTGAAAGCCACTACATCTATCTCAGAGGCAGAGGCGTGGCTGGGGGGAGGGGCAGAGCCCAATGTGTGGCAAAAGGGGAGGCAAAGTGACCATTTGAAATAAAAAATGATTTTCTGCCCTCAACAAACGTTAAATTATTGAGCTAAATAATAGAAAATCCAATAAATGGTTGTAATTTTTAAGTTCAGAATTTCTGTTAGGGGCGGCCATTGTGATTACTTGCTGCGGGTGCCAATAGCCTTGCTACGCCACTGCTCAGAGGAACTGTCCGCAACAAACTTAGCAGTCATGCTGATTCCTAAACGCGTTCTTATCTGTCACTGTCTGGCTCTCGAATCTTCTGTTGACGACCTAAAGCCGTGAACAAATAAAGAGATAATCGCGCTGAGGTTTACTTACTGTAATTGGCAACATCAGCTCATGGGTCTCGTTTCCTCTCCAGAGCCTGGATTCTGTGGGCAGCGGTGGGATATCACAAGAAAGAGATTCCAATTTCTCTTCAAGTCTTGAGGGAATGCGGTGAGCCGGAAGCTGTTGCTGATGCGTTGCTGTTGTTGTTGTTGTTCTCATTGTAGTTGTTCCAATGGTGTCGGCCGTCGTCACGGTGCTCGTAGGTTGTTCTGTGGTACTCGACTGTATAGGTGGCCGTGTTGTGTGTGACGTTCCAAAATCAGTTGTGGCCATGAAGGAAGGTGTTTCGGAATTAAATGAAGGATTTACTGGTGTCGTATCAGGCGTCACGGTTCCTTGTAAAGTTGTTATCAGTTTAGATGCATTTGTATTTATTGTAACAGCTCCACTGTATGTTGATGTTCGTAGTAATGTAGCTACTAAGATGGTGGTTTTAATGAAGCACAAAATGGCTGGCATGTACTGCATTTTTCGTTTTTTGGATTACAATTATATATGTGGGAGGAATGACTTGCAGTTTTCTAAATTTATCTATTATCAACAATAGGAAATGAGTTCTTTTTCTAGGACGGATACTGAGTCTCTATTCGATTGTTTTAGTTTCTTACTTCCAGTCGTGTAAAAAGATGGCCGACTTGATTCGTGCAGCAAGTCATTACTCTTCTCTTACTAGGTACTGGCCTCTTCTTCTGTCTTCACGGTTACGAGCCAAGAAGCATTCTGAAAAAAAAGAGAAGAAATAAGAGATAGAAAACCACAGGTTTCTAATTACGGGATCAGGAAGCCGATAGAAAACTCTACTTTCCCTGGAAAGAGGAATGTAATGATGAATAATGCATCCTGCCTCTCTGCCAGAGATGTCCGGATGATTTCAGCGCCAAGGAAGCTGAACAGTGTGATGTATGAACTCACCACATCTGTTACAAACCTTCCACAAACTTCGCACGTACTCAAGTTTAGTTTTGGCACGTTCGCATCCAAAAGTATCAGAAATGGACCTCTTCGTTTGTGCTGAATGTCTATCTCTATGTAAAAATTCGAGCACCGGTAAACTGACTTTTATAAAATAAGTGTTAGAGAATTTACCAGGTTTGGCTAATTCATTACAGTTTTGAGATCTGCGCTCTTGTGGGATATTACGGGGCGTCTTGTGGCAGTTGTTTACCGACGTTTCGGGACAACGTATCGGCCCCATATTCAAGGGTTAAGAATCCCTCGGACTTTTAACCCTTGAAGATGGGACCAATACGTTGTCCCGAAACGTCGATAAACAATTACCACGGCGCCGCGTAATATTCCAGAAGACCGCAGAGCTCATCAACATCACGACGGAAGCCTAAAATCAAGGTCATTACAGTTTTGATTAAAATCGAGCAAAATACCTGACGCTTTGTATGATCAACCTATATGTGTTTTATTCCACTTAAAATCGAACAAAATACCTGACACTATTTCATGATAAATTTACACGTGTTTATGGGCATATCTCGATAGTAACTTGGTAAAATGTTACCAGCAAACAAAGTATTATGGACAAAGGCTGAAGAGAAAAATGAAAGAGTTTTATTTATAACTCCCTTTTTCCTGAAATCTCACGATTTTCTGGATAATCAAAAGCGATTATTTTAAAATGTAGGAAAAATAATGGAGAGAAAGGACGAGCATTTTTAGGTTGTGCGGAAATTTTGACGTTCAATGTTTTGTAGCACCAAAAGAACTGTGCACATTTTCGAACTTTCGATAATTTGATTTCTTTTACATACCGTCTTTATGTGTCGAATTTGATTCTCACAATATAAAACATTTTTATCTCTAACTTATATGTCTTTGTGACAGAGATAGGATGTGTTGTCAGGGAGGTAGAGGAGAACTTTCAAATGCAATTTCGTACTACTTTTTTTTTCAAGACTCTGAAAATGGTAGTGCAGTCGAAATCTTTGCCAATTAATTTCTCAGCATCAAGGATCTTGGAGTAGAGACGGCAGCACCTGACATTTTGTGTAAAGAACAGTTCAGTAATGTAGGCTACGAGTATATTTGCACGTAATCTTTATTGGGATCCATTGCTGTACGCTTAAATGCTTGTGCCTAAATTCCCAGGTTTCGCCTCTCAGAAATTCATCAAAAGCTGACCCATTTCCTATTCTGCGCCTCTGGACTTCAAAACTCAGCAGTACAACTCTATGATAAGCCTTAATTCAAAAATACTCAGCTTTATAAACAGTGTCCCACTTAGCCATATCTGTTTACAAATTGAAATCCACTGTGTTTGCCACTTAGGAAATTGACTCAGTCGTAACGCTTCTGACTTTTATTCAGAAGGTACTCAGTTCTAATCTCGACCGGGACACCGGTATTCCTGACTGTCTTTTGTCTCCACCCCTCCAGGCAATTCTGGCATCGTACCTTACTGTAAGCCACGACCGCTTCCTTCCACTTCCTTTTCAATTAATTATTTACTATGTACCCATTCGAAGCAATGTAGTCTCAGATCCTGTGACGTCGTTAAGTAAACTTAAAATATTATCCTTGCTAACCTCGTGGCCACAGGTCTGGCGTATGGAAATCTTAGACCCTTCAAGAATGGAATCACAGGTTAGAATATTGCTCGGGGAATGGATATCCGTCCTCTTTCCTTTGCATCACGTACACGTCTTGCAATGTTCTGAGTCTCCCTCTAAACGATACTACTGTTTGTGTTAATAAATAATAAGAAAGCCTCTCACTCGTGTAGTAGGGAAGACTTGCGCCCCATTGGTGTGTAGCAGCAGAAGAAACTGCTGAACTGATGACAGAGACCTTTCAGTGGCCTGACCTCCCACACAAAGAAGCTACTGTTTCTTGTGATGAAGAATTAGAAAATTATTTCCCTATAACGGCAGGAATTATTTCCTCTTTCTACCACATCAGTAGTAAGGTCAGTGTAAAATTGTTTCGAAACTGGTCCTTTTTTGATAAATTTTATGAGCAATTTCAGCTTCATTAATGTAGGCGTTTTACATATGACTAATAAGGAGCAACGTGGAAGTAATCGTCCAACTGTCAGCCTACATCCTGCTTTGTTTTAGAGATGAAATCGGTGGGGACGAATTTTCCGCACACGTCCTGACCGGCCCTGAGGCCCACCCAGCCTCCTGTACAATGGGTACTGGGTCTCTTTCCCGGACGTGGCCTTGACCACCCACCCCCATCTAGAGCCGAGGTTAAAGAAACAGTAGAGCTACACCTCTACTCTCCGTCTGAGCCTTCATGGCCTGTTCTAGGGAGAACTTTACCTTTACCTTTTGGAGATGAAATAAGATGACGGACATGACTCCCCATTTTGCGTTCATTTAATGAGACTTACGCCCTGGCAGTGCCCCTTGTTCCTGCCGCACAGGATCAATGAAGGAGCGATATCCTATCCCCGGTTCCATCAGCGGCTCCAGTTCCTGACGGGAACTTCCATCATGCTTGGAAAATGCTTTCTTTTTGCAGGCGTAGCTCGGATACGCAGTTTACTTAAGTCCTCTGGCGACGTTCTGGTCAGAGGCGAAGGTACAGTGTCGCAGCAACGCGGGTAAAAAAGAGTGTCATGAGTCGTCATCTCTTCAACTGTGAGCTTCAAGCTCCGGCCAGAAGTAATAAGAAAATTGAAAGATAAGCTTTTAAAATTGGTTTCCTTCACATCTGTGTTACTGTCTTATTGTAAACCCAAGTTTGCTTCTTTTTCGATTCACGATACACAATAATCCTCTCATCTCATCCAACGTAAGTAATATCTGCAGTTGATGCAGGGTCTTTAAGTATCCCACACTCCTACTTTACTGTTTCATAGCTTAGAAGTAATTCTCTTAAATTCAGCTGGAATATAAGATATTCAGGGGTGATTACGTTTTATTACGAAGTTTAATACATTATTTTTCTAAAGGAGTTTCAGGGTGTATTTTGATTAATGTTCTACGGAAGGTAATATTCAAGCAGCAACATTCATTGACTGTGTCAGCAACATAACCACAGGCACTGTATCAATCCGCAGTGTCCCATTATCGTGTGTTCCGCATAGATTCTGTGAAAAAAAAAATTATGTAAAGGATTTTATGCCATTTTAAGATTTTAATGGTGTCTGCAGACTCAGATGCATCAAGCAGGATAGTCTTAAACATAATCGTCTATTCGCATAGTGCGATGGTGTCTCACATCTTCCTCTGCGTATGGTTCCTTTTCGTTTCTTAAATAGCGATTCATACCCACTGGAGAAGGCTTGGATCTCAAGTGAGGACCTGAAATTGCAAAAAAGGAGACGAGAATGTCCTTCAGATTTTGTTACATAGGCCTGCAGTTTACGGACACTTTGTTTGCGAAATTGTTTCCTTATAGATTAAATGATTCTGTGTTGTAGATAAAATTCTGTTCCTGGCAGAACTAATCAATAATACAGATAATATTCTGTATTCTTTAAATATTGGTCTGCACAAATGACTTTCCGCCTATTACAGCAGAGCCGTGAAGTTAACATCGCTAGCAACAAGGTCCACCTCTGGACACGGCCCTAAGCTACTTCCATCTACCTGTCATAATCAGTCATCTATCTAAGATTCGTGTTAATATTACCCGCCCATCTCATTCCGGATCATCCAAGTGGTCATTTCACAAGAACAGGCGTGTCTTGATTTCGTCTTCCATCCTAGCCACATGCACTGGCCACTGCAGTCTCATAAGACTTCGCTACCTGCTAGATAACCCACATGTCACGGAATTCATCTGCCAGGTCCCAGGCTTTTGACAGTGTTTTAACCCAACAAATTTGATGGTAAGAAGGTTGTTAATTCCTCCCCCAACCCACCAAACTGGAGGTCCAAGGTTGTCCCCGTCTACTTATCTGTCCGTCCGTCTGTCTATCTGTCTGTCTGCCTGCCTGTCTGTATATCTGCCTATCTACGAGAAATCCGCAGAAACCCGTCAGGATTTGTATCTCGGATACCAATAATGACATCGAGTAAATGTAAGCAGAGAAGTTGTTTGTTTTAGAAAGAAAACTTGGGAAATTATTAAGTTTGCTGTTACACGCATGGGCTCGAGCAAATATCAATTTATTTTTCGATTAAGTTATGCAATTCCTGTCACACTCGGGGAAAGACCTACGCCCGGGGAAGACCTATACAGGCAATTCCAATCATGCGCAGGGAAACGCAAACTAGCAGCCTTGCCTGTGGGGAAAGTCCGTACAGATGATAGGTATTAGACTAGGAAAAAACCAACGGTCTATTATAGCGCTGTTGCTAGGTTACGGGGAAAATCAAACGATTCGGTGCACATGTTGCTGCACTGGCGCGGTAGTTCTGCTCATTCACAGGTATCTACATATCTGGAAATTCTGTTTTGTCTGCGAATCCGAGAGGCGAGCCATGCCGTCGTGACATGAAACCCACTTAAAGTAGGTTAAATATGCACCACATAAAAAATGTTTTATATTAGATGAATAGACCTTACTTAGGTCTGAATTTTGTGGAAAGGCGAGTTTGTAAAATTGAAGGACAGTTAAATTTAAACTTGATCTAAAATACACATCTATTAGACCGACACGGACCAAAGTCAAATTCAACTCCTAACTCTGCAGTACTAAGTCAAAAGTCATGCATATCAGTGTAACATCGCCGAGTGAACATGGGTGCGATGTACATCAAACTCGGAACTCTGAATTCAAGACTCCGTCAGCACCTCGTTAATGATGAAGTGTGAGGGGAGGGTGGCGGGGGGAGGGGGGAAGGAAGGACGAAATCAATGCAGTTCTGTTGCTTGTGTCTTCAGATTTCCTTCTTTCATAAATATGAGATCAGCACAAGCTGAAATTCGCGCAACATTGAACTTTCCCATTATTGCGGGAAACCAGGCTTCGCTCTGTCACGTGACGTATGTAAGAGCCTAAGCGACAACGAAGCGTTCGCGGATTTCATTCGGCATAACCCAGCAAGTTAGCTGGAAAGGTGGCACTGCGGGAAGTCCTCGGAGCTAGTCTTGGGCAGAACATCGATATCTCCGCTGAATTTCGCGTGGTTGTCCTCAGTCCTTCCAGGAAAATCTTGAGATATTGCCCCAGATTAGAACGCGCCTGCTTCCTTCCACAGCTTTTACATTTTACTACTCATTAACAGTTATTCCTGTCTATATTATATAGTCTGAGTTCTGACAGCACCTTAGAGGAACATAAATAAGCAAAAGCAAGCGGTAAAGTGTCTGTTTACGTCATGAAGGCATATGGAGGAGTAGTCACTCATTCTTGAACTTGGCACGGGATGGATCTGAGCGGTCAGGTTCACGCTGCGACCGCTTTACCACCGGGGGAAAGAGCCGCCAGTGTCAATTGAATAGGTTAGTTAGGCCCCGGAGACGGTTTTGACGCTGCGGAAAACCAAGTAATCTCTTGCCCTTACCGCGAATCGAACCAGGGTTTCTGCGTTGCTCAGTGCTTGCTTAGTCACTGTACCGACTGCACTATTCGAGCTGGACCACAAGTAAATAAACGTGCACTTGGCCGGTAAAATAACACTAAATGTGCATTACTATAACTGGATTAAAAAATTGGTTCCTTAATTGTAGGCTACTAACTGCATGGTTAAGGGCAGATATCTTATTTTGTGGAACACAAAAGATTGTACACGCGTTCACAGAAGCCCCTAGTTGAATTCAAAGCAGAGCCAGGAAAGTCTGATTAAGTTTCTACAACATTTTTTCTAATATATATGTTAATATTTTCCTTCCACTTAGGCTTCGTCCTCATAAATTTCCTCCTGTTGTGAAGGCTTTCGGTCAATATTTTATTCTTCACTTACAATGACACGCAGGAAGACATTCCGTCAATCAGTGAGCTAGTCAATTACCTGTAACCCCTGGCGCCGGAATTAAGTGTCCAATGTACTGTGCAAACGACCGGCATTTAAATGGCCCAGCCATTACTTTGCATGTTACTGGCTGACGACTAGCCTTCTTTCGGTTTTTGTCACAATTGTAATGCACGACGAATATAGCAGTCCTTCGGCGCCAAAGGGTATGATGTCTTTTCGCGAGTTGTTCAGTCGGTCAGTTAATCAGTCACTTAGGAAATAACTTAAGCACTCAGCCAATGAATAAACCGGTTATTGAGTTACTAGGTCTGTCTTGCTTACGTTCCTTTCTTATGTCCCTATGTTAGCTGCTGTGTTTCGTATTAGAATGGAAGTAGCTGCCAGTTGTCGTGTAAAAGTTAGTTACAACTTACCAATTTTGAATACAGTTTAACAGACTAACCGACGGACAGATGGGTAATAGCGTTAGAACTCAAGTTTTCTATTTTGTAGTTCTTCCTGCCTGTAAAACACTTTCTTATTACTCAAGTTCCCTTGTCTTGCAAGTTCTGACGAACTTCTGTCATTCGGTTTTAACATTTTCCTTTCTCTGAAGCACTTCTTATTCAAACATAGAACTTCCAGATTGCGCACGGGTTGCAGAGCTGCCACAGGCGTGTTACAAAATTTGAAGTGCCCCCAAGAAGGTGGGAGGGGGGTGGAGAATTCTTTTGAAGAAATATAACTCAAAAAGCGAATGCAGCAGACGGCAGCACATTGAATTAGTTTTGTAGGGTAAAGTGTAGTGAAGTGTCTGTTTGTGCAGGTAAAGTGCCTAGAGGACGTGCATCTTGAAGACTTCTCATCAACAAGTCCACTTTCACGATGCCAAGTGAAGTTTTTTAGCTACTGACTTCGTGGCCCTGTAAAAATTGAGGGTTTTTGGGAATAGTGCGCTGAGGAGAAGGGTTTAGTACAACAGAATAGGGAAAATTTACACAACTAGAGTAGTCAGAATTTATACTGTTTACCTAATATTATTTGCGTGTTGCAGTTAAGTAGGTGTGATAAATGCCGAATGCAGCATTCAAAAGAAATTTTGTGTTATACATTGAATGTACTTCATAACTTCTTCAATGGAAAAGAAGGGTTAAGAGATCCAAGTTCAAATGGAAAAATATAATTAAAAATTAATCTTAGCCAACGCTGTTACCTGGCTTTATATATGCCCATCCATCCCCTGACTGAATTACGGACTTCCATATCATAAACAATAATTGATCAATTTTAAAATTTCCGTGCAATTAGACTTTGATTTTTTAATATCAACCAACAAATGCACTTAACTGTCACAAACTCACAACAGCACATTCACAAAACACACTACACTGCTACATGTTTCGGACCTCGTTGGTCCATCATCAGCGAGCACATCAGTCGTTGCATTAAACAATAAAGTTTGGTCTAATTGTACATATAGAAGAACTGCTGGTAATTTTTCATGTAGTGAACTGTTACACCGTAGATAGGAGCAGCGTATGGATGATTCAGGGGTGTTCACGGTACTGTGAAAATTTAAGTGCATTTGTTGGTTGATATTAAGAAAATAAAAAAAAAAATTGATAAACTTTGGTAAAATTTGAAATTATCTGAGATCTGCGCTCTTCCTGGGTATTACGCAGCGTCGAATAGTAATTCTTTACCGACGTTTCAGGACAAAGTGTCGGTCCGATCTTCAAGGGTAAAAAAGTCCATTACCCTTGAAGATGGGACCGACACGTTGTACCGAAACGTCGGAAAAGGATTACCATTCGACTCTGCGTAATATCCCAGAAGAGCGCAGATCTCATCAATATCGCGGCGGAAGCCTGAAATCTTGGAATCACCTTCCTCTCCTGGCTGTTCGCATCTCCTGTTGTCCAGTACGAATGTGGTTGTCGTGTGAGCTTGTTAGATCAGAGAGGACTATCGTCAGTCAGTTTATAGTCTTGAAGGGGCATTTATTTAAAGAAATGAGTCCTTTACTGAGGCAGGCCTACGCTTATATTACGACCACAATGGACTGTAACAATATACCTACCACACAAAATATGTGGTCTGTCAGAACATCTGTTCATCATTGTAATAAGACATGTTAAAGTTGTATATGCTAAAGATGTGAGCACGCCGTTTGTGAAATATCAGACGTGTAGAAAAGAAGTGATATCGGCCCTTACTACTGAGGGCGGTACTCGTAAGAGGGCAAAATTATCGTTTCTGTTTTCTCACATTTGACTGTGATGTGATTACGTTTCTTTTATAACATGGCTGTGAAAGCGAACAAACAATTTACTCAGTTGCCAAAAATAATAAATTTTGTTTTAGTAACAACGTATTCGTTTTTTAAAGATTATATTTGCGAAAGATCGCTAACTTATTCAGTGTCCGTTACACTGTACCTTGGCAGGCAGCATGGCCACATTACAAATTGTAGTGTTGCCGTATGAGCACTGAATGAGCCACAGTGCTACCGACATAATTAAAATCTACCACTTCTTAATTTTGCGGTACCATGATCCGCCCAGAACCAAAGCAGCGTGTTGCCAGAATCTGGTTAGAAATTAAGTTGCTCCTATTTTGATTTAAAGGCATAAATATTTTTAAAATGTGCAAGATCGGTCCTTCCGAGTATGGAATGCTAAATTTTACGTTGCATTCACCGTGCATTTGTTGGTATAAATTGTTCAAATATGGAATGCTAGTTTGCTGCTGAAGCTGGTCATATTCAGTTTCATATCTGTATAGACGCAAAGCGGCCATGATGAAGTTGGTACCTCGGAGAAGCATAAAGTAATGAGGCAACAAACTGAATTATGATTTATCGAACTCATAATAACAGCCTATAAACTGGGGCCTCGAGGAAGAAAGATGAACAAAGAGAAAAGTAGATAACCTCCTCTAAGCTGCCAGATCCTTCTAATACCGTTTCTGAGAACAAGTCTGTTGCTGTAGTGAAGTAGACACTTACATTTGACCTATCCGGAAAGGACTTCTGTCTTAATTACAGAAGCTCATCAGCGAAAGGTTTTCGATAAGAATTTCGGAAAAAGTGTAATACTTACACGGCGTTTAATATTAAAAATCCTCCATCTGCACTCTCATATGACAGCATATTTCTGTATTTACTCTTATGTATTTAAACCTTTAGTGCTGTACGTTCTCATAAAGTGATTTCATGTTTATACCTGTGATGTGTGCGTGTAATATTCAAGGAAGATCCTCTAGTCCTTATTATTTCCTACACACTACAAATTCCGAACGCCTTTATTCTCGTTTGTGTCATGGGTTTTATCTGGAAATCAGGCCCTTGAGATGCGAATCATAAGAGTTTTGGGGAGGGTATAACTCTTTCCACCGCTTCGATGATGGACCACTACCGAGGCTGATTTTCTGGCTGAGGTATTCAAATTAATAGGATGGCGGCAGCTGTAACTTCGCATGCAAATACTGTATGGTGATATTCCCAGCCCACTGTCAGTGAAACTGCAGTGTCTCAACCTACCGTCCAAAAGCAGCATTATCCAGCTACCTAATGGACTAACTACACATTTCTGTATGATTCTGCCTTTTGTATATGACTTTTGGAATCATTCAGTCTTCGTCCATATTCCCTATTTAGACTACAAACTAAAACAGTACTTCTCGGAAACAGGATCGGTCTTCGTCCTCAGGCAAGAGAATAAAAGAAACGTGTATTGAGATGTAACTGACACGCAAGCTGTTGCGGTGAATCTCAGGACAGCGATGATAGTTTTTAAACGAAGCGTCGTGTTTCAACTTTTATGTTTAAGCTGGAAGATGGACGAAGACTAAAGAGTGAACTGTTATTCATTTGCAATATTTGAGGTTCGAACAGCGGTGATGCGGATGTTTCGGGTTTCCTCGGATGTTACGCAGTGTCTACTGCTATATAGTTACGGACGATTCGGAAGAGCGTGATGTCTTTCTCTCTAGAGCCAAGCGCCTTTTGCTGCTTTACCTTGCGGCAGCTGACAAGGTGTAACATCGCGGAAGCTTGTCATTTGCTGCCTGCTTGCCCATGGAATTTTTGTAGGCGTATTTGGCCGGCTGAAGTTGGGAAGGAACAGAAAATCTTACAGAGATCTGTGACGACTTATTCGAAAGCTGACCTATTCGACCAGACATTAAAAAAGCTGCGGAATTACGCTCTTTGTCATATTTCGCCGTGTTGTTTAAAAGCAGACCTTCGTAGTGAGTCACAAAGGGATGAAACCTTTTTTTCAGTATACACTTCCCATTCTGTGATAATTGATATTTCACATCTATTTCCTGTTGACGTGAACGGGTCGTTTATTATGAAGTATAATTAATTTAGCCGATCCCAGTGGCCGCGCGGTCTAAGGCGTGGGTCTTCGGCCGCTCGCTTGCTGGCATTGGGGTTCGAATCCCGCCGGGGGAATGGATGTCTGTGTCTTGTGATTGTTGTGTGTTATCAGGTAGAGGTCTCTGCGACGGGCTGGTCACTCCTACCGAGTGTGGTGTGTCTAAAAAGTGTGATCACGAAGCCTCGAAAAATGAGGAGGCCTAGGCCCCCTAAGGCTGTTGAGCCATAAGAAAAAAAATAATAATTAACTTATTAAACAAGTGGCTAATTAACGACTCGTAAGTTTATGAAACGCCCAGTGGACTAAGTACAAAGCAGTCTGCTTTAACAGTACCGCTTTTTAGTTGTATTCGAAAGACAGTGGGTTCGAATTGTTGTTGAAGCACTGGCTATCATGACTGAGACTGCACGTTCTTTTGTCTAATAATTATAGCTATAATTAATAATGTATATATAGGATCATTGCCGATCCCAGTGGCCGTGCGGTCTAAGGCGTGGGTCTGCGGCCGCTCGCTTACTAGGATTGTGGATTCGAATCCCACCGGGGGCATGGATGTCTGTCTCTTGTGAGTGTTGTGTGTTGTGTAGAGGTCTCTGCGACGAGCTGGTCCCTCTTCCAGAGGAGTCCTACCGACTGTGGTGTGTCTAAAGAGTGTGATCGTGAAGCCTCGAAAAATGAGGCGGCCTAGGCCCCCAAGGGGCTGTCGAGCCATAGGAAAAAAAAGTAGGATCATTGTTGGACTGGCCAATCTCTGTGTAGTACCACAATATTCTTACTTGCAGGGATACATAAGTTGCATTCTTTAATTATAATTTATACTCACATATCTTGTATAATTGCTTGAATTGTAGCTCCCAGACGATGGCTCAAACAAAACCCAAATATATCGGAGAAAATATAATGTAAATAGTAAGATGTATTTGGACACTGAAAAGTAGATCGGAAGCACCTGGAAAGTTTTGAATTGTGGTGCTGGAGAAGTATGAAGATCAATTGGGCCAATCGTGTAAAAAATTAAGCATTACTTACATAGAGTCAAGGGGAGAAGGAATAGCCTACATAGAATAAAAAGAAGGAAGGCTAACCCGATTGGTTACATCTTGAGTAAGAAATGATTATTAAAACACGTTATTGAAGGAAAGATAGAAGGAAGGATAGAAGTGATGGGAAGACGAGGAAGAAGATATAAGCAGCTACTAGATGACCTTAAGGCATGGGTCTCCAATCCGCGGCCCGTCAGGTTGTATTATGCAGCACATTTGTAAATTATGTATAAGATACACTATAAACATTACACAATAATTTAGGCGGGTAGGCACACCACTTACTGTTATTGTTTCACGTGCGGCCAGCGAACCAGCTCACAATAAGGGATGTGGCCCTTTGCCATGAAAATGTTGGACACCCATGCCTTAGGGGATTGAGAGGGTACTGGAAATTTCAAGAGGAAGCAGTAGAAACGCCTTCTGTGGAGAACTCGCTTTGGAAGACAGAATACGAAATAAATAAGATATATACAGTGCATACACAAAAGAATGGTGCGGTTTCAAAAGTGAATAAAAAATTTATTTCTAATCTTACACGGGCACAACATACACCATCAGCGGCGGCAACTGTCCAAGTTTCTCATTTGGTAATTAGAATCCTTCAATGTATGCACCCTGGGTCACACGACACACATCCACACGGTAATCAAACTCATCCCAGACCCGGTGTAGCATGTCCGCTGTAATGGCCTGCAGTGCATGCGTTATCCGATCTCGAATTTCATGTATGGACGTGGGCAAAAGCGAACTGCTGGTAGCGCATGAGAAACTTGGACAGTTGCCGCCGCTGACGGTGTACGTTGTGCCCGTGTAATGAGAGACATAAATTTGGTATTCACTTTTGAAACCGCACCATTCTTTTGTGTATGCCCTGTATATATACAGAGAGAGAGAATTTATGTTGCCTAATAAGTGCACTTAGTTGCAATTTAATAGATAGTGAAGTAAAAATACATGGAAAATGCAAAATATTAAGTTTATGTTTTTGAATGAAATAGAGCTTTTCCATAAGGTTGTCACGACAGTAGTATTAGACAGATCACAATAAATAGTATCAAATGTGAAAGTCATATGAAGAACCTGCAAACAGCCTGTGCACTTAGATGCCTTTTTTAAGATACATGTGGCATAAGGAAGTTCATTAATTTGTGTCTTTGTGGACAATGAGAGAATAGACGTTATTTGAGCGTTAAGTGAGATGTAAACCTCTCGACATGACCTCAGAAGCTGCTAAGGTCAGGATTAAATGTCATAAAACTGTGTGACAAGTCATCGTCATTAATGATGAAGGCTACTGAACCAAACGGAACGTCTGTAGATACTCTGCGTGTACGTAGGACGTGCTACCGTCTGAGTACTGAAGTCTGTATTACGAACGGAATTTCGTACTAGTTGGCATACGCTGGTAGGCAAAGAAGGGGAAGCTGCCGTCCGCTTTCGTTACTCATTCAGACAGTTAACAAGATTCAGAAATCCTTTAATGAGTGGGGTGAAGATTTACCGAAATTTATTATAACATTATTAATAACTTTTAATATTTTATATTACGACTATCTTCAATTCAAAAGTTCTAATGATTCATTTGAATAAAACAACAAAGAAGATAAGCTAATAACTACGAACAGGAAGATAAGTGATACTGAGTGATAGTGACTTACAATAAGTATAAGTTGTGAAAGTGAATTTGATGCATTGAAGATTATGAACTCTCGACGACACCCTGAAGATGGCACTATAAGTGCCGAGACATATGTAGGGACAAGAAAACACTAAAATAGTGTAGTGCATTTGTTGGAATAAATAATTAATTATTTACCGAAATGTTTGTGATCGGTATGTTCGAACAGCGGCCCCAATATAACGCCTTCCGCCTACGGACTGATGCAGCGCCCGCCTGTGTCTGTGGGATGGACTGTGGACCACACAGACATGGCCATTGTTAACGAACCTAGGACACTCAATCAGAGAAAAAAAACTAAAAAGATGAAAGTAAATTAATATTTGGGTCCCATTAAACAACAATGCGGAACGGCGTTTTGTCGCTTCCACGGTAAATATAAAGTTATCCCTGTGAAAGTCTTAAAATGTCGGGGGACGTGAGGAGGCATAGCTGTAGCCTTCTTGATGTCTGCATTACATGTACATGAGTGGTTAGCTTTAGGCCCCGGTTTTGGGTTAGTCCCAGTTAGATAAGTTGTGATGTGGGCTGACTGCATAGGAAGGATTGTCGATGAGAACGGGGAACGTGAGTCGTCCTGCTAGGACACAATTTTAAAGGCAAGTCCTGCGAATTGTACTTCTAAGAGGGCTCTGAGAGGCACCTATCAAGTAAGATCTTGCAAATTGCCACTGCTTAGTATTCCTAAAAATAGCAACACTCAAATAATGCGTTTCATGAGGGTCACAGACCGAGTAAGGCTAATGTCAAGCAGTAAGGCTCATCTTGTTCTCAGGACATTAGTGTTTCAGGGTGTAAATGAGGAGTTCCGATGATCTGTTCAGCAAGAAACCATCTTTCCTCTTCATGTTATTTTTTCCGTCGTCAGTCAGTCTGTCTGGACTGGTTATTCCTTTAACGTAGCGACATCTTTCGCACCCCGGGCCGTGCTATGACTCAGGCGGTTAGTCGTCGGCCTCCCACCGCGGAGCCCGCCGTTCGATCCAGGGCCATACCATACGGGATTTGTGGTGGAGAGAGTGGCGGTGAAACATATTTTTCTCCGAGTACTTCGGATTTTCTCTGTCAGGATCATTCTACCAATTTCCCATACTTCTATTCCGTTATCTTTTATCGACACTATGTAATCTTAGCACTTGGCAGCGCCGTTAAATAAAACACTTATGTCTGTCTCTCTCTGCCTATTTCTCTCTTTCTTTCACTTCCTTGCATCCTTTATGCAAGTCTTCATTTCCTCCCTCCCTTTTGTCACATGTGGTAGTGTGGCAAAGCAAACTGTTAACGCCCAAAACGTTTCGGGTTTCGGTTGCTGCAGCACTCAGAAATGGCAAGTCGGAAGCGTGTTATGAAATTCCAATATTTGAAGACAGACATGACTGACAAATCCCTCCATAGGCTCTCAAGCGAGGATTATAGTTGCGAATGTTCAGTGTGAGTGAAATATCTCTGCGATTTGGATGCCACTCAACAGTATTAATTTCATTCAAAAAATCGACTTGTTTAGTTGTGCTAGTAATAATTTGATTCATAAACCTAATTTTGTACTGCACATATTTTATTGCTCTCTGAACCGGAGGCTGCAGACTGATTGCCAGGCATTGCTATAATCGTCCAGCTGTTTGAATATCCGCCGTGTTGACAAAACTTCTGACACATCGAGTCTGTAACCTGGAGTATAACACCGTAACTACGAATAAAAGGAGCAGGGTCTCGCACCTGAGGGTCGCGAGGAGCTAACTGTGGAAACATGCGTGATGCAAAGCGAGTAAGCAGTGGGACATTCTGAAACCTGACATGAACATCTGCGTTGTAACTAGTCTGATTACAGAGACATGCAATCGTTTCACACAAACGTTTGGAAAAAGAAGGATGTAACTCCACTTTCTTGAATAAGAACTGAGCAATATATGGGAATTTACAATTGGTATAAATATTCGCGTTCCCATAGTTTTTCTGCAAGATATTAAAGAAAATCCATTTTCTAACCTTTAGATAACTGTCCTAGGCAAAATTCTTGACATTTTGCATGTTAGGAACGCGATATTTTGCGTTGAACCCGACAAATTAATGCCATGTGTTACTTGAGAAATGATTGTCATGGCCACCGACTGATCCACACCTAAACCATCGTGATTATTTCTGTGATTATTTAAAAGTTTTTTTCAGACAAATCTGCTACAGTCCAGGAACTTAAAGAGTGTTATTCAGTCAGAAACATAATGCATTTCTACCCAATTCCAAACATATCTGGGCAAATTTTGTTGTTTGTGTACACAAAGTTTTTCAGCTTTGAGGATGTCACATTGAAAATATTTGGCTTAAGGAACCCTTTCGCCAGCCATGTTGTAAGAGCAGTGAAGCTTAGTGTTATTTTGGTTTATCAAGAAAAACTATCATTAGTTTCGAAGTGTCAGGTAATAAGAAATCGGAATGTATATGCAAATATTGGCAACGGAAAGTAAAAACAAAATTTAATCCAGGGATTTAGATGTCGTCGTTAATTCGGACATCATATATTATTGTCACGCTTGATAAACACAGACACGGTAAATAAAAGGTTCCTTAAAGAAATTAGAAACTTTTAACATTTTAAATGCACAGACCGGTTGGTTTGCTTTAACGCCGTGTTGAAATTATGCACCCATGCACAGAGTATTAGGCTACAAGTACATTTCATACATAGTCACTTACCGTATCAGAAGAATCAGTGACGCCTTTCGTCTTGACGCTTTTAATCTTCACTGGCGCCGTCTCAAACACAACTGAAGCCGCACAATCCATGATTCGGTGGGACGCATGGACAAAATAGATTACGCTAGCCTCACGCAAGCGCACGACGCCGCGCATCCTGCACGTATCCCGAAATAACTGTGATCATAAATTATGTCTCTTTCGAGCCCCAAAGATGCTTTACGAACTCCCATAATTTGATTCTTAGACTCTGTGATAGTTAGGCTTATAAGACGTTATGGTAGCCTTTCCAAAGATGCTGCAAATTTTACTACACGGATGAAATGTAAAGTTGCATCGTGTTTCTTGAAGTACCTCATTGGATATAACATTATAAGGCTACATTTGAACATTAAATTTTAAAATAAGTTCTAGAGGAGTGGAAAAGTGTACTCCAGCTTGGAATAAACAGTTCGGAGTCATTTTATTTATCTTTGGTCTTGGTTTTAATTGACTGCAGATTCAAATTTGTTGTTGGCGGCACTAATTAACAATTCGCCCAAAAATCTGTCGTCGGTATAATCAACTGCACACATATTACACTTCATATTGTCACAAACTGGGTCTTAATCTTATGCATATCTTTTGTTATGTACCAGTTAAACTTTTCTGTAATATATTCGTAATCACTTGCTTTAACATTTAACAAACTCTCAATGTCGTGAATTTTTAACTTTTTGTTCGCTGCCACAAAACACTATTTACACTTGCCAACAATTTTGTTCTGATCCTTGTCCCGCAAGTGTTTGAGTGTTATTTACATTTTGATTTCTAGAAACACGGTTAAAGTTGCAGATCATTTCAAACTTCCAATCCGTAATTTCGATTACTGATAATGGCGGACACCATGCATCACTGGAAATTTAATGCCTTTTCGGTCGTCCTCACTTCGTAACCCGGATTTCCGGAATCGTTCAAAAATCTATGTTTAAGAGTGCTAGTTCATGCACTTCTAGCTGACACTTAAGTAATACAGCTATGCAAGTGTGCAGTTTGCACTTCAGAGACACATTCGCTTTGAGATGTTCCGTGGAAGTGAAGCCTTTCACTGAACTGAGTAAGCAGGGCCAGAATGACACTCTTTAACCATCATAAAACATTGCATGCCTGTCAGTATACACTGTTATTTGATTCTTATTCAAATTGGCGAAAAGCCAACACTGCGTGTTGAATGAATAAACATTGAATATTGATGTAGCGTCACAAATTAAATATTTATATCCTGTTTAATGGAGACAAGATTTAAAGTCAGACCACTACATTAAAAGATAAAATGTATCTGAGTTGTACTGTAAACATAAGAGATGTACTGTTTTCCACTTTCAAAGGCGAATCGTTTCGGTTAACCACTATTAACTTCCCGGTTCGGAAATGTAGTATAACATTTTTTTTTCTATGGCTCGACAGCCCTTTATGGGCCTGGGCCTCCTCGTTTCGTCGAGGTTTCATGATCACACACATTTGAGACACACCACAGTCGGTAGGACTCCTCTGGACGAGGGACTAGCTCGTCGCAGAGACCTCTACCTGACAACACACAACACTCGCAAGAGACAGACGTCCATGTCCCCGGTGGGATTCGAACCCACGATCCTAATAAGCGAGCGGCCGAAGACCCACGCCTTAGACCGCACGGCCACTGGGATCGGCTGTAGTATAACATTACTGTGTGTAATTATCTGAGAACAACAAGAAATGCGGAGAGATGTGTTGAACTAAAACGCGTGTTTTGTTCTTCTCTACAACATTTATTGGAAATATTTTGTTTCCGGTAAATATTTAGCAAGTTGTGTTCGAGATGCCCTCGAACATGACGGTCTTCATGTTAAGTGACCGTTAAAGTTGTCCGATCTAAGTGAAAATTGCAGCAACTCACAGTTTTTATTAAGATTCTCCAACACCTAATTCCGTAAAAATTTGTTCAGAGGTTCTGGAGATGTTTCACCCGTAGAGACTGACGGACTGGGTGAGTTTACAGGACACTCGGCATCGATGTGAACACGCCTAATTATGTTAGGAGGAGACTGTATATGTTGGCTGTGACAAATCATAATTGTGATAAACAACCAGTACTTCTTATTGCTTTTTCAGGTTTAGGACTTACACAGCCTTCTGAGACATTTGAGGTGGATTTTTTTTATTTCTTTGACTTGTAATTTCTGACAATTTTGAGTTTGATCTATATGTCTTTTTATGTTTCTTCGCCTACCTGTTGGGCACATATCAAAATCGCTTTGTCTGTCTCTATACACATGTAAACTTCGCGAAGATTTAAACAGTTTAATGGAATTGGACATTGGCCAATTTTATTTTTAAAAATGTTGAACCATATCAATTTTATAAAATCCTTGCTATGGCGAGTCAAATTTGAAAGTGGGTCGCTACAGTCAATGACCCAGTTTTAAGACAACGATTTGTTTTTATTATATCCTGCCCGTTTGAGCAGAGATAAGGCTAATATATGGTGTTAGTTTAAGTGCAATGCTTTTCCCAGAGGCTGGGAGTGGCTTTACCTCTCAGACCCAGCTGAGTAGGTTTTGATCTACCTTTAGCTTGTGCATCGGAAGGGATCCTTAATTTATTAATTGTTTGTTATTACTCGTATTTACAAGAACGATACAGTGGACGAAGTCTGAGAAGTAAAAGATTCCAAACATAACAATTTAGGAAAAAATAGAACGAAAATAACGAATACTTTCAGGGAAAACCTGAACGTATCTGCAGGTGTCGTAGTGCAGTGTGTTTGTTATATGACCGCTCTGCCTTAGCATTGACATTACTACTTTCCGATTGTTTTATGTACGTGTTACGTGTTTTGCCCTCGCAAGAGCCGCAAGCTATTCTGGCCAGATTCAAACGATTCATTAAGGCGACGTGAACGGGCGGCTTTTGAAGTGGCGAACATACACGTACACCACACGTGGCAGTAGAAATAATTGCTCGCAGCTCTTACTCTGGCTTACAACTTCAATGAAACGCTCACAAATATCGTATTATCTTATTTACTGCTGTTATCTTCCATATAGTTCCTAAAATGGTTTGCCTGTTCTATGTCTAACACACCTCCGTGTTATAGGCACTTCTTCATCAATTACTTTTCATTGGACTGGTCAACGAGTTCCTTATTCTTGTGGAATCAGAATGTTCATCGTCATATTCACAAAAGTCGGATAAAGGACAGTATCCTGTGTCACTTCGGTTCTCTTCATGGCTTTGCAGTGGGTTTATTTAACGTACGTGGTCCGTAGGAAGAAATGTAACCAAAATAAGTAAATTTACCGTCATAAATAATTATATACTCTTACGGTAATTTAACAAGCTATTTTATGTGCAGTAACACAAATTTCTTTCATCAAAATAGTTTCGACAGAGCATCGCAGTGCAGTGATCAGGGCTGTAAGTCGGGGTAGACGGGGGTACAGCCGTCTGCCCAGTTCCATATCCTTTTGTGTTATTTTCAGTGTCTAAAGCCATGCCCAACAACAAAACGTGTAGATCTGAGAGGCGACTCATTTTTTGCGTGTCCGCATTATCATAATTCCTTTTGCAGTGAGCATTATTATTTGGGTTGGTCAACTGATGCGTGAGCATTTATGTGGTTTCATCTCTAACAGTGGCGAGCAGTCGGAAAGCCGCAGGATCGAAGCTCATTCTAGTTACCAACTCTTTTGATGGCGATATTTCGAAGTCATTTTTTTCGCAATCATTCAGAGCATATGCTGTGATAATGTACATAGTGTGCCTTAAAAGCGGCCAGGGCTACTCGCTTCTTTCTGCTGCTTCCCAGTTTATCCGTAACCGTTATTCTGTCATTTGATTCTCTATGACATCTCAGCGGTCTTCAAACTCCTGATATCTGTGGAACCCTTGTGACTATATAAGAATCATCGCGGGACCCTGTCAAGTAGATGTGTACCTCTTGGGTCAAACATTAAATAAACGTGTTTAAAACACAAAATTTTATTTTGAAAAATGAAATATTTAGGCTAGTTTGTTAAAAATAAATTTTCGTTTTTGGTGCTATACGCTGAAAGTGAATCCAGCGTCGATTACGCAAAAAGATGGGAAGGAAAAACAATTGCAACTAAAATATTTCAATTTTATATTTACCACCTTCGTTATAAAGAGAGTGGGCTTGCGGAAACCCCGAAATTCGCCCGCGGAACTGCCGGGTTTCTCGGAACACAATTTGAATTCCACTGAACTCTGTAATTGATAACGAGTTATTAAAAGACAAGGAACAAAAAGAAAACCTCCTGAATCATTTATAAACGTTCTTATAATCATTGGGTTTCGTGTATTAGTTGGTTCGGATATTTTACAGCTGTGTATTAACAGCTGACGTACAGCGTCGAATAACACCTAGTAACGTGTAAATATTTGCGGTACGAAAATGCTGACTGACTTGTTTTAAGGTACTAACCATGAATTCTCCTCGGTGGACTGAAGAAAACCACTTGGTGCCTTTGTCGAGATGGATGGTTCTTTCCAAAATAAACGAACAATCCTCATCTATGTACCTATGCAGTATAGTATCAAAGGACGCTTTCTGTGCTTCAGTGCTTTCATGTCACGTGGAATTAAGAGGATGCATGAAAGAACAGGGTGCTTGGCAGTGTGAACTTGACGTGGATTTATGCGATTTACGCTCCGCTTGCACACAGTTTATTATGTACTGTTGTTGATGTTATTGATTTTCACGTTATCAGGCATGTCATTTGTAACGTGACTGGATAGTATTTGACTGCACTACCAATGGAGCCACCGACAGTATGTACGGAGTTTCCATATTTAATCATAAGAGCGCTGTTGTCACATCTTCTCAAGGTGACCAATATTACATAGGTAGGCAACATTTCTATCCCTTTCTTATCGCAATACATTTTAACGCCCATTTAAGTCCTAATAAAGCATTACAGTATTATTATTATTTATTTAAAAATACGTTCGTAGTAGCTTTAATAAGTGTCTAATAATGTAATTTAAATTCATCTTATTGGTAAGTTCTTGCTACAATGTTGGCTGTACGAAACGTGCAACAAAATAACATCGAAATTAACTAACTTTACAGTGTATTTCTAATAAAGTGTCATTCTTGATTCTTGTAAATGATAAATAAATCGGAAGATAAAAATGAGTTTAGAATGGAGAAATTGGTGTCGACTGTGTGCAAATTCTGGGGCTAATGGATGCAGTGTGTTTGAAAATAAGAATCTTCTTTTGCCACAGAAGATTCAAAAATATCTTTCAATTTCGGTGAGTTCTGCGGCCCGTAGCCTATAGGATGTGTCAAAAAGACCAAGCTAAGGCGGCCATGTTTCCACCGTAGAACCGGGTTGGAAGTAGTACAAGATTTATCGCGCTGTGTCTGAGTGTTGTCTGTGTTACTCATGTTACTGAGTGAATTCAGTGGGAAGACAGTCTTGTTGTGATACAAAATGGTAACCTCACGATTTGTCGCCAGAATGGTAACTGAGTTAAATGTGAGACTGCAGTTAACCCTGAATTTAACGATTTTGAGGATTACAACCTGTTCATAGAAATTTGTTACTGGTATGTTTCTCATATAAGGGTATATTGCAGCACTGCCAGTCGTGAGGATTTATAGTTCATGTTACGGTGCCATAAATGAGGTAGGCCCTAGATGTCGGTGGGATGTTCATGTGTTTCCAGAAATCCTGTTTGAGTATGTTCAAACCGCACTCATTTTCTGTAAGTCATTTAATTGCTAACTTACAGTTCAACGTTCAGTTACAATGCTTAGATTCAGTAATTATATTCGTAACTGGGATTCTGGCAGTCAGTCTATATTTTTGACAGCGTTTCACAACCACAGATGGCTTGCAACAAACTTTATTCACATGTTGAAAAGAATTCCGGTAAGCATTCCAAATCTGTTTTGTGCTTGATTCAGAATTACGGTAACGTACCATTTAATCGCCTGCTTCAAGTTGCTGTATCAATGGATTAGTGTATGTTGTAACAAAGGGGAAATATTATGTTTATGATAAATCACAGAGATATCTGAAGGAGCAGTTAAGGTTTAATAGAAAAGACTGTTGCGGAAGTGACTAAGGAAAACTTAAAAAAGGATCTAACTGCCTGTTGCAGGCAGGATTTGAGCCAGGTACCCTTCAGCAAGAATTTAAATTGATAATGAAACCATAAAATAACTACAAGTATAATCCTGTTTTGAGCAGTTGGCATTTCAGTTTATTGATTGACTGACTGGATGAAATCATAACCAGTCCATCTTTCGATTGCTTGGAACAAGAGGATTACGGTATTATGGGATGTGAAACTGTATAGGGTGGTGGAAATTTACCATTATTTGAGGTCTGTACCATGAAGATAGAAGCAGCAGGTTCATATGAAATCCAGTAAATTTCTTTCAGACTACATGGTGTCACATCGCATCCCACAAGATGGTAATCCTCATGGTCATCACCATGAGCACCTCAAATCTCATCGTTGAACAACTTTGCAATATGATAATCATATACATAACCCTCTATAGCAGTGGTATTCAACCTCGGATACGCGTACCCCCGGGGGTACGCGAAGACATCTTAGGGGGTACGTAAAATTTAAAAAAATAAATATATTATTTCATGATAAACATTGAATAATCAGGGTCAGATTTAGGGTTAGCCACAAGAGACCCGCACATAAGGACATGCGATTTGGGAGCGCCATTTTTCTCTCTCTCTCCTTTATGTGATTCTTATCTGGGCGGCTAGTTTCACTTTATTCCACATAGTGCATACAATATATTTGTTATTTAATAGCTTGACTCTCCTTTTTCTCATTTAAATCTTATTATTTAATACATTATTTTGGATGTAATTTATTAACTTATTTTAGATATAGATTATAGACTAAGTATAACTTGAATTATGCACCAACAACTTTGGGGGTCAAAGATGAAGAGAAATTATATCTGGGGGTACGTGAACAAAAAAGGTTGAATACCACTGCTCTATAGCATGCACTGACAGCATACTTCTCACAAAATTCTTGTTTTGTTTAGTCAGTGCAAGTGTAAGGCAAACAAAAATTAAAAATAGATTATGTATATTACAACAATTCAGCTGTACCAGCACAGTGGAATGAAGTCCCCTCGATCATCCTCCTCCACATCTCACTTCAGGAGTTATGCTAGTGGTAACCATTTTTTGACCATCTCTAGCAATAAGTGCTTTGAACTGTCTCACAGCAGTCATAGGGTGCCTGGAGGGAATACAGCAGTCAGCAGAGTGGGAGAAGCCTCAAACACTTTCATCCCCACCATCCATGGGACTTCTTTTGGAGCCACAGAATAACCTAACTTTACATAACGTGTCTTGGAGTTCAGATTTGTTGTGTAAATTAAAAATATGTTCAAATGTGAGGAAAAATATTTCTTTCAACTTTACCAGTATATTTACAGATACCTGCAAATAACTAGTGAAGCTGTATAAATGTTGTGTGAGCACAAGGAGTATAAGTGATCAATCATTATATTGTAAACCTATACTGAATAACCATATGGCTTATTTTAAACAGAATTTGTTGAATGAGTTACTTTAATTGCTAATATGGTTACAGTGTGATGAGCAGTAACTTGTGTCCCTTTGGCTCATATGATGTAACGTTTGTACATTAGACATAAACAGATGTTTGTAGTCTCATAGTCACATAAAAGTGGTACGGCCTCATGCACAATGATGCCCACACCAGATTTTATGAAAATCCATAAGTTATCTCAAAAGTTAATGGCGAGAACACACACACACATGGATATGATACCATTTCCATGTAAATGAGGATTTGAATAATTAACATTGTGAAACAACTTTTATTTTGAAAGCTACCGGTTATATGTAACATTTGAGTAACAAGTAATGATTGAAACATGGAAATAAATCTGATGCTAATTGTTAATGTTGTATGAGGCCATCGTGTCTCTTTGAAGCTTCCTTTGATGTGCTTGCTACTAACTGGATTTATATGATGTTCTGAATCTGTATTCATGGTGCCCCAGTTAATTTGTTGGTTAGGTTAACAGCCATAATCTAATTTTGTAAGATAGGATGTATAAAGACTGTCTAAGGTGAATGCCATGACAGTACCTGGAAATGGGCTACAACTATTTCCTTCCAGGTTATGTCCACTCACATTCATGACCATATTTACATCACATTAGATGTTGGATAGTTTTTATACTTTTAGTAGCATCATTATGTAACATTAGGATGAATTGATGATCAGGAAGTCTGTGCTTGAAAAAAATTAGTATGTCATGTTCACATTCACCGTGTCAATTTTGTTTTCCTCTTCACTTGTCAGTTCAGAACAAACAAGAGTAATGGCTGTGTGTGGTATGATCAAGCAGTGTCAAGATTGTGTTTTTATTAGTGATTACATTTGCCACATACTCCGTACTGTTCTCTTCAAAGTGGTTCCATTTTGACTTGATGCTGTGGGTCTAGCAGTTAATTGCACCATTGCAAAAGAGGGATGAGGTAGCAGGGGCCTGGAGGAGATTGCATAACGAGGACCTGTATGATCATAGTGCTCACCAAATATTATTTGGGTGATCACATCAAGAAGAACGAGATCAGTGAGGCATGTGGCACATATGGGGGAGGGGGGAAATGCGTACAGGGTTTTAGAGGGAAATGTGAGGGAAAAAGACCACTTGGAAGATCTAGGTGTAGATGGGATGATGATATTAAAAAGAAATAGGAAGTGATGGGAGGCATGGACTGGATTTGGGTGGCTTAGGGTAAGGACAAGTGGCAGGCTCGGGGATTTCCATGACCAACCGAGGAAATACTAGTTTCTCAAGAAGGACTCTGCTGAATGGAATTAGTTAGTTAGTTGGAAGCATTTGCAGAAATCTTGTGTATTGAACTTGGCTAATATAGCCCACATTTCTCGTATTTCTTTCCCTTCAGTTGCAACTTGAGTTTCACAAAAGGAAAATAGTTCTAGGTCTGGGGAGTGCCAGGAGTGCAGGAGAGGCTGCATTAAGATTGTCCTTTTTATTGGGCTGCTTTATACTGACAGAAGACTTAAAAAATAATATAATTATTATCTGTGATTTTTGCCAGGGATGTAGGAATTATTTTGTAGAAAAGTAGAATAGTATTTAAGAGTAATTAGTTTAATAATTATTTTCTTAATTTAAATATAAGCATAACATTTATAAGGAAATAAAAAATACAGTGAATGGCATCATTAATATGTTCAGTAACCTCATTACATATACAAAATCAATGATTGGCCACACAGGAAAATTATGACATGTATGATTGGCAGTAGAGAGAGCATTGGCAGACTTTGTTTGCTGTACTGATGTTATGAAATGCAAGGAGAAATAAGGTACTGGGGGTTAGCTGTGTAAACAGGATATTTGTGTGTGTAGTAAATCAGCATCATTGAAAGTGTTGTGCAATGTAAGTTGTAGAAACCTCTTTCTCTGTGTGTGATAGGTTAACAACCAGGATGATTTGCCCCTCACAATATGCCAGTCTTGCTCACAAAAGCTTTGCTCATTTGATTGCTATGCAGAGCATTGTCAGCGTGTACAGGCTATGTTCCGGGCAATGGTCGAGGCAGCTGTCAAAATGGGTGATGAGGATGATACCAAGGTTGGGTTAATCCGAGAAGAATTTCTTCAGGAGAATGAAGAAAAAGCTCAAGATGAAGAGGTACATAGTTTATATCAGATACAATGAAATCAGAATGTTGATAAGTTGTAGGTATACCATCCTGTGGTATGTTGCAGCCTATGGACAGCAAGAAGGATATCGAGATGCTGGCAATAGAAGCAGATCCCTTCATCCCATCAGAATGCAGTGCACCAGCGGTAAAGAAGTCCAGAGTGAAGGCAATCAAAAAGAGGGTCTTTCGTGCAAAGAGTAATTTGAAGGCCCGTGGGAAGAAAGTGAGGACTGTGGCACGGGCTGGAAATGAGAGCAAGGGTCGAGGAGATGGAGAGGGGGAGCGTCGTGTCAGCAGCAGGCTCCAGAATCTTGCACAGACGCAACGAGAGTTTGAGGCGGCCACAGCTGGAGTTGCTGCTGAGTTGAAAATCAAGGAGGAGAGGGATGATGAAGATGGAAGGGGGGGAGGCGACATGGAGGTGCCACAGCAAACCACTGCCAAGAAACGTAAGTGAAGTACTGTTGCTGGTATGGACAATCCATGTAACACACATGGAGGAGATGCCACAGTAACCAACTGTCAAGAAATGTAAGTGAATTATTGTTGGTATAATGGGCAGCACATGTGGCTCACACAGGGGGAGCTGACTGACTGAACCGTTGGTAAGAAACAAGTGAACTGATGTTGCTGTGATGGACAGAACATGTAACATGCCGAAGGATAATGTGTTATGGTAAACAACTACCAACAAACATGAGTTAACTCTTATTGGTATGATTAAGTAAATAAATTTGAGTTCTGCAGGGCAGGACATGTACCAGGAATGGGATAAACAAAAATGTTTATGAGGGTGCCAGAAGCAAAGATAGACACACAGGCCTGGCAGGAAGGAAATGTTAAGTGGATCTTAGAGAAATGAGACTTGTATAAATGAACTGTATTTATCTGGTTTTTGTGACACAGATTGAAGCAATTGCTTTAATAAATATTTTATTGTGGTTTTATTACTGTGGTATAGAACTTAAGAAACTGCATAAAATGAACTGATCATGTTAAATAGGACAGACATCTGGAAGATAGTGCCTGGAATTAAAATATTTGTGCAGAAAGTGAATATGTAAAAGGAGGTCATGCCTGTTTGTCTGCATGTTTGATTTCTGAAATAATTGATTTTGCTTAATAACATAATTGTTATAAAGTACAAAGAGTCTTTATCACAATTGTTGTTTTGCTTCTGTGATAGAGGCTCTTAGCACTCTATAACAGCATAAATTACTAAACAAGCCACATGGTATGCAAAACATGAAGTTTGATTTTGATTAAATTTGGTATTAGGGATCTGCACTAAAATGTATCATGCAAGTTTTATTTTTGTTTTGATTATCCCATTTTTTGAGTAATCTTATCATAAGTAATTCTTTCAATGCTTTCCTTCCAAAGTGTTTTACATCATGGCAGCAAATTTGTACATACTTCTGGAACAGTATTATCTGACCTTTGACAAGCTGCATTGTCTAAGAAAAGAAAGAAGGAAGGTTTGATAGAGGACAATATTACTTATTATGTCTTATGTACTATAGAGGGAGAATATATTTCCATCTCTGTAAGTGCCACAGCTGTCATTCAGGTATTATCACACACAAAGCCTGCATCTACCAGAAATTTTATGGTTTTTTTTTTCCTCCCACAATTCAACTTACTGTATGTCATAGAAGAGTTTCTGAGTGCTGACCTGCTGCTAAGCAGACCTCTCAGCTTGTGAAAATATTTCTTGACACATGGTGGAGAACTTGTCTTGAAATGTTAGCAGTTTTGTGTGGATTATAATTGTCAGTTATTGCAGAAAATGTGAGCATTTCATATAAACAGTCTTTTGGTGTGCCCCACAAATAATAATTGCATGGATTCAGATCTGGTGATCTACAAGTCCACAATCAACAAGTTATCACACACTTGCCTTGTACCTTTTGTAGTGCACTCGTTGAGAAAGTTGCTACATTTCCTTTTCTCGTAGGACTAAGTAACTTGAAGAGCATGGATGTTAGCATGTCATTCATAACTCCTTCTGCAAAACGTGTTTGGTAAGTGTACACTGCATAATCCTGCAATATTGTTCTTCTGTTCAGAATATTTGTACAAAAATGTATCACGAAAGTGTGCACAAGTTTACTGTATCTCCCGACTAAAAAAGTATTTCAGTTTTCAACCACTGTTTTACTGTCATCACAGTAGCTAACGTCATCCAAATTGTTGGTTTCACTATCATCAGAGTGTACAAATTGTTTCGTATGTGGTAACTGAGTACACATAGGCCTTGTTTTACACCCGTTTGTTTAATGCCCCCTACCAGTTTACACGACTTCTTAATTTATGCTCTTGTCATTTTTTATTTAAGTCGATTTGGCTGGCTGCATTCTAGTATGCTAACCCCTTATTTCTGATGGAAATATCATTTTGTATTTATGCCTCTTTGATTTACACCCACTTCTTCAGGAACACAGCTAGGGCATAAAACAAGGCCTTTGTGTATATAGATTAGACTTCAGAGTGGATGACCAGGGGCCATGGGTTTGATTCCTGGCAGGATCAGAAATTTTTCCTTCCTCAATTGCATCCAGACCAGCTCTGAGGTGCTGCAACCAGCCTCCTGTTCAGTGGGTACTGGGATTGAAGCTTTCCACTCACCTCCATCTGCTGCCAAGATTAAGAATTTGTGAGGCGTACAGCCTCACAAATTCTTCCACTTTCTTCCAATTCTTTCACTTCCTGATTATGTCTTCATGGCATAACTGCACTAATGTTTCTTCAGAATGTTACTTGCAATGATGTGTGTATGTGTGTGTGCCTCGGATAGTTGTTACTGCGTCCTGCAATTCTTCCTATAACACTTTTATTATTTTCTTTCTCTTCCTTCTCCCCCTGAATTTTTCCTCCTCTTCCCATTCTAGTCCCATGTGTTTGTACTGCATAACCGTTGATCACTTGAATGAGTCATGTTGCAGCTGTATTTTGTGATTTTAAGTTCATATAGCAGTGGCTGTGAAGATTATGGTCTTTGGGAACATGATGCCTTGGGAGCTTGGTAAATTGTTTCATCTGAAACATTCCTCTCTTCTCTGTCAAACTAGAAAACTTTACATCCCAGATAACTGTAGTATTCTCTGTGTTGTGGTCCCTGCATTTCAGTTGATGTCTGATAAGACAAATTGTTTTTGTCATGTGTGTTCTTCCACTTTTTCTTTACATGTTTGTTTATTGATTCAGTTTCATCTACTGAAATTCAACTCTTCCATTTTTATCAAAACTCTGTTTCTCTGCTTCATTATGTGAAATTTCACACATTGCAGTCTTTGTTAATCATTTCCTTTCTTTCTTTTTGTATTCCCTGTTCCGTAAAATTTCATGGAAGTGAATAATTGTTATATATTTTTAAATGTAGCAAAATTTTATGGTAGAGGTTTTTGTCAGTTCCTGCAATTTTCTTTTTTCGCTACAGTTGGAAATGGTGCCATAGTTTTGTTTTATTTGTGTTAGGGGGCCGACCTCCTAAGGCACTGGTTGGTGCTGCGAAGCGTAAGGCCAAGATCCCACGAATTGTAAAGGTGAAACCAGTGGAAACTCCCGTTAAAGAAGTACCTAGTGAAGAGGACAATGATGCCAATTTTAATACTAACAATGACACAGCAGACAATAGTGACAATAATGAAGATGAAGATGAAAATGATGATAATGACAATGACAACGATGATGATGATGATGATGATGAAGATGAAGAGGATGATGAAGATGAAGATGATGACATAAAGAAAAAGTCTGAAGGGAGCGGTGAAGAGAAAGGTACTTCGTCAGAGATGAGTCATCAGCCAGCCATATTTAGGTATGAAATTTGTATTTAAACCTTTCAATGATGCATTTCAATGTGTCAGCTACCACGGTAGAAATAAACTGACTGCTTTGATGTTCTTTTGTTCATTTATACACAGGGTGATCCAAACATTGTACAACCTATACTGCTCTTGAATTTTGTACAAGAACACAAATTAATGAAGTACATACACGTAGCAACAGTGTAATTGGACAGGCATGCAGTACTGCTGTCTGCAAGCTGCATCAGTTGTGTCTGAGCAGTCAGAGTGTGAACATGACTGTTTTGTAAGTGGAACATGTTCACCATTAAACATTACTATATGGGCTGTTGTGTTATATTTGGGCCTGCTTTTACACATTTTCGAGTTCCCATTAAATGAGCAGAATGCCATCTCAGCAACAACAACCATGAAACAGGTAGTGCTGGAGACAAGACGTGATGTGGTCGGTCTCCCTCCATCCTTAGTAGTGGAATAATGAATGAAATTCATTAACATTGATTGTGGCCACTAGTTGTGATGTCTTGGATTTACGTTTCTCACATGCCTTTTTTTTTTTTTTGAGCTAGTTAAGAGATTATTTTTGTACAGACAACCCTTACACCACTGAAGAACGCCCAGCAAAACATTAAAGGTGCATATGAGTGTTATCGTAGGAGATTCTTCAGCATGTGTTGGTAAACAATGGACTACGTGAAGTGAAGTGCACACACGTGCATACGAAGCCCCTGATGATGGTCACTTTGTGACCGAAACATATGTAGGGCAATTGTAAAGTGTAAAACTTAATTAGTGCAGTTGTTGGTTGACATATCCATTTATATATTACCATAATGCACGGTGAACAAAAAGTCAAGCTGTTTCAGAGTCTTTTCTTTCTTTTTATCTTTCTACCTGTCCATCTGTCTTCATATCTTCTTCCATCTGTTTTTACTGATCTGCATCAGTCGAGCATCTGTACTGAAGTAGCAGTACTCAGAAATACTGTACCTTCATAATATTAAAGCACATCTCATGTTTAGTAAGAGTTGTTGTGCCTTCTATCCACAGGTGGGAGTGCCATGTTTGTGGAGAGGTGTGCAGAAACTGGAATTCCCTGTCAGTACATTGCAGACGAATGCATGAGGAAGCAGCACATGTGGTGTGCCTGTGTGCTAAAGTGCTGGCTAGCCGAGCATCTATCATAAAGCATCGACTGAAGCACACCAACACTTACAAATATAGGTGCAGGAAACAGTACATTTGTGCTTCATAGATTGTATGCAGTAGTTGGTCATGTGTGTGGGTTTTAAGTCTGCTCTGGCTTCTGGTACAAACAGTGGCCACTGCAATAGTGACTGCTTGCAGTTTGCATGACAGGCAGTCATAATAACAGGAGTAGGCAGTCTGGAGAAACACTTTTTCCAGATGTGTTTATTATGACTTTGCAAACTTTGTTAGTGATGGTGTTTATTCATTGTACTTAAAAATGTCTATTTTTGGTAGCCTATATTAGTATTTCCTTTAAGTTCATTCTCCAATTCCTTATTACAATGGTGTGTTTTTAAAAAAAATTATGAAGTTCAGTCAGGTTTTTGTAAACTACAGTTTCTAGCCTGTCACTTTGCAGGCCATGGTTTGATCCCATGGCAGTCCATTTTGGATTTGTGGTAGACAGAGTGGTACTGGGACAGTCTTTTTCCAAGCATATCTGTTTTCCTCAGTCATTATCATTCCACCAGTGCCCCACACTCATATTTCATTCGTCTGTCATTCATGCTGTTTAATCTTTAAATAATAAAAAAGTAAAGGCTCTGTTCTATCAGTGCAGACAAAGGAACCTTTGTTACAAGCTTTTAGTGTAGATGCAAGTTCCTGCCATATTTCATTGATGTCTGTTAATTTGTTGGGAGATAAAGCTTGCAAACAGACAGACAGACAATTAAAAAGATCCTATTTTGGGTTAATTTTATGCAGTTTGTCCAGAATATTGAATCATATTTCAAATTACCATGTGATGCTTGCAGCATGTGTAAACTGTAATAAAATATTTCATCTTTGTTACTGCCTGCTAATTTTTTCATATGTCTTGTGCAGATGTACCAAGTGTGACAAAGCATTCCATCGCCGTGCCCTGTATGATATTCATGTTCTGTCACATGTTCCAAAAGAGGAGCAGCCATTTGTATGCTGTAAGTGTGCCCGCAGATTCCACTGTGAAGCCTTGTTGCGCCAACATGAGAGAGTTCATCTCCCCCGAGAAGAGAGACTTATCTATCCATGTGATATCTGTTCTAAGAAGTAAGTGCTTGTCTGTGGTGTTACAGACTTTTATTGTTGCACTGTGTTGGAATAAACATCTGCAGACTGTGAAGATGAGATGGTACAGTACCCTAGTAATTTACCTGAGGTTGGTAGTCCATAAAAACCTTAAAACAAGGGCCAGCTTGCCCAGTAACATTTAAACGCCTCATACACAACATGCATATCACTCAGTGTTACTGGTTACTTTGTCTGTAATGAAGATCTTGGTTTGAACACATGCCCTGTGGCTTTATGAATGCCTCTGCAAAAGATGGGTCTTGGTTGTTACAATGCAGTGGTTTCCAGACTGCACTCCTTTCTGTGAAGTGGACCAAGGTATTCTGCCTGGATGTTGAGTAACAGCAAACATTCCCAAGTTCACATAAAAAGTAAATCTTGTGGATAGTATTTTCTCAGCTTTTCATTTGTTTCTTAATCTGCATCTGCCCTATTTCATAATGTGATGCATTACCATATTTCCCCTAGCAGTATTGTTCCTAGTGCAAAAAAAGACAAAAGGATTGGTTTTTCTTGGTGTGCCACAGAGAACACCATGATGTTTACGTGCTCTGCAAGCGCTAAGGGTCTGGGAAGCACTGTTCTAATCAACTGTTCTGTGTGGCAGTTGGTCTCAATTACCGTATTTTCCAAATGACAAATACTGCAATTCCAATAATGCAGTATTGTCCTGTGCTGAAACCTGTGACTAATTCTATAGACATGCACACATGGAAGATATTTTAAGCATTTTGAGTTCAATTGGAATGTAATATTTATTATGTAACAAGGTTCAGCAGCAAGTCAGCAGTGTCAGCTCACCTGAAAGCCGTTCACTTTGGTGAGCGACCATTTGTATGTGACCAGTGTGGCCACAGCTTTACGTCAAAGGGAATCCTGCAGGAGCATCTCACCATCCACAGTGATGAGACGCCATTCAAGTGCACTCAGTGCAAGAAAAGGTATGTGCAATTTCAAGAAATTTGTGGTGCACCCCGTACACACGCACACGAGATGGTGTTTCACAAGGTCAGGTATTATTCCTGAGGTCATACCCAGTCACAGATGTCATAGAAACAGAAGTAAGATTCTGAAGGGTCCCAGATTCATTATTACTTGAATGTTAAAAAACTAGGACTAAGTGGACAGTTACTTACATGATGTTTGTGTGGCTGAATTTGAGATATCTGTTAAAATGTCTGCCGCTAACTTCAGTACACAACCTGGCATGTCTGTGAACTGTGTAGTTCACATCAGTTCACCAGAATTGTTTGTTCCATGAGTTGCAGCATCCAGAATGTGACAGAGCAGTGTTTCTTTCTTTTCTTCTTCTTCTCTCACCCTCTCTCTCTCTCTCTCTCTCTCTGTCTTTGGGGGGGGAGGGGGGCGATGATGGTATACAACATCCTGTACCCCTGCAATTTAAGCTAGGAGGTTGAGGTTGGGATATCTGGGTAGCCAGGGCTGCAAGAACAGGACCACCCATTGTGTACTGTAAGAATTCATCACTTGTGTGTGATATCTACTTACACAAAACTCCACGTATCCCCACGAGTAGAAATGCAGTGTTGTCAAGTCTCATGAATGTGGTGGCCAGGCGTGTGAATCTCCAAGACCAATCCAAAAATTTCCATAGCACCTGTTCAGGTACTGTGTAACTAGTTAACTGAAATGAGGTGAAGTGTTGCAGCCACATATTTAATGTGGCTGGGCTACAAACAGGTGACTTGATTAGTTGGTAATCAGTAAGGCCACACCACTGTTCACTGAAAAGCAGCACTGGAAGTTGTTTGCAATTGAATGGTGAGGATTGTAGGGGACCATACATGGAAGTTGTGGCAGGTGCTTATCACATCTCACATACCGTATATTCTCGAATCTAATCCGCACCCGAATCTAATCCGCACCCAGTTTTTGGCGACTTCTTAAACGAAAAAAAGTTAGTTCGCGATTCTAATCCGCACCTTTCCTTCAACCACCCCTTGCCCACGGGGCGACTGATTGAATAATATTGGATGTTACCAATGCGTTAAAATCCGACGCTACGCCTGTGGCCGATGAGTCATACTGATAGAGGCGGGGCCTTTCTCAACAGACGTGCGCAATCTCGTCTGAAGCCAGCTGATCTTTAGTTGTTGAAACGTGGGAGGTGCTTGTTCCAATTTGTCGTGTACCGTAGTTATGGAAGAGGGACACCTGAAATCTAAACAACTCTCATATACGGCAAAGTTCAAACGTGAAGTTATTCGGTGCGCAGAGGAGAATGGAAACCGCAAAGCCGCTGCAATTTTTGGAGTTGATGAAAGCAACGTTCGACTATGGCGGAAACACAAGGCAGCGATCAGCGGGTGTGAGGCGTCACGAAGGAAATTCACTGGACCCAAGAAAGGACGATTTCCTGAAATTGATGATGCAGTCTTCACGTTTTTTCATAAGCAATGCTTTGGACGGAACCGAAGATGACATTGTATGGGAGGACGATGTTGAAGATAAAGATGATAGTGACTGGGTGGAGAGCACGGATAACGATTCAGTTATGAGTGATGATGGCGATTCTGATGAATAATAAATTATAATAATAAATAATAAAATAATAGATTATTGTATTGTATTGTTCTTACGTTGTTTATTAATTACGTTAATTATGTTATTGTTATATTGTACAGCAGCTCAATCATTTTTCCAAAATCCAGCTCTAGACCGCGAATCTAATCCGCACCTGATTTTTTAGCCCTCTAAAACTGTAAAAAAGGTGCGGATTAGATTCGAGAATATACGGTAAGTGGGCCTTATCACTAAACAAAATGTGTTTCACAAGGAGACACTGTCCTGCAATCTGGTGACAATAAAAGTCCACTTGAGCTGTATAACCCTTGGGGCAGATAGCTTGCATGGCAGTTATATGGGTACAGACCTTCCTGATGTAAAGTAGCCATATCTGCTTTTGAGGTGTGTACGTTTAATGGGCAGTTAAGTGGACATTCACTCTTGGACTGCGCTGGACCCTTCATCATGGTAAATGACACTATGTCTTGCAGCTGCTGGTGTATGCTGCTGAACACTGCTCTGCTTGGATCGTGGTTGGGAAAACAACACTTGTATTCTTAACTGCTGCCTGTATATTCCCATTACTGAATCCCGAAATTAAATGAATGGCTGCATGCTCTTTATTTGTGAACTGTGTGTTGACCAGTGCTCATGACATGGCATGTCTTGTCCTGAAGTATCTCACACAAAACAAAATAACCTTCTTTTCTATAATGCCTAAAAACAAATTAGCTGCCTACTGGTGGGGTATGTACATGGCACAGGCAAATACACAGTCTCAGCACTATTGGGGGTACTCTGCTGGATCCTCCTTATGCCAGATAAAAAGACCACAATTACTGTGTAGAAGGAAATGTATTGAGCAAGTAAGAATAATTCAGTGTTCTGTTTTTATATTCCCTTCCACAACAATGTGATTTTTATTGGAATGCTGGCTTTATGTTCTTATTTTAGCAGTTCTGAAATATTGCCATATTTCCATTTCTTTTTTTTTTGTAGTATGATTTACATGTATAAATAGACAAGGTTGCAAGAGTGAAAACGAAAACAACATGGTTGGTGCATGGTGCTCCATAATGAGTGTGATAGTGACTGCTACCATTAACTTCAGTTTTTTTTTTTTTTTTTTTTTTTTCCCTCCTAATTTTTGTGTAAATTATGTACATTAACTATACCTTATGATCATAACCCGTCATATTCCAGTTCACAGAGGTTTTAATTTGGTTACCCAGCATGACCTGGCAAAAAATCACTTATGCCTAAGTTATATTATAGATTGCACAGCCATACAGACTATGTTTCTGGGTTAATTTTTTACATCTTTAACAAAGAAATCTCTCCTGTAAAAGTCATTTAGCATTTGCGAAACAGCTTCTAACATAATTGTTAACGACGGTGTTGTGGAGGATGTATGAATAAGCAATGTCCATAAAATTCAGAGAAGCAAAAAATTTTCAAAATTTAAAATATCCTGGCTAATGCCACGTATCATTTTCATTAACGGAGAGTTTCTCGAGAAGTTGTATATTAGCAACTGAGCATGCATCTCTGGTGATTCAGTTTCAAGACGAAGTACCGGCTGAAGATTCACAGTGACACACATCGGGAGACCCCCTACCAGTGTCCAGTGTGCCCACTGCAGCTGTCCACAAGACGCACATTGCGCATGCATCTTGTTGTGCATCGAGATACCAAAGCCTACCAATGCGCAACTTGTGGCAAAGCATTTCGTCGTGCAAAGGACCTGAAAGTGAGTGAAACTTAAACAAATGACCACCTGTGTGTGATGTCGTGCCCATTGCTACCTGCTTTGTGATAATACATGTTACTGGTATCTGAGCCTACAGTCGTGCAGGCAGTTGCTCTCTCATGCCTTGTGTTCTTCTTGATCCAGGAAGGGAACCACTAGTTGTAAATCATCTTATAGGCCTGTCTAATGTGGATGATAAATTGTGCACATGATGAGATTTAGCTTCATACAATTCACGTGGTTTTGTGTGTAATCTAGCATGTTCTGAAGGGATGTATACATTTCATAACAAACATGTCTGCCACATCACCCATACACTGACACGTTACACATTACACTTTAGAGTGGAAACACTGCTAATTTTGGCATGCACTTGTTTTAGTATAGGTTACAATTTGTAGTCTTCTGGAAATACAGATGGCTTCATAATAGCTTTTATTATGAACAAAGTAAGAAATTTCTCCTAAAATACAGGTATTTGGTTTATTTATGGCATATATCACGACCCTGTCAGTGTCTAAGGCTGTATCATCAAAGAGTAAGAGGATTGGTGAGTGATGAATTGGGAAGGATGTGTAAGGAAGCTCTCATGGCCTAATCAAGATACTTTCCCAGAATTTGCATGGAGGGACTGAGGAAAAGTGCAAAAATCTTGGTGACGATAGTTGGTGTAGTCTACAGCTGTAATACTACACCAACCTGCTCAACCAAAAGTTTGCTTGAAACCATATGATGTGTGCAAGCACTCACCATTTTGCTGTTCTTTCCTCTTGTATTTTCATTATTTGTATCTGTTATTTTAACTTGTGGATACTGAAGTCATAGTGCTTTGCTTGTTTAAGTTCAATCCCTTGTATTGCCATTGTCTAAAGTAATCATTGCTGTTATTGTGCTCCATTAAAAGTGTGGATTATTATGCCATATAAGTGAAGTGCAGATTCAAATGTGAGTAATATTCGTATGTTTCAGAATCACCACAATCTTCATACAGGGCGGCGACCTTACACCTGCACATTCTGTCCCCGCACATTTGCCAATGGTTCCAACTGCCGTTCGCATAAACGTCGCATGCATCCTGAAGAATTGCGCTTGTATGAGGCATCTCTTGCTGCTGCAGAAAACAATGATTCTCAGGCCCCATCAGAAGCACCCCCAACAATTGCAGCACCTGGCTCAAATTCAAATCCAGAGCAGCAACCAGCTGATCAGTCTAACATCAGTATGAACTCGTCGTTACAGAACTCAATGACACCTGTTCCAAAAACTGAAATCTTGGTTCCCATTTCAGAATTCCAGAGGCGGTCCTCTTCTGATTCACACATGTATGGTAGCCCAACACTAAAAACTTTGCACAGTCCTAATGTGTCGAGACCGTCTGGAAATCCCACGACATCCATGCCACCATCATCCAGTATAGACTTTTCAGGAAGTGTGTCATCAGACCCAGATATGGCAAGGGTTGTGATGGGACATTTAGCCTCTAGTTCGGGTGCCAGTATGTTGAGGAACGCGTCTATGGTGCCATCCCTGGTACCTCTCTCAACAGCAGCCTCCATGATAAGAGATGCAGAAACAATCAGCTGCAACAATATAAGGCCATCTCAGCATTCACGCAGTAGTTCACATGGTTTGCAGGTGTCAGCAGGTGATGATGGTGTTTGTGATCGCAGTCAAACTGCCATGAGCATGAATGGTTCCCGGCGCATGAACAGTTCAGCTGCTGATTCCATTCTCAGTGCCAGCCACATCCAGTCACTTGCACCACTCAATCTGAACATTTCTGAAATACACTCAAATCGGCAGCAGCAACAGCAGCAGCAGCAACAACACTCTATGAACAGTTCCTCAAACTTGTCCGGAATGGACGAATCAGATCTGATGTCCCGAGGGAGGAGGGTCATGGATGGATTCACAAGTTCAGCAGCTCAAAGGCCTCACCTCTCAGCTTTGAATTCAAATGTGCACCAAGTACACCGGCAACAGCACCATCACAATTTGGCAGCATTGAGCCGTAGCAGTGATTCTGACAGGGACATGCTCGACTTGGATAGAGCCAGCCAAAGAGATCTTTCGACTCTCAGTCAGATGCATCATCACAATCAGCAGCAGCAACATAGTGCCATGTTGCATGATTTCCCAACATCATTAAACCACCTGTACCAACACCAAGGTACGTCCATGTCTTCAGCTGTAGCAGCAGCGATAGCACACTCCAGTACGGTAGGCGTGCCAGCGTTTCCAGGGAATCCATATGTTCACCATAACATGGGCTACAGCAGAGGGAATGGAAACATGTAATGTGTCCAACTGATCAGGCAGCGAAGCTGTTACTAGAACTTGTGACTCTGGGTGTGTCCATACACTTCAGAAAGAAGCTTTCAAGTTCAGTTTTGTGAAGCTAAACATTTTAAACATCAAGATACAAGGTGGCCTTTTTTTTTAAACTGAAGTAAATTACGTGCATCAAGTCAAGAATGTAAGGAGCATGAGTGGCCTTAGTGGAAGAAATGTGAAAGGCTTGTTACATATGTATGTTATGTAGGATGGCAACTCCTCCACAAAGTTTCCTTATGTGTAAAATCTTTGAGTCAACATTGTGTCATTTAGTGACTGCAAACAAGCAAGATTTTCATGAACTGATGATGTATAACGGAAAGATATAGGTTGTTGAAAATGTTGAAGCTTTTATAGTGCGTATTTTCTTTCTTTTTTTGTTTTTGTACTATAAACTTTTAAAGGGGAAATAGTTTTTTTCTTTTTCCCATAGCATTCAGAAGAGAGCTGAGTTAGACTGCCATGTAAGTGATATTTATGGACACTTGAAGTAGGTAAATACTTGGATATTACAATTCATAGTGATATGAACTGTGAAAACGTATTGTGAAGTGTTACGTTTCATTTACTTTACTCTATAGGACCACACCTTGCAGTGAAAAAGTGACATATGGTGAATACTTATTTATTTGACCGTGATTTTATTCAGTGGAAGATATGTTCTATCGTTTCCCACATACACGTACATGAGTCCTTACTGAATCTCTTACATTTAAGTGGATTGATTTCAGCTGCCTCTTCCTGTAAATTTACTGTCTGTACAATTCCTTATTATAAATGTCTGTCGCAACTGAAATATGGAAACTGGAAAAACGTTTGCCATTTATTATGGTCTTGACAGTTAAATGTTTCCTGAAGCAGGTTAATTCTTTCAGTGTTGCAATCTAACAGAACAACTGAGTGCCCTGTGTTATGGCAGAAATTAATTAACTGTCATATTGCATCATGGCAAGATGAACACAACCTGTCTGATTGACATTCTTTACTAACATGGTATCTGAAATTATTTCTTGTTTTGGTAACCAGCATTGTTCTTTGCATTGATTTCTGCCACAAAACGGATACATGGCAGTAAAAATGGCTGTATTCTGACAGCTTTGTATCTTAAGTCATTCCCTGCTAATTATTGCTGCCATCATGCAAGTTAGTTCACTTCCAGCTTGAAGCATTGAGGCTCAGGTGTCGAAGGCAGTAGGAGTCCTTTGTAAGGGAGGGTTCACACCAAAGTACAGGTGATATTGTGTCACCTGTAGTTTTGTACCAAATCAAAACATTCTGTATGTTGTGAATATGTCAGTAAATTAAATAGTCACTGCATGCTTCTTGTTGCAAAAAATGCAAAATCACAACAGAGGAGTTAAGCATCCATAGGTCCATTCATTTTGCACTAATAATGTTGGTCACAATGTAAATGTTGTTGGAAGAGAACTTACTGCTGAGCCAGAACTATTGCAAAGTTACCGAACAGCTCAAAATAATTTTGGGTACCTTTTGCCACTGATGTCACACTCAGTTTGTAGAAGAAACAGAAATTAGAGATCAGCAGTGAGCCCTAAAGGATGATTTCATTTTATGTTAATGGAGAATATATTGTCAGTGCATAGTAAATTGGTTTTAGTAAGGACTGTGTCAGTTACATAGTAATTTGGGTGATCAGATCATGAAGAATGGGATGGGTGGAGCATGTGGCACATATGGGTGAGAGGAGAGGTGCCTACATGCTTTTGGTGGGGAAACCGGAAGGGAAGAGACTACATGGAAGAACAGATTTTGCTTCTGGTACAGTGAGTTCTCTTCAAGTATATCAGTATATACAGATACATTAATTGAAAATCAGTCAACACAAAATACCACATAATTTGAGGCATGTGACATTCTCCAGTTTAATATAGCTTGTGACAATGTCAGGACACCAACCAATCACGTAAGAGGTAAGTTTACACTGAAGAATGTAATACAGAATCATGTGATTCAAATCCTGATTTCTTGATTCTGATAACTGCAAATTTACTGGGTTTTACTGTACCTGTGTAGCCAGAAACTGGTTTTTCAACAGTAGTCTGCCTTGTATTATTTGTAGTTGTAGGCCTCTTGTAAAGAGAACACAGAAGTCATGAAAGTTCTCCAAGGTTCTGAGTTTTCATGCTGAGGATCGTTGAACTATATTAGCTGACGGGACCAACTTGGATGATGTAGCGAACACCCGGATATATGACTGGGAAGAAAGTTATTCACTGCTCTGTTTCTGCAAGAAAAGTTCCAGATTTCCATTATAAATTTTGTAGAAACTTAGCCATCATCTGAACAAAATGCATTGGCACAGCATTAATATGTGTGGCAGGTAGCTGGTTTGACTCTCAGTTAGAGACCTTGTTTTCCTGGTTGAGGTTTTTCATGGTTTTCCTCAGTCATACAACAGAACAGTTTGGTGTAACAGTGTTCCAGAGTTCTGTTCATTTCTTGGGTCTCTGTGGATGAATGCTCAAAGAGTACCTACATGTAGGCCACAGCTGCCTTCCATGTCTGTGCCAGAATATCCATTCTCGATCAGCTACCTGTCCCATTCAATACTAGGTGATCTGTGCTGTTGAAAGTATCTTTCTAAACCACATACTTTGGTGTGCTGGTTAGCATTCCTGTTGGCCTGGAGACTGGCTATTCTAACTGAAATTTGTGATGATTTTCTCAAATACTCTGAACAAATTCTGCCATGACGTGGATCATTACTCCTTCCTTGACTTCATTTACCATCTCCATGGTACAGGATCCTTGAGCATCTTGATATCTATTTTGCTTATCAAGATGTTGCCTGTTGTTGTACAGTCCAAAGATTTATTACACACGTGTGAAAAAAAATGCTGTCTGACCCTTTGATGGCCATGACTGTTTTTTTTTTTTTCAGATCCATCTGATTTCATTATTCATAATCATTCTACAACACAACTTCATATAACCTGTTCAATAAAAAAAAAGCATCAGGTAACCAAGGAATCAATACATTTTAGAATTTTTAGTGATACACATTTGTACTTTTCTGTGTAATGTAAAATACATTGTCAGTACAAAAGTAGTAATATATTTCATGGTGATAATTTGTGAAATGTTGCAGCAGGTTATATGACGTTTGGTATGGCGCCAGATCAATCAAACGTATCTACAATCTTATATGAAGAATTTTATTGTATATTAAAATTACAAATATGGCCATGCAGTAAACATTTATACTGGCAAAAAGTCTGCATAATTTTAATTAGACCTATATCAGACTACACGGCTCTACTAAAGTTTCAGGGTTTTACAAATAAAGCTTTGTATTTTTCCTCTCTCTCTATCTGTGTCGGTCTCTGATGGCACAACCTTCCAACTGAACATGAGCCTTACGATGTCTTGTGATGTTTGGCATTCTTCTGAAGCCATATCTTCTTCACCCTTCACTTCTATACTTCCACGGGCAGAGATGCAGGGATTGCTTTTCCTGGCTTGGGAAAATTTTCAGCATTCTTCTTAGTCAGCAGGTCTTTGCCAGCCTTCGTGGAATTTCCTGTGATTTAAATATAAGCATGTGGTTCTAGCAGTTTGTGACAATGATTCAGTATTATCACGAGATCATTTATTTTAGATAATGTGTTATTCTGTGCCTAGTCACCCAGTATGGGGTGCATCATTATCTTTGATTTTCATGGTATTCTACACTCATAATTTAGCATATCATGGATCACTAATAAAGAATGTAGCATGAGATATATGTTTAGTGTAGACCTCAATTGCTACATTTCATAATATGTTTATTATGTTTGGAGATATGTCACACAGAAGGATGGGCATAAGAATACCATTATGTGGCTATTTTTTATGCACTAAGCACAAAGCACTCATATAAATATGAATCATGAAAATAAATGACAAATCTGTTCACGTACCAATAGAATTTTTGCGGTTCAGTTGTGGGTTGGATGTTCTGTAGTGATTTGCTTCAAGGGCAGATCGTAACAGGTCCTTTGAGGTGCTTCCGTGAGGCTTCAGTTCAAAGGCTGAGCTCCTTCTGGGGCTGATGTCATGAAGTGAGGTCAGTGACCCATGGTGGTTCATCTCAACAATAAAACTTAGCCTCTCTACACTGGGTGCGGCAGTGTCACCAGCCTCACTGTTCAGGTGGTGTCCTTCACCAGGTTCTGCAATACATTGGTTTGTGTAATGATCCTTTATCAGTTGCATAGGTCAGAGAAGTAACTGAGTTATGCTTTTTGCAGCAATGACAACACAGTTTAGTTGGCAAGTATCAATCATATGACAGTTTGATTCAGCAGTTTTTTTGTCAGTCATTGAGGTTAGGTTTTAGGATGTCGGAGGTGTTTATTAATTACAAATATATTTCTCCAAAGGAAGCTTCAAGTTATGGCATGTTAATGATAACACAGTGTTTGTTGGGACGAGTGGAATTTGTATCAGAACAATGCACCTTCTTACACATCACTTGTAAATGATTTTTGGACAAAAAAGAAATGTGATTGGAGCATCCATTGTTTGTGTCTGATTTAGCTCTGTAATGCTTTCATGTTCCAAAACAAAACCTGAAAGGTGTTAATTTTTCATCTGAAAGCATTCAGACCGAAGTGACAATATTTCCATATATATAGTAGACATTGGTAATTTAGTTTATGTAATGATACTTCTTGAATACTAGGCCTGTATTATGTAGTGCTGAATGGTTGGATGATCTGTAAATGATAAACCAGACAGGATGACGAAGAAAGCAATTATGGCCTACTTTCAGGTTCTAGCCTAGAAGTTACCGGAGTGACTGAGGAAAGACATGAAAAACAGGTAGCTTGTCTCCAAGTCAAGATTTGAATGGAAGATCTGGATATGAAGCAGGAGCAGCAGTTACTCAAGCAACATTTGGTAGAGACATTGGAATAAAAATGATGTCAGCAAGTATTTTGAAGATGAATGTAAAGTTTTCCCTGTCCATGCCATGATGGCATATAGTGGGAGTGGAGGTATAGCTCCACCCATTCTTAATCTGGGCACTAGATGGAGGTCAGTGGTCTGCTCTGGCTGCTTTACCTCCAAGAAAGAACCCTGGTGCCCATTGAATAGGAGGCTATGTGGGCCCCAGAGTCAGTCTGGACATTTTGGAGAAGAGCAAAATCTCTTGCCCCTACCAGGATTCAAATCCCGTACCTTCCAGCCCGTGGTCTATCGGCTACACCGACTATGCTATCCTGGCTCCATATTTTGAAGGTGAATATGATAACTAAATATTTTCTTTCTTTGTAGAATTTGGCAAGTTGTTGAACTATGGGATCTCATATAGCATAGAATCAGAATGATTAAGAATGATGACTTGAAAAGGTTATTGGTCTATTTAACAATACTTTGTCAGTTTCATAGGTTACATAGTATGAAAAGTCAAGGTGACTGTGAATGACAAATTGGGAAATCGTAGAAGGAAGCACTCTTGGCCTTTTATAAGGTACTATCCCAGCACTCTCCAGAGAGGCAGGAAAACTGCAATAAACTATGAGATAGCAAATATTTTTATTAAATATTTGACCAAATCAGGTTTTAAATAATTTTTACTGCTGTGAAAAGGTAAAAGGGAAGTTAACCCTGTACATAAGCATCATGACGTGAAGGTGTACAGGGGCTGTGGAGGCAAAGCACGTGGAGGTATGCGGTCATCTTCATCTTCTGCCTGTTTTGCCCACAGGATAAGTGGCCATTACCTACTGCAGCAGTTCTCAACCTGTTCTAGAATGAGGACCCTGTCATCATGTCAAAAAATTTTGCAGACCACCACATGCTGAAAGTTGTATTTTGAACCCTGTTAATTGAGGTACTATGTTTCAAAAACTATTATGAACTCAGTAACTCTTGTAAATTAATTTACATTTTATTTATCACAAAAATAAAGACTCTAACAGAAGAAACCAAGTGTCAGTGAGAGGAGCAAGACTTGCTACAAAGCTGCGTGACTCCGTGGAGTCTTCGAAATAACCTTGTGGCCCACAAGTTGGGAGCCACTGACCTAGTAGATAGGAGGTTGGATGGATCCCAGAGCGAGTTGGGCCGCAGTTGTAGTGAAGAGAAACTTGTCAATGCTGCTTATGGCAAATGAACTTATGACTGTGATAAGGTGGTGGATGCACTTCATAAAGCTCCAGTGTCTCCCTTACATGCAATGCACATCATTTCCACAGGTGACACTAGTACCAAAGTAATGGTGATGTAACTGTCAATATACAGTAGTTCCCCCGTATCCGCGGGTGATATGTTCCAAGACCTACTGCGGATGCCTGAAACCGCGGATAGTAGCGAACCCTCTATATAAGTTGTTTTTAGTTTATATACATACCTATGATAAAGTTTAATTGATAAATTATGCACAATAAGACATTACCAACATTAAATAATAATAAAATACATTGTACATTATTATACTTGTGGATGCGAGTAAAGCAGGCCAGCGTGGGTACAGAGGACAAAGAGAGATGAGTCAGGTACTGAGCGTGATGGGGCGGGCAGGTTTCACCATGTTACTCAGAATGGAGCGCAATTTGAAACTTATGAATCGTTTATTTCTGGAATTTTTCATTTAATATTTTTGGGCAGTAAACCGCGGATAACTGAAACCATGGATACCGAATCCGCGGATTTGGGGGTTCTACTGTAGTAGTTTAGAATACATTAACCGTGATAGAACCTTGTCAGGCCATGACTACTTCCTTCCACATCCTTCCCAATTCATCATCCTACCAATCGGCAGTATATCTTATATTTACCTGACTATAAGATGACCCCCTTCCAATCTTCAGTTTTCAGGCAAATACGTACACGGAATGTGTTTAATTTTGTGTGCAATTATAAGGCTACCATTTTTTAGATAATGAATTAGGAAAAATTATCATCTTATATTTCAGTAAACGTAATACTCTGAGACACTGACAGCTTTATAAAATGAACCAGTAAAGAAAAGAATACTTTCAATTAAGTTTTGGTTACAGGTGTTTAAATGTGCTGTCAATTATGAATTATCAGTGCAGTTGAGTTGAATTTTAAAGCCATCAAATGATCCCAACCAGTTGAACCTACATGTTATTAATTTATAGAGTTTTAACAGTTAGCATTACCTGCTGCAGCAGTCATTACATCATCTTTTTCTTTCAGTTCCACTTTCCGCAACCAGAAGTGATGGAGCAATCCATAGGCCACACCACCAGCAATGGCCAGAAACCCCATGAGGCGGAAGGACTCCCTGGTGCCAATTATGCTGATCAGCCAGCCTCCCAAATAACTGCCACTACCACGACCTGTAACAAATGTCAAATTTATCCATATTGTATACGATTCTGTAATTATATTCACAGAATTCTTTTTGCTGCTGTTGGTATGTATACTTCCAACTTAATTTTTCTCCCAGTCTGATATTGCCTGACCTTTTATAAAAATGTTCCATTTAATTTTTTGTGAAAAGTGTGTGTTCCACGTTAATAATATACTTAAATATACTTTGGAAAAAGCAATTTGACCACAGGTTAAAATAAAATAAACTGAGTATACTGCTGGCCAAAAATAACAACCATTGCAGTACTGACATTAATTCCTGTAACTGACCTTTGGCTGACAGGTTTACCTTTCATGTGTCTGGAATGACACATTTAAAAGTTTTCTACAACAGCACTTAGTAGATTAGGTACTGGGCCAATTTTTTTGTTTGACTGGTTGATTCTTGGTATATTCAGTGACATGTCAATTGCTTAGCATCAAATTGTAGGATGCTTTCTGAACGGTGAATTGGAAGGGATGCGTTTGTGGCCTTCTTTAAGGTGACATCCTACATTCCCCTGGAGGGGCTGAATGCATCAATGAAAATCCTAACGCTAGCAGGATTTCTTTGTGACACTCTTCATACAGGAAGGTTGTTAGTTGTATGATAGTAAGCTGCATCACCAATGGAGTTTTCATTATTGATTAAAGGAGCGTTTCCCAAACTATGTTCTGCAGAACACTGGTGTTCTGTGAAAACATAGAGAAACCAAAAAAAAGCATAGGTTTTTTTAATTAAATTGAGCACATTTGATCGTGGTTTAAGATATTGTTCATATCAGAATTTTTATAAGAAACTTTTATTTGGTTACTAACAGATCTTATTGTACTGACGTTTATTTGATAAATGAGGGACCACAAAACATATGTGTTCCGTAAATATTTACGGAGTTAAAAAGTGTTCTATGACCAAAAAAGTCTGGGAAACGCTGGATTAAAACGTAGTTTGTATTACCTAAACTGAAATGTGCCATTCCTAAGACACCAATGAGTGTTGCAAGAAGTGTTTTAGGTGCCAGAACCGCACAATATGTGGCAGCAGCAATCCACATAAGGTGAACAGCAAGTGCCTCAATTGCTTCGAAAGGGAAGCACCACCACGGATTCCTGCAAGAAATGGCATTACTGAGTCTGTGGTCTTTGCTTTGTTGGTAAATATGCTTCTTTATTGATTGTACTGGCTGCTGAGGTAATATAGCGTCTAATGAGAGGTGACCGGATAGTAGGTATTGGTGGATGTCCAGAAAGTAGTTGCAACCTATTTTAAGATATTATTCCAGCTTTTTCCTGGAAGGACCAAGGAAAAGCATGAAGAATCTTGGCCAGGATTACAAATCCCTATTCTGCATTAAAATCTTACCCCTAATTATGCAATGCTTAAGTTCCTGAAGGTCTGGTGCAAGTTGAAATTTATTATAAGGTCAAATGTGTGTGTGTGTGTACATACTATACATGTGTGTGTGTGTGTGTGTGTATTGGTGCAATGTCACATAACACTAGAGGCAACTTGTTAGACATCGAGTGTCAAATTCTGCACCATTCTGTATACGCACACACACACATGCATACGCATGCGCACACATACACACAGGTACATAACACACACACGCACACCTACATAAATACATACATACATACATACATACATGCTGTACTGTTGTCAGTCATCTCAAACATATAAAATAAGCATTCACCATGGGAAAAAAATTCATGTATGTAGATGATGATACAAAAATTTCAGACATCTGAAACTTTTTATTTAGGGGTATGTCTGTACTAGTATCACAGACTGTGTCATGAACAGCTGGCTGAAAATACTTACTCGATAAAAGAATAGCCCATGAGGCGAGCCGCATGTGAAAAGAAGGCAATGATGATGATGTTAACATGCCCAAACCGTTGCATGATTTTTCCAGCCCCATACAGGAAAGGAATGCTGCTGAGTGACCCAACTGTTATAGTGATACCTGCAACGTTGCATTGTTATGAGAAACGGGAAGTGACATTTTTCCAGATAGAACAAACAGTTCATAAATTTGCAAGTCTGAATCAAGCAGTGAAAGCAGGAGGGAGGATTAGGGGAACCTGGGAAGGGATAATAATGGGGCAACAAAACTTATTTTGGTGTAATTATTATAAAATGCTCATTTTGTGCATCTCTGTGTTTTAGGATTAAACCAAATTAGCAAATCTGTATGTATTTTTGAGGCTGCAGAGGACCATTTAACCATAATGTTTCAACTGCATAAGCAAGCAACTTGGCTCAAGTGGTAATGATACTGACTTGCATGCAGGAGAAGCCCATTTCAGATTTTGGCAGGGACACTGACAGGTGTCACAAGTTCTTCATGCCTTTCCTCAGTCCCTCCAGGCAAATGTCACTATAGTACTTTAAATAGGTTACAACCGCTTTCTTCCACTTCCTCTGTAATTCATTATGCAGCATCATCCAGTAATTCAACACTGTATAGTCAAGAGTTACACATTCAACTGGGTAGATTATATTATATTCAATGAAATGCAAAGATAATCTGTGAATGGTGGGTGTATGAGGATTTGGAAGGAGATGATCATGGCCTAATTGATGGTTCTGATCCTGAAAATTTGTCTGGATACACTGAAGGAAGCACAAAAAAACTTTGAGTGGCTGGTAGCCTCACCAGGATTCAAATCGCATATATATGAGACACACATGTAGAATATTACCACTGCTTGGTCCATTCCTCGAGCGTAATTCTGTTAGTGAACTGAATATGTCTGGAATTGTTGTTTGACAATGTATGCTTTAAAATATGCAGCTCTTATTAATGTTTCCTTAGGAAAATGGTAAGTAGCAGTATGCTGTAATTGTAATTGATGAGTAATGTTAACTTTGTTTGTGAATATGTGAATAGTGTCTGTTGCAATGCTTCACAATTGGGAGTATTAAGTCCTATTAAGCCTATAACTTCTAAGGGTCTTACCATGTACAACACCAGCAGAATGCACTTTTTTCTTAGTACGTATTTTATATTTTATGAGTGGACAATTTTGCATGCTCTATGTATTCGATATTTTCTGTTTTTTTTTTTGGAGGGGGGAGGTGGTATCACAAAATAGAATTTAATCAAATAACTTTGCCATTCAGATCCTTAATTGCTATATAGAAGACAGAGAATGGTCCATATTGTTATAAATGCTTGTAACTTATTCCCAAAGATAGGCTTGAAGGTTTTATATTGTAGAAAAGCATGGAAATTCAACCTTTCCTGAGTCGATTCTTATTAAAAGAAATTTCTGCTGGTATGTTTACATGATAATATAAAATTTCTATGGTCACACACAGTTCCCCAAAATGGGAGGGCAGTTTCTTATCTTCTCAAATGTCAAATCCAAACTGATAGGACCATTGTTTCTAAGTAAAGATATCTCATGCATTAAATTTGTGTGTGTGTGTGGGGGGGGGGGGGGGGGGGACAAATGAACAAACTGAAAAGCTTTTCAGTACTTTAGATTGTATGAAACCTAGCAACTGGTGAATTTGCATTGACCAATTTGTGTACAATAAAGTGATGTCGGCTGTTTCCAATGCAACTATCATCTCTCAAGAGGTGTGGTATAGCCCACTTCTATGTTTTTTGTTGTCATAACAAGAAAATAGTATCAAGACATTTAAATTTGAGCAACTTATTTTTGACTCTTTTCTGTCTTAAACTCAATTATGACACAGAAATTTGGTTCATGATGCCCATAATTTTCATATCCTCTGTTCTTATATGCAGAGTTTGTATTCCTTCATATGATTCAGCATGCCTGTTGTAAATGTTATATTATGAAACTTACAATCATAATTCTGTGACTGGATTTAATTTTAACTTCAACTACATACCAAGCAAATAGTTCGGAGCTCCAAGTTCTTTGAGGTACAGAAACAGGAAGGATTCAATAAAACCCCAGAAGTTACCAAGTGCAAACAGGAAGAAGATGAAAAGGAGGACAGGTGGCAAGCGTACAATACGCAGAAGATCACGCATAATGTTGTCAGCTGGCAGTTGAACTCCAAGGGGCATTAAGATAATCGTGATGGCCGAAATTCCCAGCAAGATGTCATATGTGTAGAAAGCGGCTGAGTAGTCCGTGTAGTCTGTAAAGCAACACATGTAATCATGGTATGTTCTTGTTATACGTCATTTAATTTCTAGGTATTCATTGCACTGTGGAGCTGCATCTTTTATTTCTGATACTGCCAGTTTGATTTTAATAGAGTTTAGTATTTGGTGGGTTGACATTGAAGTTCTCAGGAAAATTTTGTCTTTGTGTGTGACAGTCTAATATAACAGGTACTTATATGAAGCTCAAATAGAGCCTTCTCATATTACTTTATAAATTGGAGGCCAGGATAGCATAGTCAAATAGCAACTTGCTACAGGCTGGACAGTTTGGGGTTCAAACCTTAGTTGGGACAAGAGATTTTCTATTTCCTACACCTGTCCAGACCGGCCCTGTGGCCCACTCATTCTCCTGTACAATGGCTACTGGGGTTCTTTCTTGGGGGTTAAATGGTTGAGATGTGACGTTGACCACCCACCCCAATTTAGTGCTGAGGTTAAGAATGAGTAGAGCTATTCCTCTATTCCCCCTTAACATCTTCATGGCAGGTTATACGGTGAACTTTGCCTTATTACTCTAAAGTGGCTTATGTTACATAAAACACGAATAAAATGTGAATAACTGAGATCTTCAGTTTATTTTCTTCATAATTTTTCTGTGTAAGGTATTTTTAATAAAATAGAAGACAAATAATTTATGTCTGCACTGTTATCTTTCTGCTTATTAGCAACAACAGCAATACAATTTATACTATGCAGTGTGGTTTCTGTACTATAAATTAACTTAATAACAATATATTTGCATCTGCTGTAAATGAGCATGAAGACAAATGAGGCCTCCAAAATCATAAATAAGGCACTTTGTTATGTAATTACTTTGATTGAAGGACTTTTTTAAGAAATTCTGATCGTTAGCTTTAAACTTTATAAAACTCATGAAATTATTTCACTTAATTACTATTATATATATGTATGTGTGTATGATTGCATGTTGCTGAAATAGCTGAAAATAAAAGAAATATATGGAAACCAGGGCTCAAACTGAGCTGTACAGGAAGACATACTCACTCAACTGACGGCTGCTTCTATCCATGAGCAGTCCAGACAAAGGGGAGAATATGGCCATGCCGATTGTAGAAAAGAGCCTCTCACGCCCAAACTCTCCACCATACTTCTGTATTAAGGTAAGGGCAATGGGGTCAAGCATGCTGACTCCACCAGATAGCATAACAGTCCCCACAAAGCGCAGGAAGAAGTAAATCCAGAATGTGCGATCGTCACTTTCTTTGTAGTCAGGTGGGCAGACATCAGGGCCACCTTCCCTAATGGTGGGAACACATCTCAGTGGGTCTGAGACTGTTACATGTCAGAAGTAGAGAGAACAAGGCTTTTTACCTCTCTCTCCTGAGTTTATATGCCCCAATTCAAAACACTCCTTACATCGCCCAGTGTCTAGTGACACAGTCTTCTTTTAACACAGCATGAGGATAATATCATTACTTTTAATTTTAAATGACTGATTTTTACTCTCTCTTGCTTTTAATTTTCCTTTTTTTTAAATATCAGAAAAACTTACAGATTGCAATGTCCACAACGGGATTTTGGACATGTTCATTCTGTCTTCAACCAATATTAAAAAGGAATAAAAGAATCATTTGACATTTTATGTTTTTGCTACAAACAATTTAACAAGAATTGAAAGGGAACCTCGAATTATTTGAGAACACATATTTTCAAAACACATTTATGTTTTTACATTTTCCCTTGGTGATCATTTAGTGCTTATACAAAGCTATTGTTGACGTAGCTGATCAACAGTACATTTATTACGATGCATGGAATGATAAATTATTTTTTTCCACGAATTTCCTTAAATATGCGTCATACTGAAAATGTGTCAGATAAGTTGTAGGGCTTAATGGCTTCTAGATTTTATGGTATTTAACAATTCTCTTTATATGCTGTGCAGTGCTTGAGAAATTTATTGATGTTGGAGCTTCATGTCATTTAAGCAGGAATTTTAGTGGACTATATGGTACACTGATTCACACAGACCTTCCTTACCAGACTTGACTGTAATCTGTTAAGTTGTTGATACTGATGGATGGTGAGACCAGGTCTCATATTGTTACCTGAAATTGCATTTCTGCAACATGCAGTCCTCAGCCAGATGGTTCAGCGTGTTGTATGTAAGATTGGTAGCAAGCAGCAGCCCCCCACATCGCAAATCCTCCTCCTCCAGTTCTGTCAAGTTTACTCCTGCCTCCCGCAACAGCTGCTCACCAAATCTAGCACCAACATCTTCATTTACATAATATCCAAATATTTGATACCTGCCTCATTCAGAAAGTAATGCATCTGTATTATTAAAATCAGTTGGTTGCTAATGTTTAGGTAAAACATCCAAACATAATCCATACACTATATTGGCATAATGCTGAATAATGTTCAGGTGTTACATTTTTTTGCTGTTGACATGTAAAGCAGTAGTTCCTTCAAGGTTAAGCTAGGAGCCTGTTTTGATTTCACATGAACTCAGTCTTGGGCTTCTTAAATCTTTCCCTTGTTCTGCATTATACAGAGTGTAAAAAAACATCTCATACATTCTAAGCGCACGTAGAACTGTAAAAAAATCTTGAGGGAGCAAGCATCTTGAAGTCTGCTTTAGGTGACTTCAAGAGAATATACAGTGTGAATAAATGTCAGACCAATTTTGACACTGCCAACGCACAAGACACATGCCTTCCAGGACAACCCAAATGCATTCATACTGTTCACAGCATTTCACTGTTTGTGAGACTGACTTAGTTCCACCATTCAACAGTAAAACTGTCATGACACTGGGCACAAAAAGAGTGATCCTTTAGACCACTTTGGAAGATGGTTTGCATGTACTAACCCTGATTTTAGGCTTCTGCTGCGATGTTGATGAGATCTGCGCTCTTCTGGGATATTAATCGTCATCGTATGGTAATTGTTTACCGACGTTTCGGGACAACGTATCTGTCCCATGTTCAAGGGTCAGTATTCCAGATGAGCGCAGATCTGGTTTGCATGTAATTTGAATACAAGAATCCTGTTGTATTTGATACACAAACATATACAGCCATCTCCCGCTTAACATAAGTAATCTGTTCCTGAAAGTCAGATGTTCTGCACGAAAATGCTAACCAGGAGCCTATTTCCCATTATTTTAAATGGGAAAAATTATAGTGCTTTACAATATCAACACAAAACCTCCAACCAATTTCCTAAAATGTAACTAAAACACAGTAAAACGCCCATATATAAGGAACAAACTATCATGTTAGGATGTAAAATTCTTAAAACATTGCTTCCTGAAGACCAAACAATTGATATATTTGTTAACAAACAGTTGCTTTTATGCAGTAACATTTACAGTTTGCATGCATATTGTTTTGTTAAAAATGTTGAATTGAGATTTTGGAACCTTTTAAAAATTTTTCTTTTGTAAACATTGGCCAAAAAACATTGTATTGAGAGATACATATGTCCCATGAAGTTTTGATATAAGTCGTTCTATTGGGAAAATGTTAACTGGGGAGACGTTGTGTGGGGTGTGCCTATAATTACTTGTGTAAGCACATTTACAGTGATGTTTAGTATAATCTTACTGCATGTTTTGACCCTGGTATGGGATCATTATCAAGTGGTTTCAAAACACTAGTCAATCACTGATTATTAAACGTCTCTCTTTGCAAGATTCTTACTCCATATTGCTGACTGACTATTGTTCTGAAACTGCCAAGTAATAATGCCATAGTAGGATCGAAACATGTAGTTGGACTAAACAACGCATAATTGTGCAAATCGTTATACAAATGAAGTATATACTTGTCTGATATGCACATGTTCTCCTACTAAACCCAGGTGACAAAGACTAGCTCTTTCTAACAGGCCCACCAGAGCAGGATTTCCCTCTTCCTCTTCCACCTGAAGACAGAGAGATCCAGCCTTCACAATGTGGGTCATTTTTAGCCTGATGATGGACAATGTCTGAAGTATCAGTCATGCCTGTAAACCCAGATTGTCCAACAAATTGAATAAGTTGCCGAATAAAGCATTTTTGTCCAACTGTTCTAAATGCATGATAGATTTATTGAAAAACTAATCATGTCAGATGAAGATTGTTCTGAGTTTACTGCTTATGTCAACAAACGTAAGAAAATCCTGTACAGGTTTAGCAACAGCCATTCCACAATGAATATGTCATAGTATAATGTGACATTTCTTGGGCTGGAGTTTTTTCTTCATATTCCTTTCCATTGCCAGTGACATAATTTGAAAGCTGTTGTTTTAAGGGCCCATTTCTTACAAGTACTGTCCTGCAACATTTGTTTTGTGTGATATCTAAATACTGTATTAATATAATCAATTAAATTGATTTTATACATTATGTATGTGTATTTGTATTTATTTGTGTGTGTGTGTGGGTGTGTGAGCTCGTGCATGCATTTGTTTGTATATGATATTTCTAAAATAAACGAAACATAGCAGACTATTCCAGTATTCTTTGATATTTTTTATCATCTGTCCTCTCTCTATTTCGGGCACTGATTCCCAGCTATCGGTACAAGAGACACATAACTCCAGAACAGACTGTGTACCTCTGTTGGAAGTCTGAAGTGTCATTATCGTCAGGCTCCATTTCAATTCCCAGACTCTCAGGAGGCTTCTCAAGGTTCTGATGCATGTCTATCAGAAAGAATGCAGTCATTAATGCTGCCTTCTTTGTGCCTTTTCGTGGAGACTCAATTGCAGTTGCTGGCCCAACTTTCCTCCCATGCTTTCTGCAGGCATAGAAATGATTTCAGGGACTGAAATTAAACAAACTGAACCCTCAGAATAAAATGAAACTCTTCACCAAATATAAAGATAAATATGCTAGTTAGGTGTATGTTGGCCACTATGAACCCAGTTTTTATAATGTGTGAATCAGTAGAACAAACATTACTGTCTGCTGGTACATAAGTATTGATGGTTTGATACATCGTGCTAGCTCCACCATCTATCCTGAAGATAAATACAGTAGTTTTTTGTATGTTATATTTACATATTGTCTTCACCTTCTTTTTTTGTGCTTCTTCTCAACTTTCTCTAGCAGAAAATGGAGGTCCTTTTTAACAACCTGGGGTGTTGTATTCTGTTTCATGAAGCAGGCAAGATTTCCCACAATAATGGTGCTCGTGCTGTCAACCTGAGGTGGGGTGACGGCTGTTGGCACGATTATGGCTTGTTTCTTGCTCTCTGTCAGAAGTACTGGCTTGTCTGCAAGCAGACAATGGTCCATGCAGTCGGCCAATACCATGTCCAGCTCCTCCTCCTCTGGGCACTCTCGACTTGGACAGGGACTCCACCAGACCTGAAGAACAAGTAAGTTTGATTGATTTAATTCATTTCTTCACTGAGGAGACAATTGTAAATCATACAGTAACTGACAGTTGATTTAATGTTTATTATAAGTATTTATCTTAGGGCACTAACAAAATTAACCATATTCTAAGCCTTTCCAATCTACATTTCATGTCTGACTCTCTGAACAGGTGATAGTCATTCAGTTGATGAAGCAATTTCTCGTTTCAAGCCAGAAGGTTTGTTATTGTAATCACAGAAGCTCACTACATAACTTATTTTTTGTCACTTAAATCCTTCATAATGCACATTTTTATGTTTCATTTATAGATGCATTTGTGTAGTCACAAAACGTGCATGCTAGCTTTGTCATGTGATCTTTGTGAGCTTTGACTTTGTTCTCAAACATTCTAAATCTCTGTTTTTTTCTCGTTGCAAAACAGTCTCGTAATCAGAAAGTATGAAGTTAGCCTACCTCAAACTGACCCGTCTCTGGGTGCTTTGTGACGTAGGCAGAGGGCATCTCACCAGGCATCTCCATATGAGGAATAAGCAGCAGAGAGTGATGGAATGCAGCATTGAGGATTAGTGACAGTACCATTACAAATTTGTACTGCCCAAACTTGTCTATCAAGTAGCCTGAGGAGTGGAACACAGTGTATGAATAGAACTGCACATACTGGCTCACAGAAACTGCGTGGAGCAATGGATATGTGGAACCTTTGGATTGTTTGAGGATTTCGTGAAGGTTCCATGGATTTTATTACTATTATCATCAGTCTAAAATTAGGATTATAAATAAAAAATTGTTTGTGGCTACTCTTAAATCATTCATCATGTACAAGAATCGGTAAAGACAGTTAAAGATATTATTTACTGGCAAAGGTAAAATGTCGACCCTGTGTGTAAATACCAACCATGAACTACATGGAGAATTGTTAGCAGATATTCACATATTGCCCAGTTTCATGCTGTTACTTTCATGCCTTGTATCTATTGAATAAGGGACTGGGAAAGATTCCAGAGGTAGCATTGATGCAGTAAAGTACTGGTAAATATGTCCCTGTGTATGCCATGAAGGCTTGTGGGTAATGGAGGTATAGCTCCACTCATTCTTAACCTTGGCCTAATAACTGTACTGACCACATTGCCACAGTTCTTTTGATGTCATGGTAAAGAGAAAAATATGTGACTGCCATGTTATGTTTGCATTTCTACAAAGGGTGCTTAATAGTTTTTGAAAGTCTGTTACAATTACTACACAAAGGTTAGGTCCCTATATTGAATGATGCTAATATCACATATCCTTTGAAGTCAGCACAGCTGTAAAATTAGTTATTTATGTTAGGGATTGTAAAATAAGAGTTTCCTGTGGTTGCATAACATTTGTACCCAAAAGTGATCAAGTGGACACACACGCACACACATAATACTGTAAACCTACTGTTTTTACAAAAGAAAATAGGCTAATAAAATGATGCTGAATCTATCAAATGAAAGTACATACCAGTGATAGGGGGACTGAGAAATGTTGTGAGTGGGAGTGCCAAGTAAACCATTGAGATCTCGTCTACTGTCAATCCGATGCTCTGCATGTGGATGGTCAGGTATGGCAGCAAAGAGGCTGTTGCTACAGCAATAAACATTGCACATTAATATCTTTGACTTCAAGGTACAGTTGAGAATATGAAATGCTTAAAAATTTTAGTCAACTTATTTCATTAGTTGGAAAACCTGGGCATATAAAAAAGGATAATATTAACATGGGTATCAGAGACTTAGGGTGTGCTCTGGAATTGACTTGCTTGGGATAGAGTTTGTGAATGTTGTAATAAATCTTGATTTTTCCAGTAGCCCAGTTTTCACATAATTTCCTTTTTTTAACCTTTATTGGCCATGCATTGCTTTATTGTGACGGTGCATTTGTATGGTCTGATGGCCGAGCATTGCATTTTTAGGTGTGTTCGCAATACTATTAGCTTTATCATATTTGTCCATCTGCATGGAACAACTAGGCTCGTCCTGGACAAATTTTTATGAGATTTGATATTGGGAAGTTCTACTGACAACAGTTGAGAGAATTCAACTGTGGTTAAAATTGAACAAAAATAATGGGCACTTCACATGAAGACCTACATACATTTATGACTACTTTTGGTACTAGTGTTACCATGGTTTCTGTCAATAATCATTACTAATCTACCCCATTTTTTCATGTGATGCATAATTAAAGAAAATGAAAACATGCATTCATAATATCAAACAATAAGACCAACAAATGCACTGTATTGACCAATTTTATTCTGGCCAGAATAAAATTGGTCAATACAGTGCATTTGTTGGTCTTATTGTTTGATATAAATAAAATGCACGGTGCTAATACAGTGAAATGCATTCATAATATTTAATACTTATTGATATGTCCAGGAACATGATATTTGGTACGTAGGTAGAATATGAATATACCCACATATTGTATACAAAAGATTGTTTAAAGTCAGAAATTACAAAAATGTTTCAACACTGTCAAGTTTTGAGGTTATTTATGACTCCTAATTTTAACAAAGTTAAAGTGGATTTATGTTTCTTTGCAGATGTTATTTATGCATCTACGTTAACTTTGCTAATAGAACAGTAGAATTCCTTCAGTTTGGATGCTGATACTCGAGAAATCCTCATATTTTAGCAGTTGAGGTACATAGCTCCATATCTAGAAGTCCTCCAAAATGGCCTCCAAGAGTGTCTCTATATTAACCATTGTGTTATCTCCTGACCCCTTGTCTCCTACTCCAGTTTCTTCAGCCATAAAGACTCCTGATCCACAGTCTTCTGGTTTTTCAGCATCCCTTGTAGATACTGAAGAGACTCAAAAAAAGGGGGGGTGGGGGACCCTGATGCCCTTGAACCAGCAGCTGGAGGAGACATCCTCTGATTAGTTGTGCCACCCAAATGTAGGAACAGTAACAAAATAGTACCTGTAAGAACTTAGGTCAGTATAGGTACTGTTTGATAACCTAGACTATTTGATAATCCAGCACTTGTCTGGTTCTGTAGGTGTCAGATCAAAAGAACTCTACTGTAATACCACTCTATAATTTGTAGATGATTGTCAGCAACAACAAAAAGTGACCACAATGGATCAAATGGTATGGCCATTGCTAGCGTATAGCATGTTTCCCATCTTGTTCCATACTAACACCATTGTCCACAAGTCAAAATGCGACTGCCAGCCTTGTAGGACCATAATACCTACAATCTCCTGTTCCTGGATGGTAAAGGCTAACAGTTTGTAATGTATATGTACATGATACAGCTTTTTAAACTACAAATACATCACAGCCCTAATAACTCATATATTTCAGAATTAATATTTGCTGTAATTTACAGGATAACATTTCTAACAATGTGTATAAAAGGAGACAAACCAATCTCAAAACTTATGTTTAATGTCTCATTTCCTAAGTAAATCATCAAACTTACCACCATACATCATGAATAAAGTCACCTTCAGCATTATTAAGTATGGATTTATATGAAGCCTTTCCAGAATTGAGAATATTTTATGTTCAAAGTTTCTTTCTTCATTCTCCTTCGTCATTTTGTCTGGCATGTACAAATGTGTTATGTCTCTTAGATTTGTGTAACAAGTATCAGCAGCCAAGCGAAAACCTTCCTGAATCCTGTTGCATACTTCACTACAGTAAACCTGTGAAATGCTACAGTGAAATCATAGGATAACCCAATGGTTTACTTGCATGCCATGTCATAAATTTGTAGTGATGCAATTCTGAAGAATGTTTGTAAACTAGAGTCATAATTTTTCCACATCTTGAGTCAGTTGACTGTACCAAGGTATAAACACACATACAAAGAATGTAGATATGACCTAATCCTCCTCCCAGAAGAGCACAGATCTAATCCTTCTCCTGTAGTTACTGATGTAACTTCATTTTTTTTATAATTATATTACTATTAACACTAACCCTAAAGGAACCTTATATCCTAGGAGACCCAGACAACTTCACACCAGCAAATCCACTAGTAACAAACAACAAGATAATCAACAAAAATCAGATCATGCCGAATCACATGACTTCATTACATAAACTGCAGAGTTTGTTACAGTTCTTCTTCTTCTTCTACTTCTTCTTCTTCTTCTTCTTAGATGGTACTACAGTCTAATGTGGACCTTTGCCTCCGTAATGGACTTCTCCCAGTCAGCTCTGTTTTTTGACCTCTCTTTCTAGTTTTTAATTTGTTTGTGACAGTTATCCAATTATCACGCCTGTGTTGTTTGTAGGCATCAAGCAACACCATGAAAACCTCCAGTCAGGATAGAAACATGATTCATGACTAAATTACAAGCAGAATAAATGCTGTAATGTTTGTTATTATTTGGTTTGAAAACTTGGAGTATTCAGTCTACTTTCTAAAATACTTAAGAGTCATGATGTAAAGGTAAAGTTGTTCCTGTGCACACCAAGAAGGCATGTGAGGGAGAGGAGGTTAGAGCTCCATACATTTTTAAACTTGTGCTAGACTGAGGTGAGTGGTCACCTTGAAGCCCCCAGCCACTTTACTCCAAGGGTGAGAGTGCCTGTTACCCCCTTGGGCAGGAGCCTCTGTGAGCCCTATAGCTGATCTGGACCCTTTGGAGAACAGAAAAATCTCATATCCTGCCAGGAATTGAATCAGGATTCCTCATTCAGCCCATAGCCTAGTCACTTACTGACTGCACTGCCTGGGCTCCAAGGATCAGAATATATAATAGAAGAATTTGGTATGTGATTCCTGCAAGTGTAAAACATGATTGCCTTTTCTTGAAGGAATAATTATATCCAATAATTGTGGAATGATTTCCATAAATTACAAGTGTTTGAAAACAAAGTGATCAGAAAATATCATACTTAAATCTAAGAAGGTCAGATGAGTAGGCAGTTTATGAAACAATGTAAAGATGAACTTAATGATGCATATCAACTAATGATGTTATGTTAATGAAATTTAGGACAGTATAATGGGCTGGTCATTGGCTAGGCAAAAAATGCACACAGAATTTTGGCAGAGAAACCCTCTGGAAAACAAGCACTTGAAAGATCAAATTGGAAATGGGAAGATAACATTAGTTTAGGTGTTTAGGTAGATAGGCTGTAGGGGTTAGTGGTGCATAAAACTAGTTCAAATTATGCCCAATGGCAAGATTTTATATTTGTGATGACGAACCTTTGGATTCTCCTCTCACAGTGTTAGCTAGTTGACTGTAAAGATGTCAAAGACTTAACCACATCAAAGTCATGTTATATATGGTAGTCAGATCAGTTTATTTCAGCCAAGGTGCCATCATTCTTGAACAAAGTACATAAACATTAACAATTATCTCATAATTGTACATCTGTTTGCAGTACACACAGTCCCCAGTTTAGGACTGCTCAATTTCTGGACTTAAAATTTGTACGGAAATGGTGCAGTATCTGGAAACTGGATATGCCCCTATGTACTTAGATGAGCCTGTTAGTACAAGCAATTCACAATATCTGGAAATGCTACACAAGTTGTCGATCTGCCCATTAGATAGCTAGGTTATCCAGAGGTTCAGAATAGCTTTCAAGTATTTATAGCCAAGCAATATAGTTATTTTTACATTTATTATTTTATTACCCTCCCCAATATTGAGACCACCGCAATTGCTGTTGTTAGTGTAGAATTTCATGACATTTATTTTGCCAAAATTAGTGTAAATGTATTGGGTTTAAACTATTTGTTCAGGCCAGTGAGGACATCATTCATGCAATTCTGAAGGTGGTCAGTTTCTGAATGGATTTGATGGTTGCGCGCAAATCACTGATTCAATGAGGAGAAAAGGCAGGGAACCAGGTAATGAACCTTAAAGGACTTGTGTTTCAGAACGTCCCAGTTTGAATATGTGCTTACTCATACTTTTTTACTTTTTGTCATGAAGGTGTAACGCAAACAACTGCCCAGATATGCCTTGAGTTGCCTAAAAGCGGTCTCTTTATTAATAATTTATGATTTATACAATCAAATGATGTAGCAATATCACAAATATTCCACGAACATACATCTTATTGTTAGATGCATGCATGATTTCGTATGCAGAACTACATATGGCAATCCTATTGCGAAAATAAGGTTATGTATGAAGTGACTATGATTATTCACTATGGGATGTGGCGCCACGTAGTTTGGTAGAGATTATCAACGAGGAGCAACCTGCTGTCTTCACTTTGTACAATAGAAATAACAGCATGATATTCGTACGAAACATTGGCAAAGCTATACTACTGGTTCACGCGCATGTTCCAACATTACATTCACGCTGCTACATAATACGGAAGCATCGGTGGTTCAGTGGTAGAATGCTCGCCTGCCACGCGGGCGGCCCGGGTTCGATTCCCGGCCGATGCATATTTTTTCCTTACTAACTTATTACATGGTGCACATCAACTTTAAAACAAGCCTTCATTTCTTGTAACAATTACGTCACCGTTACGTGTCTGAAGGTTGTTAGAATATTGGCAGCGTACAGACAGTGCTGGTAATCCATAGAGATTTAGCATTCGGAACGGTGGCGGGTATGCTGGATGGAGGTTGTTGCATGGAGTATGCAGTGTTTGTCGGCTTCGACATCCGTGGTTGCCTACAGTATACGTCAAGAGCTGTAGCTTTAGCTGTGCGCATTGTGGAGCACATTTTTATTTCTGGATCAGATTTAACAATAATATATCGACATATTGGAACTTTGGACTGCAGTGAATCATGGAATAACCGGCACCCGGAACGAGACTAGCTGCTATCAATCTCATGATCCAGAATTTCGGTAGACGAGCGCCATATTGCAAGGGGTGCTGTATTTCGTTTGCGAGTTTGTAAATAAGTGTGTTGTTGAATGTGAAGGCAGTCGAAAATGGAGTGTTTTTTTGTAATTATTACTGAATGTTGAAGTGCTATGGATTATGTGGGCGTTGTTATTCCGGGTAGGTGACATTAGGAGGAGTATATTTACTCCTCTACAGATTATTTGCGGGAGTTGGCCCTATTTCGAAAGCCTAACATGGCTGACAATTTAAGTCAAAAGGTAGGTAAATCTAGCGAGAAAACTAAATATAGCAATGCAGTTAACCGTACTACTAGCGAAACAATGCGTCTAGGGGAACCTGAAAAAGCAGCGAACCATCCGACAACTCTTATATCGTCAACACCTAACCAAAGGAAGAAGACACCATCTTTTCAAATAACGAGTGTGACTGTTGGTTCTCGTACTAGTAACGACGGGGGCGATGATTCGGCAGACGATTTGGACGAATCTCATACAGATGATATGTCTGATGTCGTAGACAATTCAAGAGTTACTGATATTGAAAATGAGACTCCCAGTTATTCAGAAGACACGTTTTCGAAAGAGGACGTGTTTTTCAATGCCTCTACTTCTCTTGGAACAGCTCCTGTAATTCCAACCAGTTCTCAGTACGGCCTTGCTATAGTTGCTTCAGAAGGAGGAGGTAATATCATCAATGCTCCAGTTGCCTGTGCCAACACAATTTCAGGTGGTGAAGTTCATGTAGGTGTGACTGATGCAGGAAACGTTATTAACATAGTTGGTAGTGTAAAACCTCACGAAACAGAAATGAGGGACGTTCATGCTCATCATGCAGGGCGCAACGAGCGCTTCAAGGTTGTAAAAATAGAAAGCACAGAACCTTTCAAACGTGGCCGATGGTTGTGTATGGACTATTTGGATCACACAGTGCTTCAGCAGCAGGCAGTGATCAATGTAGTGAGATCGAATGACTCAAGTGATAGTACCACAGCAGGGTCAGTTCAGTATATGGGGCCAGATAGTGGTGTTGTTCTCACTGATGGACCAGTGACTCTTCAAAGTGTGGACGATTCAATCATAAGTATTGACCAGTCACAACTGAAACCTTCTGCTGTGACGTTACAAGACCAGCAAGCATTGGTGGCTGCTCAGCATCAGGTGACTATGACAGGTCTTGCATCTGGTCAGAGTGCAACTGGACCCAGTAATTACCCTTCTGTTTCACCAGGACAGACCTTACAGCAGGTGCAGCAGCCAGGACCAGTGCAGCCATCTCAACAACACGTGTCTGTAACGTCACAAGCCCATCAAGGCCTGCAGCAACAACCACCACCAGTGCAACAAACAATGCCACAGTCACTTCCACAGAGCATGCAGCAAGTTGTCGGTCAGCAGGTGCAACAACAGAATCAGCCGGCAAACCAGCAGCCATCACATGGCCTATCTGCAGCACAAGTTTTACAACAGCAGCAGCATCATACACAGAGCATGTCTCAGGTTCCAGTCCAGCAAAATATGGCATCTGGAGTACAACAGCAGCCACAGCCAGTGGCACAGCATCAAAGCTTACCACCTCAACAAATCCAGCAAGTAATGGCTGCTGCTGCAAATTTGCAACAATTGCAGCAGCAGCAGAACTTGATGCCTCAACAAACTCAGCAGCCTTTTGCACCTCAGCAGAACCCACAGCTTCAACAGCCGTCACAACAGCAGAATGTGGTACAACAGCAAGTGTCCACACAGCCAGTTCCCCAAGGTATGGTGTCTGCCCAACAGCCACAGTCACAGCAGCAACATATCATAACTCAGCCAGGACAGTCACAAGGGCAGTACTATAACATACCTTCCTCCACGCAAGTGGGAAGTGTTCCCATTTCACAAGGACAATCTGGCATCCAGTTGGTTTCCCAGCAACCCCATACTTCCATTACTGCTCAAACACAAACAATTCAGACTTCCGCAGCAAACCAGTTACCGTCTGGGATGACTACTTCACAATCACAGCAGCCACAGACAGTGTCATCCATTTCACTGCAGACTGTGGCACATCACCAAATCCAACCCGTCCCATCACAGAATCCAACAATGCAGCCTATTGTTCAACCTCCAATATCACAACAGTTACCATCTCAAACATCCCAGCAGCAAAATATACAGCAGCAAATCCAGCAGCATCAGCAGTATGCACAGCAACCATTACAACAGATGCAGCCACAGTCACAACAAGCAGTACAGCAGCCACAGCAGACAATGCCACAACAAACAGTGCAGCAGCCACAGCAAACAATCCCACAGCAAGCAGTTCAACAGCCACAGCCGACAATTCATCAGCAAGGAATACCACAACAAGTGGTGCAGCAGCCACAGCAAGGAATGCCACAACAAGCAGTGCCACAACAAGGAATGCAGGTGATGCAACAGTCCCAGCAAGGAATGCCACAATCATCAATGCAACAGCCACAACAAGTAATGCAGCAGCCACAGCCAGCAATGTCACAAGTGATGCAGCAATCTCAGCAAGCAGTACCACAAGCACAACAAACAATTCCACAAGTGATCCAACAATCACAGAAATCAGTGCCACAGCAAGTAATGCAGCAGCAGCCTCAACAGACGTTACAGCCATCACAACAAGCAATGCAGCCACAAGTGATGCCACAACCACCTCAAGCAATGCAACAACAAATGCATCATTCTGCAAACCTGCAAAATGTCCAACAGCAGCAACAGCAAATTCATGTAGGAACTGCCCCTGGCATTGTGCAGCAGCCAGCCCCAACATCAATACCAACCATGGTACAAGGACAGGGTATGATGCCAGCATCACAGGGTCAGAGTTTAATAACTGGACATCAGATGGTAGTGGCTGGAGGGCAGCAGGTTCCACAGCAGGCACCACAAATGGTACCTGCCTCTTCTAGTGCAGTGTCAAATATTCCAGGTACTTCTCAGACATATTCTCATATGCCAGTGAGTCAAGCACCAGTTCAAACATTTCCAGCAATGGGAACGACCACTGTGTCATCACGGACCGTGCCAAGTTGTGTAGGGACAAGTACAGTGAGTGTTGGATTGGATGCAACAGTAGATCAAGGTGCAGGATTGGTGGCAGCAAATACTGTTGGTGGTGATTCGTCTGTGGCATTACTAGAATCATTGGTGGAGGTGACAGCAAGCACAGAGGAAGTTCAACCAGGAGGTGTAACAACTGGTGATGATGCAGAAAGGTAAGTCCTCCTGCTACTAGGTATCAAATTGTGTTGTAAATAATAACAAGTTGTTACAATGTGGTGACCAGTTTGTTTTCTTAGGAAAGTTTCAATGGTTCATAAGTAAAATGCGGGTTAGAACAGGGGTGCACAAATCCTGCATACCAGTTAACCTGCACAACTGAATTTTGTATGGTGTCACCTAATACATTTTTTCTTGCCATTTGATTCTGATATCATCATCTTTCACCTCGGTACATTTTTGTTAATCTGGGTATTTGAGTTAATGATGTATCATTTTTTTGTCTGTCAATTTGGACTGTTGTTCCATTGAACCAACTTGTTGGAAGTGTGTTTCTGTTGCCTGACCATCAGGTTCATGAGATTTTGTGCTGTCTTCCAGCGTGTAGGCTGTGAGGTTTTTCATATTTCTTCAGTTTCTGTAAATATACTTTTATTAAGCCAATACACAGACATTTTTGGTGTTAAGACACATATTGATATCCTACTTTTCTTTTATTTATTTCATAGTGGAAACATCCCAGGAGTATAGAACAAACAAGATTTTTTGCTCAGGTATCCCAATCACATCTATATGAATCAGTGTTGTTATTTTAAGGGCTAGTTCAAATTATTCTTGGTATTTCAGTAATGAAAGTTATGTATTTTGGATCCTCTATATAGAAATTCATGAGCATATTTATTCTTGCTAAATACCCATAAAGAATAAGGTTTTTGACCAAAGTTATGAAATTTAAAGAACAACTGTAATGTAAAATATGTTGATTTTTTGTCACATTTGTCTGTCCTCCCATAATAATTTGGAGCAGGAGAAATTCTCTTCATGTAATGGTTGTGTGTGTGTCCATGTGCATGCATGTGTGTTATGTTTTTGTGGTCTTCCCTATCCCTGTATCTTCTCATTTCATATCAGTGTTGCTGTTTTTTGGGGTATCTGAGGTGAGAGTGACATTAGTGCCATTTAAGTATATAACCTTGAAGTATTTTGGGATAACATCTTATGACAATTTTTGTGTAGTGTAAAATAACTGATTATGTCATTACATATATTAAACAGCTGTGAAGTATTATATCTAGCACAGTATGTACTTACGTAAGGGAAATTGTGTGTAGGTGTGGAGATACGAAGATACTTCTGTAGTTTCTATGAAAAGTGCTCAGAAGGTAAACAATTGTAAACCTTACAGTGGTGTTAAGTTTGAGGTACTGGGAAAATTAACTAACAAAAATTCTTAACATTGTATGTACTGTGCATTTTTTCAATTAAGATATATTCATTAAACACCAACTAATGCACATAAACTTTATTCACAATAGTTTATTCTTAAAATTTTAAGAATAAGCTATTCTGAATAAAGTTTACGCGCATTAGTTGGTGTTTAATGAATATATCTTAATAAAAATTCATTTTATTTCCATTGGTTTATTAAGTGTCCACAGAAATAATCTTGTGGTGCTGCACTTTTTAGATTTCCACTAGACTCGATATAGAAATGGATAAGCATGTGAAGAGAATTGGGTATTCTATCAGAAGTTCTTTGTAGAATGTGTTTTGAAACTTATTACGTGTTCTTCATTTGAGAAATGTGGTATATTTTGATTTAAGTCCAGAAAACAATGTAGACAGTACATACATAACTTATGTGTTCCATTTCCTGCCTAGTTTCATTTTGTAATTTGTACATGGTTCACATGTGTATCAAGGAATTAGAACACTATTTTAGTTGAAAATCTTTAAATGATGAGACTTCAGCACTAATTTGTATACATTACATTGGTTGGATATAACCCAAAAGATTTGAATTCTGTCATGTTTGCATTTGACTTTCAAACAATATTTTATTTGTAATGTGTAGGTATCTTAGTGATCACCTCCATACCACATTTCACATATATAGCTGAAGTGGTTTATTAATTGTTGCCATAATACAGTAGCTAAAGAAAATTTTTGTGTAAGTGCCATGTTGTTATTTTGCACTGTGTAAGAATATCACCTCAACAGAAGATTAATTTTTTGAAGGCCCATCGCCATGCATTATTTCAGGGCCCTAAAGTAGGTGGTGCTAGTGTCACACTCACCTCAGAAATTTGTGTGCATCATGTTATTACTCACTGACTGTAGGAAATGAAAATGGATATCACTGAGGTGTCCTCCAGTGTCCATAGTTTGTGAAAAGTGGGCTGTTGGTTCAAACGTTGAAATGGACACACACACACACACCACTCTGTCCCCCCACCGGCCCTGGAATGAGTTGTCTGGGAATTCCTCTGAAGTTACAGGTTTACTGTGCCGTGTACTGTGTATGTACTTGAAGTACTGAGAATTCCGCCACTTTCATATGGGTGTGTTGACAGGAATAACTGTGATGAGATTCATTATTTACATCAGTGTTTCTAAAACTTGTTTGACAGCAGACTCCCTTTGCTGATTAATAAAATAGTGATGGAACGTGACACTAGAAAAAACCAGAAGATGTTAGGTTTTGTATAGTTAATCATATGGTTCAAGCTGATGTGATGGTGCATTAGGAACTGCATGTCTACCAGTTTGCTCGCTTTGTAACTTGACTTTAAGGTTATATATGACAAAGTAGAACTAGTGGAAGTTATGCCTAGAAATAGATCACTGAATTGTATATTTCGTAGTTTACAGTACAGTTTGGCCTCACCACAAATATTTGAAGGAAGATAGGTGTCATAAATTGTCTTTGTTGTAAACTTTTTTTTAAACAGTAACTGGCGAATAATTTATGAAATCCTGTGTTGACGTTTGTTCACGGGTGCCATAAACTGCAAAGTTCACGCTGCTTTAACGAAATCTGGTTTGATAAAGGAAGTTTTTCGAGCTACTCCATTTTTGAACCACCCATTTCTTTGTTCGATGCCATGTACCTGTTGGAAGTAAATGGTCTCATAAGGCTTAGGAGAGGGGGACGTTTGGTATGATGCCCGTGTATTTGGCTGTATGACTCCAGTTAATAACCTATAACTTTCGAACGATTTAGCCGATTGGCATGAAGTTTATGTGAACATGAAGGCAGGAATGTTACTATGGATTTCACTTCAGCCAGGTGCTTTAAAAAATGATAAAAATTTCACTACATTTCATTAATCAGCCATGTATGTTGGCCCTTTCACCACCACAGCCCTTTGCTATGTAAAGGCCCTTCGTAAGGTTTCCCAGACATTGTGTCAAAAATTACAGTATCATTTTCCTCTTCCTCTCCCTCATGCACGTCATCGTCGTCCTCCATCTATTTGTCTTATTTATATTCACACATTCGCAGGCCCACGTCCTCGTGTTTCCATTACCCTAGCCCCCGCCACTTCGTTTACGTCAGTGCTGCCTTCTGATTAAAATATTCTGACACAGTGGTGTAGAGATGTACAGTTGCATTGTTCTTGTCGTAGTTACCCCATGCCACGTAATATAAACATAGCTTAAAACGAGTTGCCGAAATTGAGAAAAAAAGTCGGGGCACGTCTGGAAAAGGACCGAAGAGTGATACTGTTGGGTGACGGAAGAGGTAGTGAGGTACACGTTGTTTGCTGTTGGGCTTCTTCAGGCAGGAATTATGCGTTCGTGCATTCACGTCGAAAATAGAGAGGTGACATCTGCCACTTCGTACACGTCATATCTGCCACTTCGTACACGTCATATCTGCCACTTCATACACTTCACCCCGAAAGCTATTAAATACGAAGTTTATAGTCTTCTGGGATGTTACGCCGTGTCGTTGGGTAAGCAGTTCCCGACGTTTCGAACGATCGTACCGCCTTCATCCTCATGGTCAAGCAGGCCAAGAAGAGAGTTCTGGGACTGCTTGAACCTGCAGATGAACCTGTGCGATCCTTCGAAACGTCGGGAACTGTTTACCCAACGACACGGCGTAACGTCCCTGGGGGCTTGCATGTTCAGCACACCGCTGTCAGAACCTCAACTCACGCGCTATTAAATATGTTTCAGCGACGGTTGTCAGTGGTGTGTCTACATCGAAAGTTACGGGTTTAATTTTGAACATTTTCGGTCTAGTTACAACATCACTTAGTTTTCTCTTGAGGTTCAGATCAAACATATAATTTTTTACAAACAGTCTTCATACAGAGCTGTAGATACCCGCGTATGACCGAAAATATACGTTTCATTATTGTACAATTTTCTTATGTCTAATACTAGAAGTTCACGGTGATAGAGTCAATCTGTTTAAGATTTGTTTAAGTTTTATTTGGTCTGAGATGTTGTGTATATTTAACGAAGTATAAGCAAATAGGTTTGTGTGAAGTGTGTCTGTGAACGGCAGTTTTGAATCGGCTGTAAATGAACGTGAGAGTCAGTGCAAAACCACAAGGAACGCATCTATAAAACTTGTATACTCCAGATTGCAGTTCGGTCTTGCTGAAAAGCACTGGATTACCGATTCCGAAGTTCCTGCAACGGTTCTCACAACGTATCGAACGAGCAATTTGCGAATCCAAACAGACGACTGCCTTTGAACTTCACTGATGATTTTTTTAACATTGCATTGCTAATTCAGAAACATTAAAACAGTAGCGCGCAAATCCCCCCCCCCCCCCAAAAAAAAACTAGAAGCGGCCACAGAATGTTAGGCGCCAGAAGGGTGACATGAAGCACGTTCCATACTCGGACCCACAAATACTAGGCGTCTCCATACAAAATTAGTCGCCCGGGCGACCTGGCGCCCTTGATTTGTGTACCCCTGCATTACAATATCTAATTCTTTCCGTCTTATTGATCTTGGCCTAATTTATTTAAAACGCGGCTCCTGGTATGCAGGAATTTTTTAAAGGAACGGAAGTCTAGTGAATCAGACCTATGTGTGAGCCAGTGTCCCCCCCCCCCCCCCCGATTCTATTATTGCAATACATGTTGCTGGTGTATTAGTTTGGCAACCTGCGTAAATGTAGGCGCCATTTACTGTTTTGGTATTTTGTAATATTTGAAAAGTTTTAATATATTTTGTAGGCTCTTACTTAGTTTATATAATGTTTCCCTTGCTGTGTCTCAATACAGGGGCGTTTGGGGTGTGTCGACATGAAGCGGCGTGTTCACCTGGGGACTGTGTGGATGAGAGTTGTTGGCTTTGCACTGTGGCCACTCTTACCACCGGGGAAATATGATCTGGTACCATTCAGATAGGAGACTGGGTGGGCTGCATAGACGGCCTGGACACGATAATGGCGAATACAGAGTTCCCTGCTCCTTCCGAATGGAGCCACGTTGCTGGAAAATGACCGTAAGATATGTTTTGGTTTGTCCTGATGACTTGACCTGTGCAACGTGTTATGAGTGTATTAACCCACCTGCTGGTCTTTCCTTTGATCACTGTCGTAATGATATTAGGGTGGTTGGTCTTACACAGTTGCATCCACGTGTTTCGTTTTGTACCTTCTGAGGTAGACCTACACATACAGACACTTTTACTTGATGATTGTGGTGCTGGAATTCTGAGGATAGCTAGCAATGGTCTGTGACTGTAACATCAGCAGCAGACTTGGAAAAATTGGAACGCAAAAAGTTAGGAGCAGTGCAATACTCGGCTTCATGCAGCAATTTGGCAAGTGTTCAGAACTTCTCGTACTGTTGTGTACGTGACATCCATGGCAATGCCTGCACGGCGCCGAGCGTGACAGTATCAGGTTTAAAAGCGGACATCACTGTATGGAAAAGCAGGTTCCTGATGGAACTCTTAAAGCGTACTTTCCTATTGAACATTTCCATTTCATATGTTGTTAATATTAGATCTGGGTGTTTGTACATTTACATTACAGGGATGTTATGCTAACGTAGCCCCGTGGTTTAGAGCAGTGGTATTCAACCTTTTTTGTTCGCGTACCCCCAGATATAATTTCTCTTCGACTTTGTACCCCCAAAGTTGTTGGTGCATAATTCAGTTTATACATAGTCTATAATCTACATCTAAAATAAGTTAAATAAATTACATCCAAAATTATGTATTAAATAACAGATTTTAAATGAGAAAAAGGAGAATCAAGCTATTAAATAACAAGTATATTATTGCCTATCATATAAAAATTAATAAAGGAACAAAGGTATTTTAGCAAAGCAAAATTATTTGCACTATGTGGAATAAAATGAAACTAGCCGCCCAGATAAGAATCGCATAAAGGAGGGAGAGACAGAAAAAAAATGGCGCTCCCAAATCGCATGTCCTTACGTCCGGGTCTCTTGTGGCTAACCCTAAATCTGGCCCTGATTATTCAGTGTTTATCATGAAATAATATACTTATTTTTTTTTAATTTTACGTACCCCCTAAGATGTCTTCGCGTACCCCCGGGGTACGCGTACCCCAGGTTGAATACCACTGGTTTAGAGTGCTGGACTCGTGCTGAGGTCGGTTATGCGGTCGAATTGTAGTCGGTCAGATCTGTTTTATTGTCGGATATTTATAGTGTTTTTATTTATTTATTTATTCATTCATTTATCCATCATGGAACGTATTACTTACGTTCAGAGATTGTCTATATTTATCGGACACTACCTTAAGCGTTTCATATCCTAGCTGTGTTAGTAACTGTTCACGTATAGGCAGGATGTTAGACTATGTACGTGTGTTTATGGCTTCTCTTCATACAAAATGTCACTTGCAGAGTTCCAGGTTGACTAGTTATGACCATCATACCGAAAGGTAAATATAGATTTCGTGCTGCCGCTGTGTTCTTCTATATAGCACAGTAGAAGAATGCAACTGAACCATGCGTAATATGACCCCGTGTAAGTAGTCGTCGCACCGCTGCTGCTTCATGAGTTTAATCATCCACCACGTTGTTATTACCGATTGTAGAAATTTGAAGCGTTGGGTGGCCTGTAGTGGCAAAGCCTGCATACCTGACAGCCAGTATTTTCTGTAAGGAAAACAGGGCAACAAGATAGGAATGATTCTACAGTCTGGAGTAATTCCTTAAATGTACACTGGTGTTAGAACTAAAGGTTTTAGGTTGTAATAGGATGCGTGTTTTATGTCATGTGCCATCTTTATGTACTGTGAGCCGATTTGGTGAAAGTTGATAAAAAATGTTCGATTTGAGTTTCGTTGTGAAATAGGATACTGCATAGAAACAAACCGGATCAAAATTAAATTGACAATTTTCGGCGTATATCCACAATACCAATTTGATCAAAACGTGAGGAACAATTTTGGAGATGAAACTTGGGAATAAACGTGATATTTCGTGCTACGCGATCTTTTTTTTTTTTACTGCTGTGCTGAGAACACATCAGTAGTGTAAAGTAACCGGAGAGTGGTGATTTTTTTGTGTTTAAGATTAAGAAAGATGACTGGGAAGAACACGTGCCACGTTCGAGAGGAAAAATACGTGTACTCCTTAACATTGTAAGGGTTTTACGTTGTATTGACCGTGCATCTTATTACAGTTGAAAATTTATTTTACCAACTTATGCACAATATCTTACAATAGTATCAATTTACCCCTATACGTATATGTATAGTCTGTGCTTTAATATTGTGACCCCCTGAGGATGGCTATTAACAAGCCGAAATGTGTATAGGGGTAAATTGATACTATTGTAAGATATTGTGCATAAGTTGGTAAAATAAAATAAATTGTAAGGGTTGTCTAGTTCAGAAGGTTTGGGTTGAGCGGGACAGAAGAACAGCACTGGTACGGGCAACAAACCACTTGAGAAACTTGGTAAAGATGAGGACAGGATCAGTCTTAGAGAAACAGTTGTGAATTTAGGAACTGGAGTTGACTAAGTTGGGGTCAAGTGATGAGCTCTTGTGATGACTGTGTTGTAGCTTTGGGTTCCAGGCGATGATTTTTGACCAGTTTAATAACTACTGTTAATTGTTCAAGGAAGACTTTGAACCATGCAATGAGTGCTGCTGGTGTGTGTGTGTGTGTGTGTGTGTGAGGAGGGGGCAGAACAGGGCTGATGTAATGTACGAAAATTGCAGCAGTAACAGAAAGAACCTTAATTTTTCAGACTGGCGTCGATGGAGTAACATTCCACATGAACCATATGCTATTTTCAGTGTGTATTGTGAGATGGTTTTAATTATCGTGAAGGTCGGGCAAATAAGTCTACATGCATGTCACTCGTTCATGGCCTTCATTCCCACAAACATGAATCTTTGACACTGTATCAAGGTAACCAGGAGTCCCCACAATACTGCGCAAGAAATTAACGCCACCATTTCAAGTGTCCATGAGTATCTCCACGTGCGATGCTCCAAGGTTGAGACCCGTTTTGCTGAAATACACACGCGAATGACAATCCAGGGATGCACAAATCCCAGTCGCCAAGTGTCCCTGGCGACTAAAAATTTGTACGGTGGTGCCTGTTATTTGTGGGTCCCCAGCATGGAACTTGCTTCATGTCGCCATTATGCTGTCTAGAAAACTAAGGTTGCGATATTTCGGATTATGGCACCATGTAACTATAAATGGTTACCAACGTTTCGGAGGAACTTGCTGTCTCCATCTTCAAGATTAAAGGATATTTAGGCATCAAGTTCCCCCGATGCCTTGTTAACCATGTATAATACTACACGCAGCAGCCATAACCCGGTAATGTTGAGAAGTTTTTGGCCCATATGGCCATAGGTCCACTGTAATCCATATTTTAATGCTCATTCGAGCTTAGGCCTATATACAATTTATGTAGAAAGGGATCGTTATTGTAAAGTTACTTAACATAAAACATCGATGTCATCGAGTTCCGTAAGGTTTATTAGAGATATTTTGTCGATATGTATATTTTATGAGGTACAGAGTAAGTGCTTTTATTTCTGTGCACATTTTTAATGCATTTTCTGTTGATTAGCTGTTCCACTTATGTTTGTGTTTGCATTATGTACACATGGATTTCAGTGAAGGATGCAAAATTGCAAAGAACGTGCTTGGAATTTCGAGTAGGCCACGCTTTACCACTGTTATGTTAAAGTAAAGTTGTTCCCGTGCACTCCAGGAAGTCATGTGTTGGGGAGTGGAGGCACAGCTCCACGCATTCTTAACTTCATTACTAGTCCCGGTCGCTTTACCCCCGAGGAAAGACACTTCGGAACGCATTGAGTAGGGGGCTGGGTCGATCCCAGAGTCAGCATGGGCGTTACGGAGAGAGAAAAACCCTTGCCCCTGTCGGGAATCGACACGATTCCTTGGTTGTCAGCTGGCAGCCAAGTCACTGTGCCCCCCCCCTCCCCCCATTTTGTGTTACTTATGTCATATGGTTCCTGAATAGCTACCATTGGCCTTTCTTACGCTGCGTTGGCGGACTGTTCACATTTACTTCACGCAGCTAAACCGAATCCTCGCTTGCAGTGATGTTACTAGTTGCTGTCTTAAAGCTCTATGTTGTACGCCACGAGAGTAACGGACGTCGGTGTGTGCTAACGCGACGTTGTGTTACTGAACACCGTGGTCACATGGGTAGAACTCTTTTGTATTTAGAGGGGGTCCGGAGACCAGCTGTTCCTACTTGAGGCTG
>JAJKFL010000006.1:11825214-11922714 GCA_021186555.1 Reticulitermes speratus | reverse complement strand
TCCTTATCTCGCAAAACACTAACTAAAAATTGAATTCTAAAAGGTTTTGCCGATGGTATATAACATTGTGTACCACTTGTTCTTGGACTTTGTCCACTGTCTTTAGTTAGTTAGTTAGTTAGTTAGTCCCCTTGTCGCTCCAATCGCGGAGCATTGGGGGCCTCCTTTCGGAGGTTTCTATGGTCATGTGCGTTGATGTAGCGGGTGACCAGCCCACTGACCGCACAAGTTCGACTCAATCCTGATGTGACTGCCAGAGCCATCTGGCAGGCAGTCAGGAGACTTGAGTGAGAAATGGCCGCTGAATTTTGCCGACGGACACTACTAGTTCTAATCATGCCCGTAAGGTTCTTTTACATGCCGTAAATCTACGACATGGGACCGACGGCTTTACTTTCCCTCCGAAGGAAGTGGTGCTCCGGATTTTTATCACCATTAAAAATCCATCGCCCTCGGACGGGATCGAACCCGCGAACCTTGGGTCCAGTGGCGAGCACGCTAACCACTAGTCCACCGAGGTCTTTAATTTGAATAAAATATTAAATATTAAACATTTTACATTTTATTCACATTAAAGACGACGGACAAAGTCCAAGAAACAAGTGGTTCACTAACTAAAAATGTTGAGGTAGTGTCACTGGTCTAGACAGTACATATCTGACAAATGTGTTACACTTGCGGTAGAAGCAAGCTACAAGCAGTTTTTCGTTCTTCTGAGGTGTTACTCAGCGTTTGTTGGTACCTACCGACGTGTCAGTACAGCCTATCAGTCCCATATGCAAGGGTCAAGCAGTCGGGACAGGTTGTAGACCCTTGCAGATAGGCTCTTCCGAAACATCAGTAACTACCAACCAACGCTGCGTAATATCCCAGAAGAGCGCAGATCTACTTTTGAACTTCAGAGACTTACAGTTCACTGTGGAACCGTTCAATCTTTGGGCTTCGTCCGTTGTTCCGTGTTTAAAATAAAAGATAAAAGAAATCTCGGAAAGAGGATAGGCCCACGTCCACAGGCAAAAGAGAAACACCTGTTTATTTTGCTAAATCTCGGAAAGAGGATAGGCCCACATCCACAGGCAAAAGAGAACCACCTGTTTATTTTGCTAAATCTCGGAAAGAGGATAGGCCCACGTCCACAGGCAAAAGAGAAACACCTGTTTATTTTGCTAAATCTCAGAAAGAGGATAGGCCCACGTCCACAGGCAAAAGAGAAACACCTGTTTATTTTGCTATCAGATTTTCCAGTCTCTTACTTTCAAACGTACGTAAATATTTTAAAAACGGGTTTCCCTGTGTTTTATTTATGAAGACCTGCTGGGAATTGGAGGTAAAGCGCCATGCATTTTTAATTTTCGGCACTAGATGAAAGTGAGTGGTCAAGGTTACACCTCGATCTCTTTACCTCCGCGGAAAGAGTCCCATTAGTCTCTGAATAAGAGACTGGGTGGGCCCCAGAACCGGTCCGGGTTCTGTGTGGAAAGAAGATGGCATCTGTTGGTCGTTCGTCTGTATCCTAGTTGTAATACCGACTGAGCTGTCTGGGCCCCAACATATAAGCAGTTTGAATACCTCCACGGAGCATAGTTCTGGTGAAGCTAATAGTCACTATGCTCCTAAATAAATTCCTCGCATTGGAACTTTGAGGTTTGTTTCTGCGTTCAAAAGAGCGCGCCACTGGACTGTCCTGACAAGTTGTACCCACTCCGCCACACCACATCGCAACTCCTTCACGACCAGTTTCATGCATAAGTGAAATTAGGAAATTTAAAACTCGAATGATATTTACTTAGGGTTGTAGAAACTCTTCCCCTATCCCTGAAGCCAAGTGCTCGATTTGCGAAGACATATACTGTTGAACCTTTCTTTCCTTTGCATCATGATTTTACTTTCTTATTTACGATGAACTGATAAAAAAACCGGTCACTTATGCTTTTGGAGCAAGAAATTTTTCTCCACTCCAAAAACGTCCAGACCGGCTGTGGGTCCCAACCATACTCGTATTCAATGGGTACGGGATTTCTTTCCCGCGGTTAAAGCGGCCTGGCCGTGAAGCTGACCACTCACCTCCATCTAGTGCCAAGGTTAAGAATCAGGGGAGCTATATCTCTATTCCCCTATATTCATTCGTGGTGTGGACATGGATAATTCATTATTTACTTTGCGAATAGAATTGGTATCATCTGAAAGGTTGTGCTACTAACTAGTCTAGCCATCTTTCACAAGCAACAGCTGGTTTTTCGTAACTACCGTGGCAATTGTAACTGTTGGTGCTAGTTGATGAATTAACATACCTGTCACCTTGTGTTCCAAATTATCAGTAACAGAGTTCTTTCAATTATGCTGGAAACTTGTATTGCCTGTCCATCAAGTGAATATGATTTCTGTTGAAGTTAGTGAGGAAGGTAAGTATTCCTCGTAGGGGGTAAGTACTCCCTGGGGTGACGCCCATGCTCTCTCCCTACGTTTAATGTAATGTAATTTGTGCTATTGATTTTACAACATGATACTTCGTCTTTATTTAGAAATTCAGAACTCATGCAGTATAATAAAGTGTCATTTGTATTTACATGCGTTTTTTAAGCGTGTTTCATGTTCTTAAGGGAAGAAAGTAGGTTTATGTTAAGTCACAATACTCAGTCCAACAAAATGCACTGTATTGTTCCCAGATATTTTATATTACAATATCACGTTGTACGCTGCTACATGTTTCGATCCCTTACGGAATCATCATCAGGGAATCACATTAATGTAACACTTCACAAAACCGAACTAGCAATCCATGTACACAATAAAAATATGTAAAAAGTCAGCCAGTTACGGTGTAGGCGTTTATTGTGTAATGGATCCTGGTATGCTGTGTTTTTGAGACTGCCTACGTATGTAAGGAAGGATAAGACCGTACTGAAGCTTCATAGGTTGAGGTGGACTACAGTTATGTTATCGCCATGCTGTCTGTGTGTTTGTGTATGTCCCATTTCAAGTTTTATTAAGCCAGCTGACCGATTTTGACGAAACTCGGCATGATAATTGTACCACTGAAGCTCGCTCCAAGGCAGTATGCTCAATGTTTCTTGTAATTGGCAGTAGAACAGTCGCGGGTACGCTGACTTGTGAGGTTGGAGGGACACTTCATATATGTTACGTGAAATGGCGATGTACTGTACGTCTTTGTGAGACAAAGGGTTAAACAGGTATTGTGAGCGAGCCATATATATACGACATTATATATATATATATATATATATATATATATATATGACATTGACGGAGAAACGGTAAATCAGAGGCGTCCAAACTCGTGAGACAAAAGCCCACACACGCTATCACGGTCTGGTTCGCGGGCTGCACGTGGAAAAATAACAGTAAGTGGTATATATAACTGACAGAATTATGGTGTAATTTTTATAATCTAGTTGGTTGAGGCACTGCGCTACAAGTCGGAAGGTCGCGGGTTCGATTCCCGATGATATCATTGGAATTTTTAATTGACATAATCCTTTCGGTCGCACTATGGCCTTGGGGTCGACTCAGCCTCTAACAGAAATAAGTACCAGGAATATTTCTTGGTGGGTAAAGGCGACCGGTGCGCAGGGCTGACAACCTTACCACCTTCATGTGCCGATTGTGTAGAAATCTGTGAGTCTCAACCTCCTGGAAACATAAGGACCTGTCCAGGCCTGTAATGGGATTGCTTGTATACGTAATTTGGAAATGTGGCCGCGGGCCGCATAATATAGGCTGGCAGACCGCGGGTTGGAGACCCGTGCATTAAGTGCTTAGGCCTGTAAACGACAGATTTGGAAAGATCGAAAAAATGAGATTGTATCTTGACATACCTCGCCATGCGTCCTTCTTTATCGTTGTCTACTCAGTATTTATAATGTTCCAACTTCGTTTGACGCTGCATAGCCTCTGAAGATGAAACAGTGTCACCAAACAACAAAGAGTCGACCAGTTGCTGTTGTACCGTGTCACCCTATGTCATTATCTGTTTTGTTTCCTTCCTTCCGGCGGGCTGTACCAGAGCTGTATAGACAAGTGTCAAGGGAGAAACATCATTTTTATGAAGACACGGAAGCCGGAGTGGATGCAGTTTGTCAATTATTTATAAGGGGAACTTTTACGAATATTCTGCTTAGAAAAGGAATAATAAATTGCCCTCGTTAAGCGTGCGGTGACCTATAACTACTTATACTTGAAAGATGATAATTTAAACGTGTTTTGGAAGGGATGTCTAGACGTACAGACAGCATGGTCTGACGGTGCTGCGCTTATGGTTAAGTGAATCTGAAGATTTTGTGGAATGCGACTCACGTAATCGTCTAAATTACCCAAATATTTGCATAATTGCGGCATATATATGTCACAAACAGGTTAGTCAGCAAGGTTACGTCTTGTGAAAGTTATGATTTACCGTCTTAGGATGACATTTGTACCCTCAAATTTATAAATGACTGAATAACAGTCCGTTTTGTGTATCGATAAGATGCCAAGTCATTTTAAGGACTGTTGTTAAAACTTAGATCTCCAGTGAGAATACTACCCCCCCCCCCCCGCCGTTAATTGGGTATTGTACTTTCTCGTAACATATGTCCCTGTTGCTTCAGCGTGCCCTGAATTCAGTAGCTTGATAAGAAAGGCGAAGAGTCAATGTATGGTCCTCAGCTAACAAACGGTCCGAAATGACATAGAGCAACTATAAAAAAAAACTACACCCAGCGCTTCATAATGGCCTTGTATACGCACTCCACATGAGCCCACCACTGCGAGGAGCCAGGGGGCCAAGCTCTCGACACTTGGTAGAGGGTAGTAAAGCTTTATCTTCGAGGAAATTGACCATCGACGCCCAACGGGTAAGGTGTTATGTAGAGACCGTCTTATGGACATGGATGAGTAGATAATTAGCTAAGAGTCGTTTCTGAACATGTAATTCAAGACTGCCTAAAATTATGTGATGTATCAAAAGTGAAGGTGAAAGTACCTTTACAATAAGACTGTCATATTCACTGTCTGTTAATATGAGAGTTGAAGTTCTGACAGCAATGGATGCGAAGATTACAGTCTTGTGGGTTGTGATGCCGTCTGGTATGGCAGGACCAGCGTTTCGGAGCACCGTGCTGCATTTGCAAAGCAGCGGAAGCAGAGTATTGTTTTGAAATTTTTTAACAAATTACCAAGCTACACGATGTCACAACCCATATTACCATAATCTAAATTACTCCATAAAAAAAACTCAAATCTGATAAGTTCATTACAGTGTCCACAACAGCCCGCCACAGTGCCTGTGCACACCTCCAAAGTCGCAAAAAGTTGTCTATGCGCACGCCATGAAGGCATGTGGGGGAATGGAGGTATAGCTCCACTCATTTTTAATCTCCACACAAGATGGATTTTAGTGATTAGATTCACGCCCTGATCACTTTACCCGCCGAGAAAGAGCCCCGACATCCTTTGAGTAGGAGGCTTTGTGGGCTTCAGAGCCGGTCTGGACATTTTTGAAGAAGAAAAATATTTCCTATCCCTGCCGGGAATCGAACCACATTTCTTGAGTCGGCCAGCCCGTAACCTAGTGACTATACCGACTGATGTCCACACGTTTGTGCCCAATTTATTTGAAATCTATCCGTCTTTTGTCCTCCCGCATACGCCGAGGTTGTTCAAGTGATCTGTTTTTCTTAAATGTTAAGATAGTATTTTTTACAAATTTATGTCTCGCCTGCGTGCTAAATGCTCTGACAGTCTCATTCCACTTGCAGTGGCAATCGTGATACTGTTTGGTGAAAATTGAAACCTTCTACCGTCACTTGTTACTTCCTGTCCTCTACACTCAGGTTTCTCCTCAGAATTCTGTTCTCAAAAATTTCGTAACTTCATTTTGTCTAATATCGTTGCATTTGCCTGAAGGGGCTGAGAAAAATCGCGTAAAACTGCGTCAAGATAATCGTTGCCCCGGTCGATATTCCACTGAAAATCTCTTAAATGAAAGTCAGACGCCTCATTGACTGAGCCAATATTTTTGGTACCGTATGTAAGCTTGGCAACCCTTTTAATGCATTATGTATTATTCTTTTCTCGCTTCGCCTCCACTTATATTGCTGACACCACTTATCTTCCCTTTAGAGCCAGGGTTGTGTGAAAAATACAGAAAAAGAAAGGCGTCGGAGTTCACGAGATGTTAATGTTACAACAGCGAGGCGCACACTGAGGCGGCCAGTGACGGGGCCCGCGTCGTTTACATCGACGACAGGCTCTCGAGAAAAAATTTCCCATGGCTGCATTTATAAGTTAGTAGTGTGTTGTGTTGCTGCCTGACCTCAAAATCATAGCTTTTTACATGTAATACAAATTTTGTAAATAAGATTGTTATTATGTGAGTTTCTAAGTTTCCACAGCGTCGATTTTGAGGTTTGAAGTCGTCTGGCTTTTTACGCTGAGTGGCAGGGTTGTAGATTCACGACGTAACAACCCGTAAGACACGAATTCTCAAGATTGTTATTAAAGTGTATCATAAAGCAAAACCCGAGAACATTTCAAAACAATATTACGCTCTTAGCAACCAATATACCAGCACGCATTTGAAGGTGAAGAATCAGTCATGTAGCACAGACCCACAACAACCGCCTGAATACAGTCGATGAATTTACAGAAGCTTCGAAGAAAATTCAACAAAGGGTTACTTATTGGGCATGAAAATAGCTAGTGGCCGTATTTAAGAATCTTTGGGTTAAATGTTGAAAGGCTGCGAGGAGCTCGTCAAGACGAACCACTGAAACTTTTCAAAGAAAATTTGTGATAATTTATCGTTGGGAACTCGACCGCGTATATGGATCGAAGACTGTAGTCTTCATTAATTTAATACGATGAAGAGTTTTATATTACGTGTACTTTGTTGGCGTATCAAGCCTTTCTTTGTAGTTGAAGGAAGTCGATCTATCATGTAACGGTTATGTAAGGTCTGCGTACTGTGGTTGTTGTGGAAACAGAGCAAAGTAATAGCAGATCCTTTCATAGTTCATGAGATAACTTGAACAAAATGTTCTTTTGGGGAAAGTTTGTTTGAAAAGTGCTTTAGCAGAATTTGTTTGGGACACGTATTGCTAATTAGCAAAGTCATGGAACAGTCCTGAGTGAGAAACTGACAGTCGCCCTGTCATTAAAATATCCCCCACACTTTATGTAACCCGAATATCCATCCCCGTATTTACGTACCTACGCTGGATCATATCCCGAGCCAGTTGAATTCAGTCCACACTGTAATGTCTTTATGTAAGATTCTTTTTAACTTCATCTTTCCATTCATACTAGCTCTTCGAAGTGATCCTTCAGTTTTTCCGACTCAAATTTCGTAAGTACTTCTCATTTTTTATCGTGCATGGCCACCCTTCTCGCAAGCACGTAACGTGTGCAGAATAAAAAATTAGTATTTAATTTACAAGTTTCTTCTGAAAATTTTGAGCACTTTTTGTCAAAGCACGCTGTATTCTGCTTAAACGTTTTTGGCTGAAGTTCTGCTATTCTCTCTAGTTTCCCCCCCCCCCCCCCCAAGGAGTATTTTTCATTATCATCCAAGTTATTCCAAGCTGCAGATATGCCGGGCACTTTAACCTGATATACCTTGTCTTTGTTTTACGTATATCAGATTGAAACTTTTTTTTGCTAGTTTACATATAAAGAGGCCATCCCATTCCTTTATAACTATACAAATCCCTGTGTTCATTAAATAAAAGAAACGATATGGGATTTGAACACAATTAATGCGACATCGCGCTTCGCGCGCTCGGTTCATGAATGTGTTTCTTCGAACTGGTGTTCAAGGGTTGACGACTATGATGCGTTGTCAGGTCGCTGTGTGTGTGCGTGAACTAAACAGAAGCAATACACAATCTGTCAATATTTTCTGTACGAGTGTCTCGTTTCCCTCACTTCCCCTTCCATTATTACGGGTCCGTGAATCAAGATATCAGCCGAGCGGTCCGCCGGCCTGTCACCGCTTCACAAGCGATACACGTTAAAGTAATGAGGACTTTAGTACAGCTTATTATTATTATTCAGATACGTCATCAGTTCATGCAAAGATGACATTGATCAGAATGAAAGCCCTTCAGGATCTGAAGCGTCAAGAGACTTGAATAGCAGGGTGGGAATTATGTTATTTGTACAGTGTTGTAGAAAATACACCGTTCTAACGCACGTTGTGTATTCACTAAAATACGTCATAATTAGATTGGTTTTGGGGTTCAAAACGCCGTATCAGCCACTGAGATTATGTGACTTAGCAGGATGTGTGTGTGTGGGGGGAGGGGGTGATTATGAATGGTGACGTGCGGGAATGCTGGTGATTGCTGTCATGGCGTTTTGAAGGTGCTGTCGCCTGGAGGGAAAGAGTGAAACCATGAAAATTTATCAATCAAGCAAGAAACTAACTCCGTGGAGCGAGAGTCCTTTTTTGTTAGAAGATAACTGTTTCTCAGCTAAACAAGAAATCCCCGCATTTTGTGGAATTCTAAGGGCCAGTGCCCTGTCCATAAGAGCCTGTTCTCGATGTTTGAATCCACACGTATCCCTCTCCTGAGCCAGATGAATGCAGTTTACGTCATTCCATCCTGTTTGAGATCTATTTTAATATTATCCTCCCCTGTAATCCTAGGTTTTCAAAGTGTTCTCTTTGCTTCATATTTCCCCACTAAAATCTTACGTGCTCTTCTCTTCTCCCCCATGCGTGCCACATTCCCTGCCTGTCTAATTCTCAATTTGTTCAGGCGACGAAGCTTGTCTGTACACGGCTTTCTCCAGCCCATTCTTACTTCCTGGTCCTTCACTCGAGGAAACTGGCAATAATTTCAGCACTTGTTACTTGATGTTGCACTATAGTGCTACAACGTGCATCCTGTCCCCTTTTTCCTAAAGCACAGTTATAACGACTTAGGCCTACTAAAGCACATTCTCCTTTTACTGTCAAAGAGATTATTTTTTTCTTTTATGTAATACAATTATTATTGCGAACGTTTGACAGGGTTTCGGAAAAAAAACCGAACGAGAGGCTACAACGTAAGGTACCATTTGTTTCATAATCTCACATATGAAAAGAAATAGGGCTGTCCTTGCGAGATCTGAGGTGCTGACAGCGGTGTTGATGAAGATTCAAGTCTTGTAGGATGTTACGCCATGTTGATTGGTAAATAGTTTTTGAAGGAATGCAGTGTCTTCATCTTCATGTCCTGCAGTCCAAAGCGGCGCCAGCAGATATTGTTATATTACAGAGCTAAGGACGAATGTGGTGTGAGCCAGCATTCCAGAAGAAGCGACTGTTCAGTATCATGTCTACGGACACTGTTCAATCCAGTATCATGTCTACAGACACTGTTCAGTCCAGTATCATGTCTACAGACACTGTTCAGTCCAGTATCATGTCTACAGACACTGCTCAGTCCAGTATCATGTCTACAGACACTGTTCAGTCCAGTATCATGTCTACAGACACTGTCCAGTCCAGTATCATGTCTACAGACACTGTTCAGTCCAGTATCATGTCTACAGACACTGTTCAGTCCAGTATCATGTCTACAGACACTGTCCAGTCCAGTATCATGTCTACAGACACTGTTCATCCAGTATCATGTCTACAGACACTGTTCAGTCCAGTATCATGTCTACAGACACTGTTCAGTCCAGTATCATGTCTACAGGCACTGTTCAGTCCAGTATCATGTCTACAGGCACTGTTCAGTCCAGTATCATGTCTACAGACACTGTTCAGTCCAGTATCATGTCTACAGACACTGTCCAGTCCAGTATCATGTCTACAGACACTGTTCAGTCCAGTATCATGTCTACAGACACTGTTCAGTCCAGTATCATGTCTACAGACACTGTCCAGTCCAGTATCATGTCTACAGACACTGTTCAGTCCAGTATCATGTCTACAGACACTCCTCGTCTTGCGCAGTAGTTACGTTCCTTTGTTAAGGTCCGTGGCAAGTCTGAATTGAGTGTACATATGGTCAATGATATGTTTATGTACAAGGGTGCGTACATGTGGTCAACTGTATATGTAATTACAAGGGAGTCCAGTTGAAATCCAAACTCCAACACACTGGAACCTGATCAACCGCAGCATTACCTCCACGCCGCCTGTGTTATCGCCCAGCAGTATTCTTCCGCTACCGTCATCTCAGTGCACTTTCATTCCCTCAAGAAAAAAATTCGGCGTGTTTCAAAATGGTATTATTTTATTTTTTTTACATTGCGTAATTTGAGGAGTGCCTGTACTTAGAACAATGGACTTCACAAATCATAAGTTTCGTAACTGTGTATCACCAACATATTGTGTACTCTTACCACGGAAATCATAAGCATTAGTCACTGTCTAAACCAGAAATCTAACCACGAGCCCTGTGTTCAAGTTGGTAGGGTTTGTTTTTTAACCGATGCAATGGTTAAGCTGCAATGGTCTGTGTCCCTTGGAGTGTTGTTTATCATGACTCACACCAGAAGAGCCATCTCTATCGCGCAGCTCCTGTGGGTCAGGTAAAAAGGCATTTCCGGCCAAATATCCTCAGGGCAGAGTGAACGGTTGGTGTACCATCGGACTGGAACAGGAGAAAAGAAAAAACAGGACTGTTGTCGTACCAAGACAGGTTCACAAGGCACCCTCTGTACGTGCTACACCTTAAGCAGAGCAACCTGACTGCAGGCAGTCTGAACTCTACAAAGCGGTAGCTTAGAAATTTGTCCAGTTTGGATTACGTTTACTCAGAAGTATTCATTCCATGCATTTTGATTGTAGTTAATTAAATACAGCAACAAATGCACATATTCTTCTATGGCGCGACAGCCTCTAGTGGGCCAGGGCCTCCTTATTATCGAGGCTTCACGATCACACTTTTTAGACACACCACACTCGGTAGGACTCCTCTAGATGAGTGACCAGCCCGTCGCACAGACCTCTACCTGACAACACACAACACTCACAAGAGACAGACATCCATTCCGCCGGCTGGATTCGAACCCTCAATCCCAGCAAGCGAGCGACCGCAGACCCACGCCTTAGACCGCGCGGCCACTGGGCTCGTCTTACGAATAATTGTGTTAATTTTCGTAAGATTTTAATAGTCGTGGATCATAATTAGCCCTTTTCTTCACACCAGATAAAGGATTTCAGTTGAGTTTCTTTGTATGATTCTATTCGCCCGCTTAACAAGCTAGTATCTTATTTTATTAATCCAGTAGTTTAAACACATTTGTTTGCGGAAAGACGCACAATACAAGGCCTGTTTAAGGAAAGCTTTTCCGCTGAATGTTTTAACGAGCGTAGTATGTTACCGCTGAACCCTCCACTGCAACAGGTAGCTAAGTAGGCTGTTGCAATTTTCATGTGTCGCAGTGGCATATAAACTTGCTTTCCTTTATATCCTTCCACATAAATGGTTCTCTTTTACAGGATCAACTAAAGAGCTTTAAATGCCGCTTTCACAAAATTTTGCTCCTAATATTCTCGTTTCTTCGCTTTATTTATCGATATTGAAGCAAGCCTAACAAATTTGATTGACTTTGTAGTATAAAATTTAAGGTAGAGTTACTCATTTTTCACTTTTATCCATTTCTTTATTCCGATCGATACAGTTTATTATGATTACGTTATTTCTCGTATTGAAACCGCAAAATCGTGAAAGGAATCAGTATTTCTTCAGAACTCGGAAGTGCCAGTCATAGGTATAATATTTAAGGTTTGGGGAAGAATGTTATATTTAATTGGAGGTTAATTAGTTGCTAATAAGTTATTAGTGAGTTATTATTACTTGTTAAAATGCTGTCTGTCTAAAGAGAGAGAATTGATTTTTAAGGAAGAATAAATGTAGGATACGTCAGGACATAAAGGACGTAGACCAGAGAATGGTCTGGTAAAGGAGGGTGTTCATGGACGAAGAGGTGTTAACACAGCGCAGAACTGATAAGGAGCAGGCGCCCATCTCATAAGGAGAGTATCATTGCGCGTTGTGTAGTCCTGTTTTGTTGTACGTAGCTCAGTACACGAAACGTAATCCACCAAAATTAGTAGCCATAATAACATGGAAGAAGTCGTAGAAATACAGTTAATATTGCTGACACTGTTCCATACGTTTCGAGAAATCCAGTTTGGACGATCCTTTACTGTTGTCTACAAACAGACAATCTTTCCTTGCACTTTAGGGCATACATTTTCCTGGCAAACATGAAGTTACCCGGAAATGTCCTTGTTTATTGCTACCTGCTTCAGAATTGACCTCTTTTATGTGGCAGTATTACTGTGTAGGACATGAAATGAGTTTGCGTGCGTTTCCTTCATATTGCTTTCATATTCTCCAATAATTATTGTCTTGCAGTCTGCAGCATCCACACCCACTGACTGAGCTGTCGCCGGTGGGCTCGCTGTTCCTATTCTGAAAACTAAATTCCACGCTTGGAATTGAAACGCAGGTCTGCCTGTGTGTGTCTCGTTTAAACTTGGCTTCGGGCTTTTGGGCTTTTTTTTAGTACTGCCTAATCGTGGGGCTTCATTGTATCTGACAGTTCTTGTTTTCACTGTGATTAGTAAAAGCAGAGTTAAGGTGTACTTGAACATTAAAATGTGGAAGTAAATAATTTAATTTTGTGTGCATTATTCGTAGAAGTTAATATTTACTCAGCGGTAACGTGACTTAGGAGATCGTCGCGCTTCATCTCTGGCTTCGCCCTTGAACTCCATTATTCACCCCCTCATCCAATGTTTGATCTAACGAAAATGGCGTTTTTTGCGTTTGACTTCCCGTTGTGTGGCAATGATATGAACAAGCAAAATCAGTAACAGTCACACAGTCACAACACAGCTATTTTAGGCAATAGAGCCCTTATATTTAGTTAAGCGACGCGTTTCGACCTAAATTAGGTCATCTTCAGGCTCTTACATTTTACAAACGCATTGAGGTTTCAGAATTCAAGACATGTTTATTTGTCTGTGTACTTACAAACTAACTAACTATCTCCATGGAGCAGAGTCCTTCTTGAGAAGCTAACAGGTCCTCAGTTAGTCAATAAATCCCCCGCATTTTATGGAACCCGAAGGTTCATTACCGCACTCACAAGAGCCCGCCACCTGTCCCTATCCTGAACCATATCAACCCAGTCTATGCCCCCCCCCATCCCACTTCTTGAAGATCCATTTTAATATTATCCTCCCATCTAAGCCTGGATCTTCCAAGTGGTCTCCTTCCCTCACGTCTCCCCACCAAAATCCTGTATGCACCTCTCCCCTCGCCCATACGTGCTACATGTACTTAGAAACACCAGTGATAAATCTGAATATCGAACATGAATACATAACTTCACGAAGCTTCGAAGCTGATTGTCACAGAGTGAAAAAAAAATTAACGATCTTTTATGGAACCTGAAAGCCCATTAACGTATTCACAGAAATCAGATACTGGTCATTGTCCTGCGATAAATAAATCCAGTCCAAACCATCTCTCACTGTTTCTTTAAGATTCATTTTAGTATCGTATTTCAGTTTACGTCCAGACTCCCAAATGATTATTTTCTTAGGGTTTTCCGAATGAAATAAATTTGTTTAAGCAATTGGACGTTGAACTGTAGTTAGTGCCCCTCCTTTGTGTTTTCGAATTGTTGAGTTTGAGTCAGTAATTCTTCTTTCGTAAATAAGAAGTTTGGAATTAACACCATTCCCCAGCTGACATATGATATATATAAATCACAGTCATTGTCAGTATCAGGATTATAACGGGTGTGCATCGTCTTCAGAGAACTACCGTATGTGAAATGCCTACTTCCGGTGTTTCCACTCTAATTGCTTTCTTTTTTACTTCTTCCCTGCATTCCTGTTTTTCTGCGTTTCACTGCTTACAGACTTCCGTCAATCTAACGTAAAGTTTTATTTCTCTGTCTCCCTTCTCCCGTTATATCAATACGGCCTCCCAGTCTCTGTACTGTGTTTTGTTTTGGAACGCAAAATCCCTTCACCGTGTTCACAAGAACGTGTAAGTGGTCGCTGCCCTGAGCTAGATTAATCCATTCAATTTCTTCACACCCTATTTATTTGAAATCCATTTTGATGTTATCCCGTTTCCTATCTCTTGGTCTTCGAAGCGATTTTCCAATTTTCCGACCGAAGCTTTTTGGGGTTTTTTATTTCTCGTTGCGTGCTACATGCCTAGTCCACATTTTCCTGTTTTATTTCGTCATCCTAATAATGCGCGGTGAGCACTACAAGTGATTACGCTTATCATTATGTGATTGTTTCTGGCCGCCTGTTACTCCGTCTCTTTGCCACATATTCCCCTCAGCGCTCTGTTCTAAAAGTCTTGATCTGTGTTTGCCCTTAATGTGAGAGACTTAAGTTTCACATACCCACAAAACAACATGCAAAATTATAGTTTAACATGTTTTAGGATTACTATCTTCTTTCTTGCCGATCCCAGTGGCCATGCGGTCTAAGGCGTGGGTCTGTGGTTGCTCGCTTGCTGGGATTGTGAGTTCGAATCCCGTCGGGAGCATGGATGTTTGTGTTGTGTTTGTTGTATAAGGACAGTAGTATGGAACATAAAGTGACATGAAGAAGGACGAAAGGATTTAAAAGTACAAAATGGATCAAAAGAAAAAGAAAAAAAAATCCCGCCGGGGGCGTGGATGTCTGTCTCTTGTGAGTGTTGACGGGCTGGTCCCTCGTCCAGAGGAGTCCTACCGAGTGTGGTGTGTCTACAAGTGTGATCGTGAAGCGTCGAAAAATGAGGCGGCCTAGGCCCCAAGGGGCTGTGAAGCCATTGAAAAAAATCTTCTTTCTTAAATAGGTGACAGCAAATCAAATAAGGTTTTATTTTGTCCCCAGTGGTCAGTGAGCCTACGTCTGTGTATCGTGTTTACTGTTTTAATTTTCAGGAAATAAGTACGCGTAAGCAAGTGTTGAAAGCGTACCGTAATAGGGTTCCGAAGGATTACCCACCGATTACTACTGCCTTTACTACCATGCGTCGTATAGTATATTCTTTCGCGTATACAACGCTGAATTTTTCTTGAATGTCTAAAAGGTAAATATCTTAATAGGTGATTTCAGGCTTCCGCCGCGATGTTGATGTAATCTATGGTCTTTTGGGTGATTACACGGCGCCGTGAGGAATTACCTCACGACGCCGTGTAATCACCCAAAAGACCACAGATTACATCTTAATAGGTGTTGTACATTTGTTAACAATCTGTCAGCATGCGCACTTTGAATCTGCTGTGCCCGATGAAATTATTTTTTTCAGCTCGGTATTTATCACTTTCATATTGTTGATTGAATGATATTCCTATGCAAAGTTACTGAAGATCTGGTAGTCACATAATATTTCGGTGGCCATAAAAATGTGGATCTTTTTCTAGGCACCTTACTGTGGTTGTGGCCATTGATAGACGAGGAAGATTTATGTCTTCCTGCTGTACAGTTTGGCCTAAACACCCACAGGCTAGGTATAAGAGTGACTTCAGCAGAGAGGTTAATTGCGATGACTTACACATTATGTAGATTTTAAGTGTCTTAGATGGGGGGGGGGGGGGGGTTCGCCATTTCCTTTCTGCCACAAGAGACCAAGTGAAAGTACGGCATTTCGAAAGGCAAATCTCGAACGCCGGGTAGGGTAGAGAAATCTCGAGTAAAAAATATTTAGGTCGCCACTGGAGAATGAGTGGCTGTTCGCTCCCCCACCTCCTACCCTTCCCCACATGTAACATCTTATTATATGAAGTTCGTTGGAGCAACAGGCGGCAGGACACACGCAGATCACGCATAGAATTCCGAAGAAACAGGCTTTTTTCTTCGGAAAATAAAAGGAAACACATTAAGGAGCTTCGAAACATCTTTTAAATTTTTATCATGAGCAAAGGAGGACAGTAAGTGTGTCAGGCATTGAGACGTTAAAGGAACGTAACTGGAAGTCCTTGATGTCAAAATGTACGAAAGAATTTATTGGTTTTAATCTAATTCGGCATTTCATTCAAGGTCTCTCATCTCTGCCTGTTCAGTTTTCTTCTTCTCCTCCTTCTTTTGTAAAACTCAGTTGCCAATTCCCTATGACACTGTTCGGTATCTCAGACCACCTGCACTCACAATTACTGTTCTGTGACTGAACATCTTTAGCCCAATATTAAGTATTACTGGTCAGCAGTGTGTTAATTAATCTTTGCAATCAGGTGACCAGTGGCCGTGCGGTCTAAGGCGTGGGTCTTCGGCCGCTCGCTTACTAGGATCGTGGGTTCGAATTTCACTGGAGGCATGGATGTCTGTCTGTTGGGAGTTTTGTGTGTTGTCAGGTAGAGGTCTCTGTGACGAGCTGGTCCCTCGTCCAGAGGAGTCCTACCGACTGTGGTGTGTCTCAAATGTGTGTGACCATGAAACCTCGACGAAACGAGGAGGCCCAGGCCCATATAGGGCTGTCGAGCCATAGGGAAAAAAAAATTAGGTGACCATCTTAATGTTTATCCAGCATGACCGTCTGTAGTACTGTCGTACTGTTTATTGAATTTAAAGCCTTAACTTTGTATGGATTATAGTTTTTATCGGAGTCTCTGTAAGACTTCAAGTTCCGCTTTTACCGTAATTAATTTGTGCTGCTGAGTAATTAACATATTAACAAGTTAGATTATTTAATTTTTGAGTCCATAACATGACTGAATAACACTGACATTGAGAGAGGACAGCGAATGTAACAGTGCAGTTTAATATCATTTTGTGTCGGAGTATCGAGGCACAAATAACACTCAGATTCAGTTTTGTTGCGACTGATTAGCTTCGTAAAAGGTTAATGAACAGTGAAAACTAACCAGTTAGTAGAACAGACCGTCCGCTAACAGCCAGATTTCTGCGGTCACGTCAAATAATAATCGTTGGCGCCTTTGAATGCTGAAAACGATCCCAGCTTTTATTCCATGCATTTGCAAACGAACGGGTATTGGCGTTTGTTTTCTTTGTGCCCTTTTTTTTTTTTGGAGATAATTTATGGTTGTGAAATGGAAGGAATTTGTGTCAGCAAATAATTGTGTTGAGAAGACAGGTGATTGTGATTTTGTATGCATCTGTTCTCTGGAAATCGGTACTACAGTACCCCTGTACAGAGTGGTCCACAAAGTCCTGTTCCTGTCTTAAAGTAATAAATTTTTAAAATAGGAATAGGACTTTCTGGACACCTGTATAATAATTATAATGGGACATCGATTATTTCCCTAAACTCTAGGTAGATATTTATACAAAGTTAAATAGATATGGTTTAATAAGTTTAAAGATTTGTGACTCATCTTGTATGTTTAACTGTGATGGGGCTACGACCGTGGTAACGCGGGGTTAATTGCTACGTAGTCCAAAGAAAATGATAGTCAGAACGCAGGGAGTAATAATAATAATATATTAATATATATGTTATATTATATATTATATTATGTGGACCGGGATAGCGTAGTCGGTGTAGCGACTAGCTACGGGCTGAACGGTCCGGGGATCGAATCCCGTTGAGGGCGAGATTTTTCGCAGCTGTCCATACCGGCCCTGGGGCCCACCCAGCCTCCTGTACAATGGGTACCGGGTCTCTTTCCCGGGGGTAAAACGGCCGGGGCGTAGAGTTGACCACCCACCCCCATCTAGCGTCGAGGTTAAATAAAGAGTAAAGCTACGAGTATACTTGTACTCTCCCTTTGGGCCTTCATGGCCTGTTCTAGGGCGAACGTTACCTTTACTTTTTACCTTTATATTATATTATAAAAATTATTATTACTTCCCGAAAAACGTCAACTGATTGGTCCTGTAAGGGTGAATGCTGCACACCAAAACAACATAGAAAGTTTATGTGAGCTCGGGCTGTGAAAGCCCCTTTCTCAGTTATTGCCTGTTCTTCTATGGCTGCTATCTGGCTTATTTTCCAACTCTAGAGGCATGCTGTCAATGATTTATGCAGCACTGTGACTAACTCTTTCTTCGTTACTGCCGTGCTCTTTAGAGACGATTCTGGCTTTCCCAAGGGTAAGTAAAGTAGTCCCGGTGCAGGCCATGAAGGCAGATGGGTAGTGCAGGTATACTCCAGTCATTCTTAACCTCGACCGTAGGTGGAAGTGAGTGATCAGCTTCATGCCCCAATCACTTTACTTTCGGGGGATGAGCCCCTGTGTGCCCACTGAATGTGAGGCTGGGTGGACCTCACAGCCGGTCTCGGCGTTTTGGAAATGAAAAATTCTCTTTCCCTTCTGGGAATCGAAGCGTCATTCATCGGTTTTTCATCCGGTAGCCTAGTCGCTGTACTGACCACGCTACCCCGTCTCCTCTTGAAGGATAGCATAATGAGTTTTTATACCCCGGATGTGAGAAGTAGCCTGTTGCTGTAGGTATCTGTGACGGTAAAGTGATACTGTGTGGGCAGGCACTGCGGGACTTGAAGTTCTGTCATACAGGACAGCAGGAAACGAGCTTGAAAAAAAATTGTTATCGATGTTATTAGACGATTTCCCATCAGTGATCGGAGAACACACGTGTGATCCATAATACTCCGCCGTGGTGCAGCCTTGCATATCGTAACTTTTGGACAGACAGGATCCGGTCTGTGGGTCCGCGTTAGCAGTCGATTATTGGCGCGGTTCGCAAGGGATAATTGCAAAACAATTCGCCCGTTGGCTTCACCGTAACTTTCTGTTTGTTCGCACTAACAAAACATCGCTAAAATAAAATATATTGGACAGCGTTGTTATTATTGACGACTTCCGGTTTGGGTTAAAACCGGACAGCAGTAACGGACACTTTAGATGAAGAACTACACGCGTTTCTGCGCTCATCGCGAACGTAAATGCCTAAATATCGGAGTGAGAAATTTTACGAATGAAATTTGTAGAGGAAAATGTCAACACAATTAATATACAGGACACCTTTCTGTTTAGTCTTGCAGTGTCCGGATAATTGAAGAAACGTGACATATCGCGGCAGAATTGCTTTGCAGTGTTGTATGCCCTGACTTGTCAGTATGTTTTATCTTTTCTCCCTCCCCAAAATAAAGTGGCCCTTTTATTTATTTATTGAAGGGCCCCTCAGCAGATGCTACGGACGCACCGCAGCCTTGAAGGCTTATTGTGCAACCCTGTGATGAAGATGATAAAGTTTTTTTTTTGTGATTTTCCATTTTAATGGAGCACTGGTGGAATGAAATTGACAGGGAAAACCGAAGTACTCGGAGAAAAACCTGTCCCAGTGCCACTTTGTCCACCACAAATCCCACATGGATCGACCCGGGATCGAACTCGGGCCTCCGCGGTGAGAGGCCGGCGACTAACCGCCTGAGCCATGGCACGGCCCAAAGTGGCTCTTGCTTCTCCCATGACTTTCCATTTGATCTGCTCTTCTGATTTTCCTTGCGTTTCTGTCTGTGTCTGTCTGTCTGTCTGTCTCTGTGAGTCTAGAAATTGTTAACTTACATCTGGCCCCGATATTTTATATTTACATCTAACTACATTCATGAACTGTCACTACTGTGTATGAACAATAATATTGCTCATTATGTACGTATGCTGTACGTTGTGTGTCCGTACATTCATACATCAGTTTCGTTAGAGTGTATGTGTTGGGCGCAAGTGTAGAACAATCCTGTCAAATACATGTGCTGCCGTGTAGAAATATCTGGTGACACAGATGGCAGTGTTCTTGTCTGGTAACCATGTCTTCGTCAGTCAACAGTGAAACGCGAAAGCGCGCCACTACAACACAGGCGTGGCAGCCACTCGCTATGCTGACGTTTATTTTGGCTGTGTATTGACCTTTATTATAACCGCTCACTTGGGGACTGGAAACAGTCGCATTACTGTACGCTCCTTTAGCGTAATCTGTATCTGTGAAGCAGTTGCAAATCGTTCACAAGTTTTGACACATCTACATTTCTCAGACACTTCGGTTTTTACGTTGACTAAATGTGTATATTTCGGTAGACGTCAACTTATTGACATAGTGATTGAAGGCCGAGTTGACTCAGGCAGTAAAGCGTGTGATTTGTTTTCTGGAGGCACCGAGTTCGAATCTCGTCTGGGACGCAGACTAGCCTTTTTTTTTTAATGGATTTTTGAAGTCATGAAAGACAGTTTACCTGGGCATTACCTTGAATTACACCGTGACCACTTCGTGTCACATTGTTTCTAATTCATTTTTCACTGTCACTCGGTCGCTTAGGGTTAGGTAACACAGACTACAAATGCAGACTATGTCGAATATTGTTCATAATTTACTTAGTTTCCAAGGTTACATGATAATTTTATATCAAGCACGGAATTTGCCAATTAACTCCATGGAACAGAATCCTTGAGGATATGGTAGTCGCTCAGCTGGTCTTGAAGTCACCATATTGTTATGCAAAATGAATACATTTTATTTTGTGCACAGTAGGTCACTACTGGACCCAATTCTAAGCCAGCTTATTCTAGTTTATATCCATACACCCTGTTGCTTGAGAATAATGCTCGGTAATATAGTCCGTGGGGTAGGTATAATGACTTGGCCACGGGCTGGACAACTAAGCAGTCATGGTTCGTTAGCTGGTAGGGGCAAGAAATTGTTCTTATCTCCAAAGCGTCCACACAGGCTCTGATACCCACTCAGCCCCATATTCAATATGTGGCTTGTGGTGTTTCCCCAGGGGTAAAGCCGCCGGATCTTGAATCTGACCTTTCACCTCCCACAAACGCTGATTAAGGATGTGTGGAGCTACAATACTGCTACTCTCATATGCGTTCGTAGAGTGCACAGGGACAAGTTAAGATATCAGTCTGTCAACTGAGGCTAGTGTAACTAACATACGTGATACGAACGGTATTAAGAGACAAGTGGTTACATATTATGATATGGAGAACTGACGTAATTCGCTTACTGATGCGATGCGCACTTAAAAACATAAAAAGGTTATACAGCATCGGATAAAATGAAAATCGCATTGAATGGTGGGTAAGGAAGGAGTTTGAACGTCAGATTTTCACACTTCTGGGATTTTACGCAGCGTAGATTGGTGGTTAGTTACCGATGTTTCGGGACAAACTATCGGTCCCATCTTCAAGTGTCAAGCAGTCTTCTTGGACTGCTTTTCCCTTGAAGACGGGACACACAGGTTGTCCCGAAACGTCGGTACCTATCAATCTACGCTGCGTAAAATACCAGACGAGCGAAGATCTCATTTACGCCGAGGCGGAAGCCTGAAATTACGCTTTTTGAAAGTGATTTTCACTAAAACACATTTCCAAGGACTAATCTAACGTTAGCCTGAGACGAAACGTCGTCAGGATGACTGATGACGCACAGATCCGAAACCAGTACCTTCCGAGCACGGTCGAATACATCAAGATGTGTGATGTGATGTTCACTTTTGGGTAAGTCCAGTTATTTCAGCAAAGTTTGTTTTAAAAATCCAACAGTCGCTACACACTAGTTACTAAATTTTCGTTACTTAATCCGAGGATTTGTCCACTGTTTAGTGGTTTTCCTTTCACCCAAACCCACCTTCCTCCACATGTCCTTGTCTCTAGTATCCTTTTCTGTCAGTCCATGGTTAGTTGTACTCCGCCCTATCTCATCCATCCATCTTTACTTGCGTCTTCCCTTCCGTCATGTTCCCTCTGGTTCCCATTCTAGCATAATCCGTGGCGATGTATTTCCTGGCATTCTCTTCAGATGTCCAAACCATCGTAACCGATTGTCTTCCATTACTTTATTGTATTCATCCCTAAGTCCATAGATACTCTTAACGGTGTCATTTCGAAATTTTGTTTCCTTGATTTCCTTGCGGATCTTCTCCGAAAATCCAGCTGATTTTCACGTAGTTTATTATTATTATTATTATTATTATTATTATTATTATTATTAGTAGTAGTAGTAGTAGTAGTAGTAGTAGTATCCATGTTTCTGCGCCATGTAACAAAATACTTTTGACTGAGGCTTGGTAAATGAGTTGGTGTTATTGAGAAGATTGCTGCCCCACAAAACGGAGTGTCACATGCCAATCACTCTTCTTCCATCGCTTATTCGTTTAAATCTAAAAATTTATTTTTTTTAATTAGCTTATATACATTCATCAGTTGTGTAAACATCGGTAAATAACCTAAGAAAAAAAAAGAACTGATGTTATTTTATTTTTGGTGATTAGAGGATTTCTCAGCGTTTTTATTGGCTAGGTTTCGTCGAGACTGCCATGAAGATTGTAGCAGCAGTTTCCTCCGAAACGTCGGTGACATTACCACTAAACACGTCATCATATCCCATAAGACGGTAATCTTTAGCCTGTATGTGGTAGTTTATTCAGGAAGCTCTCATCGTTGGTCGAATGACTGAATGATAGTGAGTAATGACTTTGAAATGATGTTGAAGGAAATGATTGTGCTATGATTTAAGGAATTATTTCGTCATTTGTTTTTGGAACTGAGGAAAACCAGTGAAAACCTGTCAGAATAATCGATGTACGCGCCGAGGTTTGAACCGGGCATCTCCCGGCTACAAGACACACGTGCAGTCATTTGAACCAATTGCGCTGTACGGACTGTGTTGATTTCAGAGCGCTTCGAGACTCTTTTGTGTAGCAGGGGTAGAGTTTGTCGCTTTTAGGTAGCTTTCCTTACTTTTAGCTTTAGTAGCAACCCCGTACCAACGTACAGCAGGTAGGAACAAGATTACTGTTGGCTGAACAAGTTATCGGGACTTCATTTACTTCGTGGCTAAAAACATTCTGGGAAATGTAGCCACTTCCAGATATTGGTCGCACAATACCTGTTAAAAGTCTTTTTCAAGTTTAGGTAATGTTCTTTTGAGTAAAGTGTGCAGAAATGAAACTGACTTCAAAAGCCTTTTTCTCCGCAACAGGTATGCCAGATAGAGCGACGTTGGAATATAAAAACTACTGAAGTTGAAGGAAACTGTGCCGGGCGCATTGTAAATAGCGTCAGTATCATACGTCAATCCTTAATCGATCCTAAAGAATAAAAGCCGTCAAACACAACATGTTACAGTTTCAACATGTGTTATATTCGACGGGTTCTGTTCAGAGAATTTTAATAGGAAATACAACGTATATGTAAGGCGCGGCCCTGCTTTGATGAAACGTTGCAAAGAATTTGAATTGAAAATGTAAATTACGGTACAGAATCATAATTTCGCTTCTTAACCTTTTAGAATCCAGTGGTGACTGTGTACCACCTGCTGTAATATAAACTCTGCATCATGCTGGGCAGTATTCACATATTTCGTGTGATTTCCCACACCGATTATTTCCCTGTACAGCGTTAACGGTTTGGTCTTGAAAATTTACGTAGGCTGTGTTCTCTGTGACGTAGGAACTGAAGATGTATGTATTCCTATAGTTTGTATGAACGTCACGTTACACATCAAAGCAATAAATTATGGAAATGGATGCTCTTTATGATAGATGGTACCCCTTATGACCTCGAAAGTGTTAAACCCCGCTGCAAATCCTCCTCTCTCTTGCATAGTATATAACAGAGCAGTGTTTCCCAACCTTTCTTCCATGGAGGTACCCATAAAATAATTGTTCATGTCCCTAGGAACCCACACCTATAAAAACGTTGGTAGGCCTGAAGACGTTGATAGCGGAAAGCGCAATTAAATTACTGCTAAATTATTGTCAAGAAAATTTATGTGTAAAGAACTGATGTATATAAGTCAGTTTACGTTGTAAGGAAAAAGAGCTTTTTTTTTTTGTCTTTCGAGGGATATTTGGAATTTTCGCGGTATTTCAAAATATCGAAACTTTGATGTAGCCAGTTTATTCCACGCTTTGTAGCGGAACCCTGATTGGGAAGCTCTGGTATAGAGTACCACCGACTGCTTTTACGTTATATAAATTATGAATAAAATTATATAACTCACACACAAATTTCCAGTGGGTATCGGAGGCTCTTTCTGTGTAGGTAAAGCGGCCGGAGCTTTAAGCTGACAAAACGCCTTCATCTAGTTCCGAAGTTAAAGATGAGTAGATCTTTACTCGAATTTCTCATGTTTCAAGGCTTGTTCTTTAATTAAGCCTAGAGACAACTTTGCAATATTTTTCTGAAGTGGGGATGATGTTAATGTGGTCGGAACACAAACATTTGTCCTAAATAGGAGACACTACGTTGTTGTTCAGTCTGTGGAAAACAGCGTATGTTTCTGCATCGTGTAGTGTGTTCGTGTATGAAATTTTAATCAATTAACTTGTTGATTTTTCAGTTTGGTTTATGCATTAACCTGTCTATAAATCCAGAAAATCTGAATGTAAGTTTTATGGAAAAAGTAAGGTAAAGTAGACAAGGACTGATGCAGTCATCAGCATTCCAAGGGCGAATTGTGCTTGTTTGTTTTTATAGGCCGACTACGTAATAAAGAAATGTGTGCTGGCCTTATGAATGTAGTTGCTAGGAGAAGGAAAGATGGTGTCTAATTGTGAATCAGCAGGCTTGTGACAGACGCAACCGTGTTTTGTTTTAAGGCAGTACCAAAAAGTTCATCTGGGGGAAACTATGGTCGAAACCGTAATTGAATCTCGGTAAGGATTAATTTCAGGTTAAGTACTTGTCAGAATTTAAGACCTATATTCTGCAGTAAGTTGCTGGGTACGATACGTCTCTTGGAAGAACACTGTCACATTGCGTAATGAAGAATGTCTTGCTTTGTAAGACTACTTCCAAAAATATTGTTAGAATGATCAGAATGAGGGAGGATGAGATTGGAAGAAGTGTCAAACCCTGTGGTTTAGAAACGTCTTCAAGAATTCGGTTTGAAGACGTGATGGAATTTGGGAAACAGAGATTTAGGTCGGGGACAATATTAACCTTTTAAGGTTTAAAGGTTACTGTAGATCAGTGGTATTCAACCTGGGGTACGCGTACCCCCGGGGGTACGCGAAGACATCTTAGGGGGTACGTAAAATTAAAAAAAAAAATAAGTGTATTCTTTCATGATAAACATTGAATCATCAGGGCCAGATTTAGGGTTAGCCACAAGAGACCCGGACATAAGGACAAGCGATTTGGGAGCGCCATTTTTTTCTCTCTCTCTCCTTTTTGCGATTCTTATCTGGGCGGCTAGTTTCATTTTATTCCACATAGTGCATATAATTTTGTTTTGCTAAAATACCTTTGTTCCTTTATTAATTTTTATATGATAGGCATTAATATATTTTCTATTTAATAGCTTGATTCTCCTTTTTCTCATTTAAAACTTATTATTTAATACATTATTTTGGATGTAATTTATTTAACTTATTTTAGATGTAGATTATAGACTATGTATAACTTGAATTATGCAACAACAACTTTGGGGGTACAAAGCGCAGAAGCAGGCGGAAGAGTCGGACACCTCCTGTCACGTCGGGCCGACCCAGCGTAGGTTTGCTTCCCCGCTACGCTTCATACAGAACATGCTATAGAACTACGTTTTGACCTGTTATACTTCAGAGGCGCTGTAAAATGCTGTAATATGACGTCATGATCATCATGATGATCATGATGCACATTCTTCTCTTGTTACGTTTATTGTTAGCCAGCTTACCACTTGTAAGTCGTTTGACTTCTCTATTTCATGAAATTCTCTGTATTCACTTTTAACTTCGTAAACTCGATTTTTGTAGCCTGGCTCTTGGTATCTTACAAAATCGTAACTCATATCTGGTTCCTCGCGACTCTTTCAGACATTTCACAGAATTTCAGAAGAAGGCAATTGGATTGGGTTATTTATTATTGCAAGTAATATGTATTTTAATGTCACTTCAAGGTTTAGTTAATTTTAACTTTATTTCTATCAGTCCAACTCTGCGAGGCGTAGGGATGTTGTGCTTAACTGGCGTGTGCGGACTTTACCTCACGATGCTTGGTTTGCGATATTTGAGGTTTCCATCGGTGTTGATGACAAATCAAGTAGTCAGGAATGTTGTGCCATGTCGACTGGTAAATGGATCCCAGTGATTTGTAGTAGTACTCCAGAACGAGTGCTTGTCTGGCTCTTACGAAACGTCCGTAGCCATTTACCAGTAGGGTCGGCGTACCATCCCAGAAGACTTTGATTTGTGATTTTAGATTCTGTTACCGAAAGATAAACGTTGAATTTTAAAACACAAGCACTTGTGTTTTAATTATGTATTCTATGCTTGATTATGCCTGATGGTCCATAAGAAGGACCGAAACATGTAGCATTATTGATGAACGCAATAAAGGATTGTTGGACTGCAGTAAATATAGTAATTTGAAAGGTCACGACATATGGGATTAACTGGATAAAAATCATTTAAGTTTTATTAATCGCCAACAGATTGTGTTAAGATAAGATAAATTGTCGTTAACTAGTGCCAGTTTCAGAATCAATAATTGTGTTAGTGCACGATAAATTGTCGTTAACTAGTGCCAGTTTCAGAATCAATAATTTTTCACACTGTCGAAACATGAAGTAGAAAACTTGGGAAAAGTCCGCTTGGAAGATCGAAAATGAGATGAGAGGGTAACGGTGATACGGGTCGTACGGGAATAATGTGTAACGATTAGAGATGGATGGTTATGGCTCACGATGTTGTTACGGTACCGTTTATACGTCTCCTTCTCCCAGTATTAATTCGTGATTCAGTGAGGCTTCTTTGTGGTTGTGGTCTTGCGGGGGGGTGGGGGGGGGGGGTGGTGGCTTTGCAGACTCAGGTGGAAGGCCGACTTCCCTCCCATCTAATCGGGTAGACTTCTAAGGCATAAATTAGTTTCACGGCAGCAACGTCTGGAAAACTCATCAGACAGTGTGATAGAATTTCCCAAAGTCCTTTCAGAAAAACCGCCATCTTCTGCTTCCTTACAGATTAATTTTAAGGCCTTCAGCTGGCGTGTCTCAGGGTTAAGTCGGCATTTGCTGTCATGGCGCTCTTTTAACCAGACTCTTATACCTTAACGTCTTATTTCTGCCACCGGTTGCGCCCTTTTGTAAAGAACAACTGGTAGCAGAACCCGACGAACGGAGCTTAGCCACTTTGTGGCGCCTGGCATGCTAGTTGTCACGCAGTCCGCGCCTTAATTCCACATTGTTAACGCGTTTGGACAGAAATGCGTCTAATTTCGTTCCGTGCTCTGTTGGGCACCATGACCTGTGAGCTACAGTTGTCCATTGATTTCCAGATTAAACTATGGTGGCCTGTTCGTTTAATTTGCTTCCCCAAAGACATACCCAATTCGAATGAACCGATGTCACTAAATCACACTTTTATAGCACACAGATCATTGCTGGCGGCGTGGTTAATAAATTGAACTGCAAGGATTTGAAGTAGGGGAGAAATTACACAACAAATAACATATTTTTATGCAACTCTTTTAGTATTAAAGTTTTCAATTAAAGGGGGTGGTTTGGATATGAGGTTTGGGTGGGGAAAAATTTGCAAATTTTCGTGTCTGAATATGTTTGTAAACGACCACGGAGCACACCGGGAAGGAGGAGAACGTATAATGTGAAAAGGTTCAAAAGTAAATTCACAATTGACAGTTTATTTGGCGACACTTTGAACTAACCGGAACTAGTGTCTGTTGACACAAAACTGGATTATGTTTTCCACATTTCTCTAAACTGTCGCACACAAATATGTATCTCCACTGTGTTCTGTATGCGTTTGTGATGTACCTTTTATTTTCATTAGTATGTCGCTCCTCCTTACTGCTCAGAAGGTATAGTGACCGTGAGAGCGTGTAGAGTGCGCCTGCACTTGCAAACAGTTCACCAGTTTCAGAATATGAAACGGTAAACTTTCTGCCGACACTCGTACAGAACACGTCAAATTAAAATGTTACATCATTTCTTAACTTAATCATTGTATTCTTACACAGGAGACGAGAAGGTTTTATTCTCGTGAAATACATCTCCGTCTCTGTTAGTGAATTTGTGCCTGGTACATACCAGTCTGCAAGGCGTTATGTCCCAGAAGACTGGAAACTTCATCACTGTCGCTGCGAGAATCTTCAATGCCGCACAGCCGACAAGAAGACCAAACGTTTCGATTGCATGGCAGCAAGAGCTCCAAAGTTCAGCTTGCACGTAATTTCTTTCTTACAGTAATTTTGAACTGTTCCTTTTTCTAAGAATACATTAGCTATCTTTGTAGTAATATGAATTTTTTTTTTTGAATTTTGATGACGTATGATCTATGGGAATAGCATATAGTGTTTTATGACGATATAATCTGCGGGCATGGCCTATAGTGTCTTATGATATAATCTGCGGACATAGGCTATAGTGTTTTTTAAAGTTTTGCGGACATGTATTATTTTATGACGATATGATCTGCGGGCATGGCTTGTAGTGTCTTATGACGATAAGATCTGCGGGCATGGCTTGTAGTGTCTTATGACGATATGATCTGCGGGCATACCCTGTAGTGTCTTATGACGATATGATCTGCGGGCATGGCTTGTAGTGTCTTATGACGATAAGATCTGCGGGCATGGCCTGTGGTGTCTTATGACTATAAGATCTGTGGGCATAGCCTGTAGTGTCTTATGACGATATGATCTGCGGGCATGGCTTGTAGTGTCTTATGACGATAAGATCTGTGGGCATAGCCTGTAGTGTCTTATTACGATATGATCTGCGGGCATGGCCTGTAGTGTCTTATGACGATAAGATCTGTGGACATAGCCTGTAGTGTCTTATGACGATATGATCTGCGGGCATGGCCTGTAGTGTCTTATGACGATATGATCTGCGGGCATGGCCTGTAGTATCTTATGACGATATGATCTGCGGGCATGGCTTGTAGTGTCTTATGACGATAAGATCTGCAGGCATAGCCTGTAGTGTTTTATAAGTATATGATCTGCGGGAATGGCCTCTAGGGTTATGCTACCAGAGAGAATGCCGCATTTATGTGACTGAATAATTTAGAGTGTTCAATGTTAGTTATTGATTCTCCGATTAATCAACATTAATTGAACAAAAACAACGAGATTATTTTACCCAAACTTAGAGTGTTACACGACTAGGATTTTGTAATTTATACAGGTCACTTATTATGCATATTACCAGAGAAGTGAAATCAAGGAGGCTACGATGATTTTGCAGAATTGAAAATTTTGGGGAGGCAAGGAATGCATACAGAATTTTGGTGGAGAAACTTCATGGGAATGTCAACTCGTAAGTCGGAGAACGAGATGGGAGGTGTCAGCATTATAATGGCCCTTAAGTAGATAAGTAAATTGGTTCACGATCGTGTCCAATAGCCGATATTGGTTTTAGTGATGGTGACCTTCGGGCTCTAATACCGTAGTGTTAGAGTGTTCACATTCGCCAGCTTAAGCAGCGACACAAATTGATGACATGATTTTTCGTGTTCTTTGATTCGTTCAGTTTTCTGGTGTGAAAGTAAACGTGAGAGCTTTTTATTTGTTTTCTCCTTTAATTCCTCTACTATTTTTTTTTTTTGCAGGATGATACTCTTTTTTGCTCTCTCATTCCCCCTCTTTCAGTGTATGTTTTGAACATATGTTTGATTGGTCCTAGTTCCGACCGCAGATACAGTGATAGCCAGCTACAACATTGAATTCCAATGCAATTAATACATTCCGCCGAAATTCCACCTAGAATTTTCCTCTCTCCTAGCTTTTATAAGCGGAGTGCTAATTAATTTTTTGTTGCATAATTCTGTTTTATTTGTAATTGAGCTGGAATAAGTCTGATTGTTTTCTTTTTAAAACGAGTAATATCCGCCACAGACATTTGTCATTATAAATTTTGCTACGAGGATCTGTTCAAAGTGCTACAGTATATTGTGGTCTGATGGCATTATTGAAACTTCTTGGTTTGCGAGTTACTATGAGGGAAATTTTACGAGCAGTTTAAATCCTGCTGTAAGGTTGAAGCTGCCCGTTTTGTTTCATATCGCTCATGAAATAGCAGTTTGTCATTAACCCACACAATTCGCCAAACTGAGATTACAGCGTTACTAGACATTTGGGTTACAAACACATCTTGTGTCAAATTGTTGTGTTCACAACAAAAAATGCTTGTCCTTATATTTTCGTAAAAACGTAACATGCTTAAGTTTTGGTCTATTAGTGATCTGTCATGTTTTTTTTCTGTCTCATGTAGAGTTGTGTATCGGTGGGTTATAACAAGCTGCTGTTTCATGTGCAATATGATTCTCACAATCACTGAAAACCAGTTCTCTAAATCAGTGGTATTCAACCTGGGGTAAGCGAATACATCTTAGGGGGTACGTAAAATTAAAAAAAAATAAATGTATTATTTCATGATAAACACTGAACAATCAGGGCGAGATTTAGAGTTAGCCACGAGAGACCCGGACGTAAGGACATGCGATTTGGGAGCGCCATTTCTCTCTCTCTCTCTCTCTCCTTTATGCGATTCTTATCTGGGCGGCTAGTTTCATTTTATTCCTCACACATAGTGCATATAATATATTTGTTATTTAATAGCTTGACTCTCCTTCTTCTCATTTAAAACGTATTATTTGATACATTATTTTGGATGTAATTTATTTAACTTATTTTAGATGTAGATTATGGACTTTGTATAACTTGAATTATGCACCAACTTTGGGGGTACAAAGTTGAAGAGAAATTATATCTGGGGGTACGCGAACAAAAAAGGTTGAATACCGCTGCTCTAAACAGCATTCACTGATCGGTCTGTGTAGTGGAGACGGCTCATGTTCCCTGTAAGGAGCAGAACTTCCGTATATTTTGCGTGAACGTCCGTCGTGAAATTGTTAAATGTGCACATCGAAGGTAAGTTAATGTTTCACTCTGCGTACTTCGAAATATTTTATCCGGTGTCGTGATTAAGGAACATCCTGTAGATAACGTCAAGCCTGAACCAGCATCTTTCAAAGGTCGAAGCCATTTTTTATGTCATAGCCCATAGAAGTTAGTTTCTCATTTCCGCTCTTACACCGTAAGGCAAATAATGCAATGTTAGTTTTATCAAAACGAAACATATCTTAAATGACGTCACTTCCGCCCGGCACGTTCCCACAGCCCGTAACGCCGTGCCATTTGTCACTGTTTGGCCCTACAGCAGTGCTCTCCAATCACAAGACAGTAACAATCCGATTTTACAACACTCGAATATTTTTGCATGTTAAAGTGTTAACCTAACATATAATATGGAACTTCATATACAGGATACTGGCTTATCGGACAATGGAAATGGAATTCTACATATATTTTGCGTGATTTTAGTTGCGTGTTAACATCGTAGTAATCTTTACTATGTACGAGTTCGGAACTTCCTGACGACAAATTTTAGTGTAACATTCAGTCCACAGTTGGAGACCAGGCAGAGTTCATTTTGATGTTCTAAATAGGTGCCCGCCTGTTCATTTACAGCGTGTACAGATCATGTATTATCACGATTTTAGAAAGAGTAACACCTAATCAACGGACATTATTTCAGACTTACACAAGAAAGTCCATTGGATGGCTACAGTGGCGTAAATAAGGCGTCCGCAGACCCCACGGCTGGGGGGCCCCGTGGTCAAGGGAAGGCCCCAAACGTACAGAATACTAAAACCTTGATTTCAGGCTTCCGCCGCGATGTTGATGTAATCTGTGGTCTTTTGGGTAATTACACGACGCCGTGTAATTACCCAAAAGACCACAGATTACAGAATACTAAAAATTTGTTGTACTGTTCTTTTCGATTGGAATCCGTCCTTTGGACAAGGCAGTGTGCTGGATTCCTGTTATGAGATCTGCGAGTAACTATGCTAATAATTATAGTGGGGGGAGGGAGGGGGCTGACCGATTATCTAAGCCAGTGAATGGCTCCAAAACTACCTTTTGGCCCAGCAATTTTGTGTTTGTCGCTTCCTTATCAAGCTTAGTGGATCAAAAATTGGTTCATGTGGGTAAGAAGTATGGAGTTAATGTCATGGAATGACGATACGTACAAGTGTTCGTAAGAAAAGGCGCTTCTCAGAGAAAACTGAAAAGTTTTCTCCATAGATTCGGCAATTGTTGAGAGTTTATAAAGGGCTGGATTTTCTCGACGTCACGTAAGCTACAGTGACGTGATTTATAACGAGTTCTTGTACGTTTCTCACTAAAAATACCGTTCGTTACCTGCTGGTAATTTAGTCTGAGTTAAAAGGATGAGAATTTATTGGGGTGCGTAGCTTGAAACTGCTGTTTTGTCGCTTGGCAGCTGTTTAGAACACAAAGGAATTGCATTTAGGCTCCACGGCCGTAAATAGTAGAAGTGTGACGTCAAATCCTGTATTAGAGTCTATTTAGAAACTGAAATTAATACGGGACTTGATATTCTCACAGTGGTGTTGATGAAGATTAAAACCTTCTGGGATGTGACGCCGTGTCGGTTTATAAATAGTTAACGATATTCCGGAGAAGCTTGATGCCTCCATTTTCAGGGTTTAGGCATTTCAAGCAGAGTTGACTTGGATTACTTGCACTCTGAAGATGGAGGCGGTAAGCTCCTTAGAAATGTCTGTAAGTGTTTAAAAGCAGACTAGTGTCATATTCTAGGAATCTTCACGTTTACTGAAATTTAAGAGCTTGTATTAGTGATCATGTATTTCAACATTTAGAATTCGTTATCACAAGGCCAGAAGTAGGAGACTGATCAATTGCTGTTTGAGTTGGTGCTGCCATCTCTTTGTTTTTCGTTTCATTTACAGGGCATTGCATATAAACAAACAGCAGACAGACATAACGCGTGCCCTTTAATCTGCGCCTAAGGGTGCATTACCCATTCTTCCTGTTTATATTAATGTATGCTAAAACGTGAACGCATAGATGAGTGCCGAAATACGCCAGCAAAAAGAGGTAAATGTGTTTCGTTTAAACAAATACGTTTAATTGCAGAATCAATAAATAAACATGTGAATATTGGTTTGCGTTTAGTTATGGAAGTTTATTTGTAGCGGTTAAAATATTGGAAAGACTAGGAGGTAGGGCCAGAGCAGGAAATCGAAAAGCCTAGCAGATTTTAGTCGCCAGATATTTTTGTAGTAGCCTCTCCACGTGCTTTGAAACCTACTGGCATACCAGGAAGCTTTTAAATTAATTCCAAATAAGCATTCCAGGTATAATACCCGTGAAATAAAACTGAAATACAGCATATCGTCATCAGTGTATTATACTGATCATTGGCTTACACAGACTCGTAATATAAAAGCTAGATAAATCCTTCCACAGTGTCTTCATATTTGTGTGCTGTATACAGCTGTGTTTATTAATACAGCTACGTAGTTTTACAAAGAAAACAATTACACGGCTTTTATATTGATCAGTAATATCAAGTAATCTTTGTGACTGATACGAATACGGCTACATGTTTCGGCTAGTATTAGCCATTCTGAAGCTTATTCCAGACATTGAAGTTTAATATATTGTATGTAACGCATTCGAAGGATCGGTTCACTATATAGGCTAATTTAGTACAAAACATGTTTTTTTTTGTCTTTATCACTCTTTCCACAGTGTGTGTGTGGTGAATTTCGGTAACAAAGCACAATTAGGTACATACACGACTGTAGAAGCAGATAATTTCTGGAGATATTTTCACTGGGTTCTGAATCCTCTTAACCTTCCGTCGCCTGTATGAAAAACCCCAAGGATTAAGATACACAAGATTTGTATGGTTATTGGCACAATGTGAACTGATTTTGTTTGAATACATATAATCAGAAGATATACAGAACAGGGAGTAAAGGGAGAATGGAGAATATTATTTACTGAGGAGATACGTAATTGGTCGTATTAACAGAAGGGTGACATGGGAGTGGGACAAGTATCACGCATTGGGGGGGGGGGGGGGTGAGGAATGCATGCGCGATATCAGTAAGATAATAAGGAGGGGAGATACCGCCTAGAAGATCCGTGCGTAGTTGAAATGGTAATAAAATGCATGCACATTGCTGTCTTCTGGAATGTGATACCGTTTAGTCTGGTAGAAATTTTTCGACGCTCGGAGGAACCTGCTGCCTTCATCATGATTATAATTGTGTACCCTCATTTTGGCCTCAGCAGGTTTCTCTGAAACGACGGTACATTTATACCAAACTACACGACGACACATCCCAGAAGTCAACAGTCTTTATGGTTATCGTTGTGAGAACTTCAAATCTTTTTTTCGGTTGGAAAATTTGAAGGAAACAAACAACTTGGAAGACTTAGAAGTCGACGGAAGAATAATATTGGAATGGATCTTAAAAGAAGTAGGGCGGAAGCATGTGGTTTATATTCATCTGGCTCAAAACGGGGATCAGTGACAGGGTCGTGTGAATGCAGTTACGGATCTTTGTATTCCGTGAAAAGCTCGGTATTTTCTTTGATCACCTGTACGGCCAGTGGCTTTTCAGGGAGGATGCTACTCCATACATTCAAAAGTTAACGGACATTAATTAAAGCCAGACTACATGAGAAAATGGACTGCCCACACAGTCGTGCCCATAAATATACGGCATTTCCACAATGATTCGTTTTGCGCTTGGACTTAACTGGACAAACAGAGGCTTCTGTACGGAACTGTAACGCCCATTCAGCGCACACGGTGCTACGGTCTTTTTAAGGTCTTACCCCTCCCCTTCCTCTCTCCTCCCCTCCTACCAAGTTAAGTATAAATAATGTCTTTCGATTAGAGGTGTAGTATTATTTCAAGTTCCTGCCATCGAATTGATCCTGAGAGCTTCTTATGTTTTGTAAATGAAAAGCCTGACCTCTTTTTTTTTATTATTATCCACTTTCGCTCCAACTGTACAGGAATTCTCATTTACACAGGGAAGTTAGTGGGGGTTTATTGGGGATCTGATCAATTTACTTGGAATTTCGTTTTCCATCACACGTTATGAGTTTTACGCAGAGCTTAATTGGTTAATATATTCCATTAGCGTCTTCCGATTGACAAATTATTACCTGCCAATACCAAATGTTTGGTCATTAGTGACGGCCGTATTGTTCTGCCGAACGTTTGTCCCTGGCATCATCCGATGCTGCAGAATTAAAAATACCCACTTGGTCGTTTCGGTGATATGATCAATTATGTTTGAAATATATCTTAGTTTTTAGCAGTATCCGTAAGCAAATTCTGGGGTTTTGTATTGAATACGTCACAGCTGTTTGGGGCTGTTCCGGGTGTTGAGTTTAGTGGACCTGGGTTCAAGAAACGGCCAGACCACGGAAATCTCTAACAGTCGTAACTACACAAAGATTCCCTGTGTATTATATGTTGTGCTTACTGTTAGTAACATGATTTGCACCACCTTTCTTTGTTCCTCTCTTTTTTTCTTTCCGTCATCATTAATTTCCTTAATTCTGTCCCCTCTTCTCCCTTCTGTACGTCTTCCTTTAGTTTCCCTGAAGACCTTCAATTCCTGTCACGTAATAGCGCCTACATTTTATGTTCCATGTTTCATGCTACATGTTTCGCATTGAAAGTGGTACCAGCCGCGTCTATGTTCTTGACATATCTGCGCTTTACAAAGTAGATCTTGGATATCCTGTAAACTGTTAAGCCGGGACTTGAACCCGGGTGTTCTGAGATGTCCGCCGAAAATTACATTGCTAGAACACTGAACGCCTTAGCAGCTGTAAACAGTTTCGCAAAAGTCGTGTTGCAGTGGACACAGAAAGTACACTTACACAGATTTCGTTTAATTCAGGTACATTGTGAAATTCATTCCTATATATATATATATATATATATATATATAAATTCATTTTTGTTGCATGGTTCAGTCGTTTATGTTTTTAGGAATATTGGTATACATTGTTAAATGAAGTTCTCTCTTACGATATTTTTAGGTATTGATAACTTCAAGTTGACATTACGTTATTTGCGGGTCGCCACTTTAACCAACTGAAACACCCCCTACCTGTCTTTATTAGCTACCATATTGTCGAGACAGAGAGGTGTCGTATTTAAGGATACCAATTGCTAATATTATGATAGATTAATTAAAAATGTGAGTATGGAGCGTTGGTGGAATGATCGTGACAGGAAAATCGAAGCGCTAGAAGGAAAACCTGTTCCAGTGCCTCTTTATCCACCACAAATCTCATATGGAGTGGCTTGGGATAGAGCTCGGGTCTCCGCGATGACAGGCCTAAGCCACCGTACGGCCTTCCAGTCGAGACAAGTACCGTAATTACGTAATCTCAGAAAATCGGCGTGTGTAAATTTCGTGCTTAACACTTGGTCGTTAAAGTACAGGATCCGTCAAATGTTGGGAGCAGGCACAGCAAAGAAGACCATGTTCAGAAATGTGCAATGTGGGTATTAATTATTTTTTGTAAAGTACCAGTATTGCCACCTAGCGCACGACTGCCAAGCTCGCCCACCCAGAAGCTGAGCCGAATTCTGGTGGCCGTTGTACGTAATGTCAGAAAATTCTCAAGAACGAAGCCCCACTGCTGAATGGAAGGACACGAGTGTTTCTTTCTCTGCTCTGCGTCCACTGATTCTCGCTATTTGTATTCACTGCCACACCTCTAAATCATTTCTGCTAGACACCTGACCCAGACATAACATCAGCAGCGCTGTGATTGTAATCACGACGTGCCTAGTTCGAAACCCGTTTGGGAATGGCTATACGGGGCGAATTTTAAATCGCTTTATTGGCTCTCCGATCGAACGCAAAGCCAGATCACTCCCCTCCACCCACCCCCCTCGGAATCATAATTTATTGTATCGTCTCTCTTTTCGATGTCAGCAGTTGATGTAGTAGGTTGAGAGGCCGATAATAAATTAAACATCATCTGATTTTATTTGTACGTAGTTGCACAGCGACGGTAAGGTTAGACAGCGCGTTAAGTTAGTAGTGTTAAATCGTAGTGCGTTAGAGCCTGAGCGTTGGACACCAGATACATTACATGCTGCTGGATGTGAACACGCTCTCAGACTTCTTGTAATTCTTTTACTGCATTGATAACGTAACGCAGTAACAGGGACGTCGTGGTAGCATAGTCGATACAGTGACACGCTGCAGGCTGTATGTTCGAGAAACCGTGGTTCGATTCCCGGCTAAGATAAGACGTTTTTATCTTGTCCACATCGTCCAGACGGGCTCTGGGGCTCAGCCAGCCTCCTGTTTAGTAGGTACCGGAGTCCTTTTCCCCGAGGCTAAAATGACCGGTGCCTAAATCGCTCATCCGCATGTAATGCCAAGGTTAAGAATAATTGGAGCTATATGCCCATTCCCCCCCCCCTCCCCATATGCTTTAGTGGCGTGCACACGGACCAGGTTACCTAGTAATTGAAGAAATATGTTGTACTTACAAGTGTTTAGTTTTTCGCGGCGTTATTACGCCGTATAGGGCCTTCAATTCGTTCCGACGTTACGGAAACGGAATTAATTCAGTCACCCTGAAGATTCAGGCAGTACATTCGTCCGAAACGTTGGAAAAATTGATTTAACTCAGAAGACTGTCATCTGTGTTGGACTAAAGAAAATATTAATTAAACCGAGGTACGAAATTGCTAAAAAAAAAAGTGAAATTTGGAAATACAGTGTACTATATAATTCACGTGCAATCACTGCGGAATTTACTGTAGAAGTCACCACGTTTTATGTTCAGCACGTAACAACAAGACAGGTAATTTACGTATAACGTAACATTGAGGTGCGTTCGCGTAACCATTGTTGCCGTTGAAAAGTAATATGTATTACATATTCTGAGTGTGTGTCTGTAGCCTTAGTTATCCAGCATGCAAAGCGCATGCGCCGTATTATATTGTTATCTGTGGCCTGTACGGCTGTACCATATGTTTCCACCTTGCCTCATAAACAGCACGATTTTCGAAAAAAAAAAAAAAAAACGTTATTGAATATAAAATGTGTGTTTTGATTTACTCTACAACCTTTGTCTAAATATTTCTCATTCTGAGAATAATTCAGCCAGACAGTATCATAAAAGTACCTACGTTTTCATGTAATGTATCTTTTATTCTCGTCAGATTTTAATTAGACTTGAATTTTCTTGACAAAGTTTCGAAAAATACTCAAATTTCATTAAAATCCGTCCTCTGGAGCCGAGTTGTTCCATGCAGACGGAAAAACACACAGACGTACGGACGGACGGCGGACAGACAGACAGAAGTGCCGAAGATAATAGTCGCTTTTCGCAATTTTGGGAACGCGCTTAAAACTGGAACAGTTGCAGCAGAACAGAGTATACTTTTTTACTGTTGAACGGGAATAATTAGATACAGGCGTCCCAGAAGTGCCCCTTAAAACACTGTTTTTCGTCGATAGGGATAACCGGTGTTCGTTCTTCTTATTTTATTTTTGACAGTCATTTAAAACGCTGTGTAGGCCTACCATTACAAAATTATACTTGTATAAAACAACACGCCAATATCATGCGATCGGAACTGTTGATAATAATAAATTATAGTACAGATACTATCAACGGCAGAGATACCACACTGACATTTTTTGTAATGCTTTAAAATTCAGTCCTGTCTTTCTTGTATTTTTTTCTTTGTTACGCATTATTTTGAACATTGCGTAGGTATCTTAATATATCCCAATGTAATTTTGACTCGTTCGCTGACTTCTACACCATTGTTGAGTAAAAATGAAAGAATTTCTGTGCGTGTGACAGGATATTACCGTAGACGCTGCCGTGGTTCTGCCAATTGAGAACAGGAAAAATATGTCCTTATATACTTAATTTAAATCAATTTAAGAATATTTTTATTTAACCGCTTTATAGATTTTAATTGTATTGATGTTCCTTGTGTAGTTACTTGTTTCTTTTCAGTTGTCTTCAGTTTTGATTGTAAGAAATGCAATGTGGTGCGGATGCCTGGCTTTTCTTCCTAGCCCACGACAGTTGCCATGAAATCTTTACCCACTCATCATCCATGATAATATTCCAGAATCATTCGACACTGTATACACTGGAGGTGATCGGCGTTGCTGTGTCACGTAAGTCAAGTCATTTACGAAACAAACTGAGTGTTTGCTCACCACATGAAAGTCTAAACAGATACGCACAAGAACACAGGCGCGCACGCGAGAGAAAAATGCAACATTGCAAGAATTTTTTTTACCTCAGAAACAATGTTGGTAGCATCAAAAGAGCTGGCGAACATAAACCGTGTAAACTCTCCGTCTGCGCCTTGATAGTTTTTATCTTCTTGTGAATAGTGATGATAACGCGACAGGTTTATCATTTCTGCTCCATTGATACAGTTGCACCAAATATCTTTGAACATTGATCCGATTTTTGTGGTCACAATGGAATTTGTGACGATGAATGTGCTTGCCAGACGAAAGTTCTTGGACAAGTGAAAATATCAGAAGCAGGGCGGAGAGGTATTGTTGATAATGCGCGTTTTGGTCTCAGATCGATCAGCGTGTCTGGGACAACCTAAGGTCAGTATTGATGAAACTGCATCCGAAATGAATATGAGCAATAGGAAAAGCGGTGTAAGAATGGCTTAAGTCCCAGCTCGTAATAATGTGTCGATGGACTCGGTAATTCTTCAGGAATGTTGGACCAAATGCAATGAAAAGCATGGTGGTTACTTGGGTAAATCAGAGAGTCATTATGCTTAACAACCGTGTGACTGTTTTCTTCAGTTTCGCAATAAAGTCTTTTCTGGTAAAGGTAAAGTTCTCCCTAGAACAGGCCATGAAGGCCCAGAGGGGGTGTAGAGGTATAGCTCTACTCTTTCTTTAACCTGGCACTAGATGAGGGTGGGTGATCAATTCCACGCCCCGGCCGATTTACCCCCGGGAAAGAGACCCGGTACCTGGACGGCTGCGGAAAATCTCGCCTCCACCGGAATTCGATCCCCGGACCGTCCAGCCCGTTTCGCGTTTCGCTATACCGGCCCACATAAAGTCTTTTCTGATTATACTTAATATTGTACATATTCCATGCAGTTGTTATACTTATACATATACATAGTTTTTATTTTTATATTACCAACCACTGTACAATTCTTTTTTACTCCTACATGTTTCGGCTAACCATCGTAGCCATAATCAGGCAGTCATTTTCCACAGACTTGCGTAGCATACAGTATGTCTATGAATGGTAATGTGTGCATTTATTATTTACAGCCGTTGTCACTATGTAGTATCAGAGGTTTTATATGGTTTAAATTATGTGTGATATTAAAATATAGTATGTTATGTATATTATATATATGTGATTGTCCACTTACATTCCTGTGAGGTGTATCAAGGAGCATGACAAACATTTCAGGCAAAATGTGTGCCCAGTAACCACAAAGAAACTAGATATTTTATGCCGTGTTCTCCTTCCTCATTCGATTTGTTATTTTTCGAAATGACTGTCGTGTAATACGTCACATAATCGAATCGCACGTGTATGTTACAAACCAGACATTTCTTGTAATATTATTATGTAAAGATAAAGGTAAAATTGTTGCTGCGCTTAAGCAACAAAACCTTTTCGGGGAGTGGAGTAAATAGCTCCACTAATTCTCAGTTTTGGAGCTGGACAGAGATAAGTGGTCAGTTAGACGCACCGGTAGCTTTGCCTTCTGGGAATGGCCATTGGGTATCCATTATTAGGTGGATGGGTGTTGGCCCCAGAACTGGTCTGATTGTGATGTTGAGGAAGTATCATTACTTAATGTCTGTGCTTACAAATCGTACTTTACTATAGATTTGAGTTTTAGTGTTTCGGATAGTGTTTATTGCCACCATATAGAGCACATAAGTTGCGTGTTGTGAAGAAAAATGTTGCAATAATGAGTTGGGATGTTCATATAAAACAACTTGTATGGTCACAACAGCCTCTTATCTTCTCAAGAAGGCGTTTACTCCATGGAGAAATAAGTAAGTTAATAATAAGCACATCCATTTGATACATATAACCTCTGTCGTTGTAACAGCATCGTTAAATAACCCAATAATCAGTAATTTAAGTGTCGGAGGTAAGGTAGCTCTTTCTGTGTGTAACAGTTAATGTGAGACACATGAACACTCATCACTTCACCACAATAGACGAAGCCTTCTGGACACGTTCCGACCCTCACCTGTGGTCAGTCTGCCTCCTTTCCGCTTTCCAGACGTCTTTACATTCATGTGGTGCTTTTTTTGGGGTCTTTTGTCATCCATTCGTTCAACATTCTCTATTATGAGCGGTATTCTTCAGTATCTTGCGGTGCGACCTTAGCAGTTCTGTAATTACTTCATTACCTAAGCGATCTCTTCATGAAAGGCCAGTGAGTGGTCTATTTAAGTCTGTTTATAGACTGAATACACACACACGCGCGTGGTGATTCGTAAATTACGCGCAGTAAATATAAGGATCGTGTTAAACTCCTAAAATCAAGCCGAAACCTTCCTCTAAACGTATGGTTCCAGCCGCTTTGTCAGCGAGATATTGCAGTGGAAGAATTACCTCAAACAGTTGAAAGATGTACCTTTGGCAACACGACAGATTTTGTGGTTTTTGTTTTATGTAGATCCTTTATATTGTGCCTGCGACGTAATATCGATGTTTCGGAGTATTCTTCTGCCCACATCTACGCATCCTCATAACTTGATTATGTACGCAGCAGATTCTTCAGAAATTTCAATATTTACCTACCAGACTGCATGGCGTCACACATCTCTAAAGACAGCAGTTGTGTTTGTCACCGCCGTCAGAACGTCAGATATCACTTATTGAGGTTCTGTCAGTGTCTTCAGCAGACTTCCACGATAGTATCTTGAAATAGGCCGCGACAACCTCTTTCCAGATGTTTCCATTTCACCCTTCATGATGGAAGTACCCTCATATTTCGCGCTATACGTCACGTGCAGGTGTGTTACTGTGAAACGTGGGTATTTATACAAATTATGCCGAAATTCATACCAGTAGAGCAATTTCTTTCTCATCATTAAAATTACTACAAGCAGTATGAGATGGGTAGGAAATGCAACACGCACGAGAGACATGAACAGAATTTTTAGCATGCAAGTCTGAAGGGAATTAGCCACTTGAAATTCCTACACCTAGGTAAAAAGGTAAAGGTAAAGCAATCCAATTACAGGCCTGTCCAGGCCTGTAATTGGATTGCTTTACCTTTACCTTTACCAAATTAACAATTAGATAAAAAATGGAACTGTTTCCAAGTTAGTCATTACATTGAGTACATGTATATGTACATGTACACACATGCATGAATCCATAATTTAAAGTAAGGTAACGCAGTCCCATACAGGCCTAGGAAGGCCCTTAGGGCTCCAGGAGGTCGAGGCTTCCAGGTTTTTAGACAATCGGCACATGAAGGTGGTAAGGTTGTCAGCCCTACACACCGGCCGCCACCGGGTAATAATATTAAAATAGATCTTAAAAAGGGTATGAGGGTACGGTCTACGGCACAGGATAACGACAAGTGGTGGGCTGTTACGAACTTTTTAATGAACTTACACGGCCCTTAAAAGCAAAAAAAGATTTGTTACCCAGTTGAACAACGGTTGTCTCCTAGGCAAGGACTCTGATCCATAGAATTAATCTAATTTTCAATATCTGCATTTCAGAAGTTATATACCGCCAAAATATTATAATATGTTTTAATGTTAAATTCATATAAACTTGGGCTTGTATAGGGTCGTTATTTTATCTGGCAAATATCATTGGTCACTTCGCGCCGCTTTTCCAAATCGCGTGAGGGCAGACTCTGCGTAGTGTGGGTTGTATACGATAAGCCAGCCGGCAGTAAGCGCTAAACGATATTTCAGATAGAATAATGTCCCTGTAGTAAGTAACTCTTTTGTAAGAACGGACGGTCTGCTTCTAGTTTCATTTCAATTCTATTTGAGCCAGGGCGCACCGTTTATGCAGATGCTTCATGCGCGCTTCTTCCCACTCCCGCACAGCAAATGAGAGAGAACGTCTTTATAAAGCAATACAATAGACTTTAATAGTCGCATTACAGTTGCCAGATAACGTTACTTGGGCTTCCGTGGATAATGAGATTGGGGGAAGGACACAATGCCCAACTTTTAAACTTATTTCACTGCACGCTGGGGCGTCAGAATAGACTACACCGCCGTTATGTTATACTTAAAGGAAAGTGTAATTCTTAATGACATTCATCGATCATTCATTAGATGAATACATTATCTGTTTCTTTTAACAGACTGTACTTGCGTGTCGAATTACAGTATTGTCAGTGGACTAGCAACAAACATTTAACCTGCTGTGCCAAAAATTATACTTTCGCCTCACTTTCCATCTAAATGCGTAATGATTAGCGGGCGATGATGATACGCGTGCCTCTTTTATTGCAGGAAATGAACTTGAAATTTAAATAGCTTTTAAGTAAATGTAAAGTATATAAGAACTCATGAATTCTGAAGGTTATATCAGAACTGATTTCAAAACCTTCGTTCAGTGAAAAATATTTTTTTTTTAATAGACTGATGGTTTCTACAGAAGAATGTGGCTGAATTTTAGAGTTTGTAGTTGGAAATTGTAACACTTTTTTTTTAGCATGCAGTATAATATTAAAATATTTAATAGATGTTAAAAGTGATACAGTCACTGCCTTATTATCGTCAGTATTTGTGGAAAGTAGATCGGATGGTGACAGTGTTTGAACTGAATAATAACAAGTACGAGGGCTGTCCAAAAAGTATCCGACTATATTTTTTCCCGCGGTAAGTAATGGCGAAAGGGTGGGGAAACTGAGCGTAGTGGTAGAAGGGACTTTCATGCGCATGCTTGATTTGTTGCTGCCTCGCAACACCGCCGGATGCGTCTGTCGCTGCCAGATAGCGAAGTGGTGTAACACGTGTTCGTCGCATTCTCGTTTCGCTCAAGATGACAGAATGTTTGGAGCAGCGATACTGCATCAAGTTTTGTCAGAAACTTGGGGATACCCAAGCGGAAACAATCCGCAAAATTCAGCAGGCTTTCGGTGATGATGCAATGGGGGTCACTCAAATTAAAGAGTGGTTCAACCGCTTTAAAGATGGCCGCATGTCGGCGGACAGTGACCAGCGTTCCGGGAGACCTTCAACGAGCCGAAATGCTGATGTCATTGACAAAGTGCGGACATTGATCATGGAGGACCGTCGTTTGACCGTCCGGGAAATTGCTGATGAGGTTGGGATCAGCAGAGGTTCCGCAAACACGATTTTAACTGAGGATGTGGGCATGCGAAGAGTGGCGGCAAAATTTGTGCCCAAGCTGCTTTCGCCGGAGCAGCAACAACTCCGCCTTGAGGTCGCGCAGGACATGCTGGAGTGCGCCAACAGGGATCCTGATTTCCTGAAGACTGTGGGTGTACGGATATGACACGGAAACCAAGGTCCAGTCGTCACAATGGAAGCATCCAACATCCCCGAGGCCCAAAAAAGCACGACACGTTCGGAGCAATGTGAAGGTGATACTGACTGTTTTCTTCTATTACCGGGGTGTTGTGCATCATGAGTACGCACCACTAGGCCAAACTGTTAATAAGGAGTACTACCAAGAAGTCGTCCGTCATCTTCGTGATGCAGTTCGGCGCAAGAGACCGGAGCTGTGGGACGCACACAACTGGCAGCTGCATCATGACAATGCCCCAGCTCATTCATCACACCTGATCCAGGGTTTCCTGGCTAAGCACGGCATTCCGCAGGTTTGCCAGGCTCCCTGCTCTCCTGATATGGCTCCTTGTGATTTCTGGCTGTTCCCGAGATTGAAGACACCGCTAAAAGGCTCCCGTTTTGACAGCCGCGAGGACATCATACAGAACGCGACGGCGCAGCTGCACACCATTCCAAAACAAGCCTTCCAGAATTGCTTCCAGCGATGGAAGGACCGCTGGGCTAAGTGTGTGGAGTTACAAGGGGCCTGCTTTGAAGGGGATTAGGTATTGTAACCACCCAGATACAGAATTTTTTTTTCCCGGCCCAAGGTCGGATACTTTTTGGACAGACCTCGTATATGCAGAATCTGGTTTTTTGCACAGTTCTGTCAGAAACATCGTTTCAGTTTTTTCGTGTTTTTCCCGGCAATCTTCTTAAGTGTTCAAACACCGCACTTGCGAATGCATGAAACGATATTAGGTGTGAAAACAGCGCTGCGTCTGTATTTATTCCGCTTAGACTTTCTTTGGAACTCCTCAAGTTGAATTGCTTCAGATTCAAAGAATACCTGACTGATTACATGGCTACCAAGCGAAATGTTTATTATTCCATCTCACCCCTATTGCAAATTTGCATCCCATACGTCTTTCATCCGCCATGTTTTTCGTAAATTTCATTTAAAAACAATTTATTAATACGATTCAAACTAAATAACATCAGTGCTGCAGTATCATTTGCTCGGATGTAAGCACTTAAGAGTACCAAGATTGCCTCATTATTGCCCCAAATGTGCGTGCGAATGTTCTCTTTACGGTTGTCCACAAACACTGAAACCACTTAATGCTTAGTTAATATTTAATTTGTATGGCTACAAAGCTCAATTAAACGAATGTCTGGTGTCCTGCCTGTTCGTTTTTTTCCTGTTAATTGAATTTTAAATCCGATAGAAACTTTCGATACAAACACGTTAGGCTCCTGGCTTATCTTGAACTAACTTCATACTGTACTCTGAGTTTTAATTTAACTTGGTTTGTAATAATTTAAGTTTTATAATTGTTTTGCTGGGCATGTGACGATCTGAGAGCTAAAATAGCCTATTTTTGAATAACTGAGATTAAAGACAGTCAGTCGAGGAATGCTGTCGGATGATTGAAAACAGTCCTGATTTTCAGCTTAGTTTTTCTCATTTCTTGTAAGAAAGCACAAGAGTTACACCGTTACATATATATCAGAATAGCTGCTCCCTAGTACGTTACCAAGAAGTCGATACAGCGTCTTTATATTCCTTAAACACTAGCAGTTTTCTTCGACTTTCAGTTATTGTGACCTGTATCATTTATCTAACCCTTCATTGACGAGGGTGTTTAAATTCCAACAACTGCCCTGGACGAAGGGTTATATTTATAATACTCTTAGATGCATTCACGAGCGTACAATGCACCGAGGCGGGCAGCGTGTTGAAGAATTAAAGGTCCGTACATTGCACCGTGGCCGGCATTGGGCTGCAAAGCGTCGCTGATTGATAAAAAACAGTTACATGACATAAGCATCAACTGGTAAAGGTAAAGCAATCCCTGTACAGGCCTGGACAGGCCCTTAGGGTTCCAGGAGGTTGAGGCTCACAGATTTCTAGATAATCGGCACATGAAGGCGGTAAGGTTGTCATCCCTACGCACCGGCCGCCTTTACCCCCCCAGGAAATATTCCTGGTACTCATTTCTGTTAGCGGCTGAGTCGACCCCAGGGCCATAGTGTGACCGAAATGTTATGTCAATGAAAAATGCCAATGAAACCATCGGGAATCGAACTCGCGACCTTCTGGCTTGTAGCGCAATGCCCGCGTACCCCAGGATTAACTGGTGCCAGGGATTAATAACATACTGGCGATGTCGCATTGGCTGCTATTTTAGACACTAAAGCTGAAACACTTGTCAGAGTTTGAATTCAAAATGTGCCCGTCGTATGCCGAGTTTGTCGTTACATAATATTATTAAACAAACTTAAAACGTGTGAGATGTCGCTAGATACAGCATTGAAATTCCGTGACTGTAACAAAGTCGTAGCTCCGTAGTTGTGTCGATAGAAGTTGGTCGTTTCCTCGTCTCTTCTCCACCACAACAGCTAAATCCGTGGTCTAGACCCGGCATCTGCACTTGTGAACTGTAACAGGTGTATCATACGATGATCAGGAACTTCCACGCTGTGTTCGCTTCCTCACAAACAGGATCTTACCAGCAGCTGCTGGTGGAACCAGTCTCTGCACAGTGCAGTGGAGCACTGATCAGTGCGCTTCGTGGTCTTCGTGCATATTTATGTGTTCTTTACACGTTACGCCTTTTTTTATTGTTTAATTTCGTCGTTGAAATTAATCTGAAATAACAATCTGAAAAGTAAAAGATTGTCTTTTCTAAACTGTTGGTGCAATCCACCAACACGACACAAATGTGTACTGGTGATAATCCACCCCATGCTAACACTCTTAGAGATTTATTTACGCTAGCAGGATTAGAGAAACATTTACACATTTTACGGAGGTGGGAACCATCCTGTGGGTGTCCTTGTACCTCCCTCCAATCTAGGCATATCCCTTCCGAGATTTATTTTAAGTCAACACCCACTGTACACTCGTAGGATTAGCACCCCGTGTCCGGATTTTGTTGTTACGGTTGCAGCCGTATTTTAACACGTGTTGCTGCGATGCGATAATCATGGTCATTTTTCAGAGCAAGTTTTGGCGTGTTTGTGTGTCTGAGCAACGGTAGGACAAAACGGGAAGAGATAAAGTGTGCTGGTGATGAGTAAAGTAAAAATGTAGGAAGTTGCCCCTGTGCGGGCCATGTAGCCATGTGGAGGAGTGAGTGGTCAGTTTCACGTCGCCAGCTGCTTTACCCCCGGGGAAACAGCTTCCTGTACCCGTTTAATAGGGGGTTTGATGGGCTGCAGAGCCAGGACAGAAGCTTCGGGAACAAATAAACTCTTAAAATAAATAATAAACCAACAAATGCACTATAAACTACTTTAATGTAGTGTCCTTGTATCACCCTACACGTGTTTCGGAAAGTCCATCTTCATGGGGTCTCAATACTATCATAAACTACCAAAGCATGATAGTGTTGAGACCCCATGAAGATGGACTTTGTGGACACGTGTAGGGTGATACAAGACAAATACTACATTAAAGTAGTTTATAGTGCATTTGTTGGTTTATTATTTATTTTAATTCATAAAAATGCACGGTGATAACAGTGTGAAATAACCTCTTGTTTTCGAACGCCCAACCTGTAGCCTGGTCACACAACACCGCTCACGCTTTTGATCAGTATGTGACAAATGGAACCATAATGCAATAATGACACGGAGATTCAAGGCTTGTGTGATATGACTCCATGTAGACTGGCAGTGCAGTCATCGACGTTACGGAGGAACTTTCATATTTTTTTTTATCCCTGAAGATGGAGGCAGCAAGCTCCTCCGTAACGTCGGTGACTATCTAGGCTACTAATCGAAACGGCTTCCTAACCCAGAAGGCTTGAATATTTTGTCAGACACCGCCGTGAGAACCTCACATCTCGCAAAGAGTGACACGGGGCGAAATTGCGCAGTTCTTGAAACGTCTTTCTTTGCATTTAAATCGATAAGTTTGCCAGCTGTTACATTAAGAATCATCGGAAATGTTTACGGTTTAGCATTCTTAAAGTCTAATACGTCTTCCAAGTGTTGACATTAAAACTTATCGGAAACGTTTACAGTTTAGAATTTGTAAACTCTGATACATTATTTAGTGACTTTAAGGGTGGGTGAGGCGTTTCTGTATGCATGCTAACGCTGCAGTGATACTCTCAGGTTTTTCGAGGTAAATAGATCCTGCAGCATGTTTCCTTTGTTTCAGTTACTCCCTGCTAATAAACAAAGTCATATGGACATATTATAAGCCAGCTTAACAAAATATTCCGGTAACACTGTAGAACATTATGCTCCATGCACTCAGAATTCATATTTATTGAGGTATTTTTATGTATACGCGATATTAGAATTTTTGCGTATTTTCTCGTACAACAGTGTTCCGTCCGTCAATCCATCCATCCCATAAACTGCATTCTGTTGCTGCCAACTACCACTTGAATTCCATTCAGCCCATCCCCCACCCCCCCCCCCCCCCACACACACACACGCACACACACGCACACAAGGCAGTCTGTGTTTCTATGCAGCTTCTCAATCTCACAAGCCAGGAGGCAATCCACCGAGAATGTAAGTCTCTCGTTTCGGCAGAATAGCTCAGAGATGCTTTGCACAATCAGAGGTCTGTGATGAAACGTAGTGTATGCTATTTTTTGTTTTCTATTCTAAGTTCACCGTGCGTTTTCTACTAATTAATGTCTCATTACCAACTAAATGCACTCTATTAAAAAAAAAAACAATATAAGGTTTCTTTAAAACGTTTAAAAAGCCCCTACATATGTTTCGGCTTCTAGAAAGCCATCTTCAGGGGGTGTCACACAACTGCACTTAGTTGTTGGACCAACGTATGGATGTGATTTGTAAATAATTGCAGTTGTGTGACACCCCCTGAAGATGGCTTTCTAGAAGCCGAAACATATGTAGGGGTTTTTTAAACGTTTTAAAGAAACCTTATATTGTTTTTTTTTTAATAAAGTGCATTTTCTAAAAACACCGTGCATTTTATCACAATCATTATTTAAAAACACCAACTGGATGCACTTTCGTTTTAAAAAACTGTATAGTTCTTTAAAACATTTTAATAAAACCCCCTTTTTTTTATTAAAATGTTTTAAAGAACTATACAGTTTTCTAAAAACACCGTGCATTTTATCACAATCACTATTTAAAAACACCAACTGGATGCACTTTCGTTTTTAAAAAACTGTATAGTTCTTTAAAACATTTTAATAAAACCCCCTTTTTTTTATTAAAATGTTTTAAAGAACTATACAGTTTTCTAAAAACACCGTGCATTTGATCACAATCACTATTTAAAAACACCAACTGGATGCACTTTCGTTTTTAAAAAACTGTATAGTTCTTTAAAACATTTTAATAAAACCCCCTTTTTTATTAAAATGTTTTAAAGAACTATACAGTTTTCTAAAAACACCGTGCATTTTATCACAATCACTATTTAAAAACACCAACTGGATGCACTTTCGTTTTTAAAAAACTGTATAGTTCTTTAAAACATTTTAATAAACCCCCCTTTTTTTTTATTAAAATGTTTTAAAGAACTATACAGTTTTTTAAAATAAAAGTGCATCCAGTTGGTGTTTCTAAATAGTTGAAGTGCATTTAGTTGGTAACGAGACATTAATTAAGAAGTGTGTGACAGTTACTGTGTCATTCAAAGGAATTGTTTGCACAGTTGTCGGGCCAGTGTGTCCCAGAATCATTATGTTGCGAGGTCACCACGCAGACTGACAGGCTTACATACAGCAGTGCTTTTTGTAGCTTGTACCATTTCAGTGTTCACGATTCAAGTTGACAAGTGTTATGCTCTAAACCCATCTAAAACGGAAACCGTAAGATAAACGTAAAGTTCGCCTTAGAACAAGCCATGAAGGCGCTAGATGGGGGTGGGTGGTCAGCGCCACGCCCCGGCCGCTTTACCCCCGGGAAAGAGACCCGGTATCCATTAGGAGGCTGGTTGGGCCCCAGGGCCGGTCTGGACGGGTGCGGAAAACCTCGCCCCCCACTGGGATTCGACCCTCGGACCGTCCAGCCCGTAGCGAGTCGCTATACCGACTGCGCCATGCCGGAAAACGGAAACTATGCTTCATGGAAACCTGTATTTGTTGGGGGGGGGCATCCGGTCTGGAGAAAACGGAGCGAAAATCGGTTTTAAATTATCTCTAACGAACGGGAATAATTTCGAGCGTAAAATGAAAGTAAACGGAAACGTTTGCGGAAAATACTTGCTTCAATATTTATTGTCCTTATTCAGATAATTCTGTCCCGTGCTGCAATTGCTGAGAGCCTGTGTCTGATGACGTACGATCCATTGCTGAGTTAAAAAAATGAATCCACTACTATTAACAAAATGTGCACAGAGTGTTTTAATGGAGTGCTGTGATGGGAATACGTACCGCCTAGTGCCGGGTTGCAAATGGGTAGGAGCTACTCGTGTGTCTCTGCCTCCCTACTGGGCCAGCATAGGCATTTCGTGGGGTGACCTTTACCTGTAATGGAACTAATGTTACAGAGAATGGAGGTAGGGGAAAAGGAAAAGCAGTAATGAGATGAATTGGAAGAAATGAAGACGGAAGGAGAAAAAACAAATGTGTACTGCACTGCTGCGGTATGTTAATGCGCACGCACACTTTATGAGCTTCTACTTTATGATCATCTGACGGCACACAGCAGAGTTCTTCCTGAGAAGCCAACAGTTCTAACCTAGTCAAGAAATTTCCCGCAATTTATGGAACCTGAACGTTCATTACCGAGTTCACAAAAGCCCGCCAATTGCCCCTGTCCTGAGCCGGATCATTGAGTCCACGTCTCATCTTGTTTCTTGAAAATTCGTTTTAGTATTATGCTCCCATCTACGCCTGGGTGTTCCAAGTGACCTCTTTCCTTTATATTTCCGTACCAAACCGTGTATGCACCTCTTCCCTCCCCCATACGTGCCACATGAATCGCTGACTGCTGACCGGATCAACCGAATGATACTTGGTGGGGAGTACCGATCATGAAGCTTGTCATTATGCAGTCCTCCTGATCTATAAATAAATAGATGGCGTACGTACTGTAGTTTTTATTTTTATCTACAAGGTAGTTTTTTGTAAACTGACTCCTGTTCGAAAGTGAAATAATTCAGTTTGAAATTCCGTTATAAATATATTTTACTTTTATTCACGGAAAAGTAAAATTAATGACGATTATGTAAATAAATTCATTTCCTGTCCCTTAGATCAAACCTTGTCTCCATTACGAAGACACATCTCTTAATGGTGTTCAGGAAGAAATATCGCTGCTCATTTTTACAACAATGTGAAAGCCACAAATAGGCTACATTCTTTGGACAAAATTCTGAGTCTTGAAATGGTAAACTTTGGAGCCATGTGTAGTAACCAGTGGGCTTTGAAGAGTTTAGACTTGACAGTTTCTCCAAATTCATAGAGTATCTCCCCCCCCCCCACAATGAAACAATGGAAGAGTAATAATACCTTCACGAAACAGAGTGACCCTGGTTTAACCTGTTCTGTCCATCACAAAGCATATCGCTTGCTCCGTGCTAGAGCAAACTGCATGGCTGGGGTTGTTTCTGAGACGATTAAATGTGTGGGAATTGGCGAGATTGAGGGAAGATGTACAGTTCTGCCGAATAAGAAGTATTAATCAAGCTTCTGCCTGAAGGGATAGCGGAAAACACGCAGAACGTAGCAGTACCCACTTCAAGTAACATAAAACTCGAGCCAGCGTGCATCATTCTGAGTGCTACGGTTGGGTGATTTGTTAGTGTATACTTAAGGGCCGTACAAAGTCCAGTTCGCAGGTGTCATGTGGTCTTAAATGAATTCGATTCTGTGAGTCGAAATTTGTTTGATCACAGTGTGTCATTGGAGACGTACTTGTAACACACGACGTCTTGAAACTTGGCACGCGTGATGATCGTGTTCATACTGACATTTGATGATTGTGTTCTTACTGACACGTGATGATTGTGTTAATACTGACATTTGATGATTGTGTTCATACTGACACGTGAAGATTGTGTTCATACTGACACGTGATGATCGTGTTCATACTGACACGTGATGATCGTGTTCATACTGACACGTGATGATCGTGTTCATACTGACACGTGATGGTCGTGTTCATACTGACACGTGATGATTGTGTTCATACTGACACGTGATGATTGTGTTCATACTGACACGTGATGATTGTGTTCATACTGACATTTGATGATTGTGTTCATACTGACACGTGAAGATTGTGTTCATACTGACACGTGATGATTGTGTTCATACTGACATTTGATGATTGTGTTCATACTGACACGTGATGATTGTGTTCATACTGACACGTGATGATTGTGTTCATACTGACACGCGAGTGTAGGGAATATTTAATTTTGCTGCAAATAATGGTAACCACGAAATGTTATTCCAGTGCTGTACTGCTTAGCTACATGTCTATATTGCAGTCGTTCTAACGTGGAGCCCGATCATAAAATCGGGAAATATACACGTAGCGTAACAAATCTGGTGCGTCCGGTCAGTATTTTTTAAATTACCTCGAAAACTGCCAGGCCTACAGAAGTACTGTGTTCTGACAAATTTTTTTTGTTTCTGCAGTCTTGATTCAGTTTAACCGCATACTTTTAAATAATACTTAACTAAAAACTACCAAAGCGCACTTACGTCATGCGTTATAGTGTCTGTTCATTCACTCTTACTGAGTAGGAGGCTGGGTGGGCTTCATATCCGGGCTGGACACTTTTAAAAAGTAGAAAAATCTTTTACGCCTGCCGGGAATTGAACCACATTACCTCGGTCGTCCAAAACGCAGTATTTGCAGGAGTGAAGTAAGCGAGGACGAGGCAGGCTGAGAGTTTGCTGTTGCATGTCAAGAACTGCGAACTTTCCTACTTCTGAAGTTTTCTCTGACGAAATATAAAAATCAGGAAACATGATGCGAGATCGTTGAGGGCCCTGGGGTGAGGTTGTTTTTAAGAAAGTTGATGTACTTAGGATTATGCCCATACAGACTGTAGTTACTGAAGGCACCTTAATTCGGCCGACGTAATGACTAGGTTACAGGTTATACAACCGAAAAATCGTCCCTCGATTCCCGGCTGGGACAAATATTTTTCGTCAGTGTCCAGACCGACCCTGTCTCTTATTCGCCCTTATTTATAATGAATATCGTGAGCTGTTTACCAGGTGGTAAAACAGCCAGGGTGCGAAGCTTACCGCTCCAATCTGGTGCCGAAAATGTCCACTCGCCCCATATGCCTTCATGGCGCTGTGCTTAATTAAGCACATGGGATGATTCACATCGCCGTAATTATGTTTTGAGAGTCGATATTTTTAAGACGGTGATTATAAAGAACGCATTCACAAATATGGCGCCGTTTCTTCCAGTAGAAATTTACCAGCATTTCAGAGCGTCCTGTTAGCTCCATCTTACGAGTCCCCTGGAAGTGCAGGCGACAAGTGTGTAAATTTATACGTGACTGCACGGTGTTACATCCCAGAAAACAGTAGTATTTATAATTCGGTTTTTTGTTAAAGCCGTGTTCTGAAACGTAGTGTATATTTCACGCAAATGCTTCTATAAACCCATTATTCTCATAACCAAGGAAGCTTGTCTTTGCTGCGACGGAAGGTGTAACAAAGACATCAGAGGCAAAGCTTTCTGCATTATCTTCATGGTTGTAAATCCATCTCCAGACGAAGGTTTTCTTAATAAAAATGTTCCGTGTCATTTCACAAATGCAATTTCACCGTTTCTGAATTTCATTCCAGAACTTTGTCTCTCGTACGTTAAGATAATACCGTAAAATACTCTGATGGAATTTCTTCGTATATTCTTGATCTGCAGTAATCAGCAAAGTATGAAACAGCATATTGTGTTCCGTCCTTCCGTCCGTGTAAAATACGGAGGAGGACATTTAGAGCTGTAGGTAGCAGAACACTGCAGAGTTTTAGCGTTCAGTCTTACGACTTGCAACATAAGCTTAATGTGAACGCGCGTCGTGAATGGCTCTTTGTTTTTATCTGGATGTGTCGCGTTCGATTCTCGATGCAGTTGTCACTGTCCTCAAGTTTCTTAAGTTTTTCCTCAGTCCGTTCAGGGACGTGATGAGTTACGCCCTTTAAATACGCTATTGACACATCGCATTCCATCCCAATTGAAATAATGTAAATGTTAAAATATGAGTAGACGAAATAGTGAGTAGGCTACGGGCTGGATCTCTGAAGAATCCTGGTCGATTCCCGACAGCTTCAAAGAATTTTTCTCTTCTTCACAGCGGCCAGACTGGCTCTGGGGCCCACCCACTGGGCACAGAGGGCTCTTCGTCCGCGGGTAAAGCGGTCGGAGCCTTAAGCGAACCAATCATACTTCCCCACTCTGGTGCTGAGGTTAAGAATGAATGGAGCAAATTTCTCCACTCCTCCATGTGCATTCATGGTGTGCAAATGATCTACTTTAAGTATACTTTATTCGAAATTACGTATTTTGGGCGAATTTAGAAAACCAAGTTATCGAAGTATGGGGGGAGGGGGAAATAAAAGTTCTTCACAGATAAACTGTGTTAATAATTTAAAGAAAGTGTGGGACATTTCGTCGTAAAATCTTCCTTTTATGTTTAAACGTTGTAAGAAAATGGCGCACAGTACTTCTTGAGGGGCCAGTAGTCCGTCAGTTGGTGATGAAATTCCTGGTATTTTGCCGAAACGCAAAATTCATGGCCGTGTTCAAAAGCGCCCGCCGTTGGTTACTATCCTTAGCCACATGAGTCCAATAGATATTCTTCTCTTCATGATTCATTTTAATATTATCTACTTATCTACGCCAAAGTATCGCACAAGATGTACCTTCCAGGCACCTTCTCGAATCAAAACTTTGTAGGCATATTTTAGTTTATACTAATTTTATTTGACGCGGAGTTTCATTTATGAACCCTCTCATTATGCGTTATTTTAATCTTTCTCTCTTTTCCTCTCCCTGACGTCCGTACACTCGCCTCACCCCCCCGTTCTCACATGCCCTCAGATGATGAAACATTTTTTTGAAGTACACACACATTCTGCTACATGCCTTACACAGAGAAATGAATTAAACGTCTAAGTCGACTTTGACGCCATATATTTAGCTATATGCTGTATCTACGATTGGTGATTCGTAATGTGACTTAACCCGTAACATGTTTCGGAAACGCTTTTTTTTAGGTGTAGCTCTCCAAGTTGGATGTAATATTTATTTCATTCGCTTTTATTAAATTTTTAGGCGCGTTCGCAGGATTGCGAAGAGCGACTATTAGCTTCGTCATGTCTATCCACACGGAACAATTCGGCTCCCACTAGACGGATTTTCGTAAAATTTGATATTTGAGGACTCTTCGAAAATCTGTATAGAAAATTCAAGTTTAATTAAAACCTGAGAAGAATAACTGGTACTTCACATGAAGACCTGTGTACGGTTATGATAATATCTCGTTGAACTCTTCTTACTGTGAGAAATATTTCAGACAAAATTTTTAGAGAAAATCAAAATACACATTTTATGTTCAATAACTTTTTCACGAAAATTGTGCCGTTTATGAGTTAATTTGGAAAAAATATTGTAGAGCCAGATAGGCCACAGAAAAGATGCGCTTTGCATGCCGGATAACTAAGGCTACAGACACACACTCACAATATTTAATACTTACGGTTTTTCCACAGCAACAATAGTTAAGCGAACGCGCCTCCGTGTTACTTTAAGCGTACCTTCTCTTTATGTTTTTGTCTGCTCCGTAATGTGTTTTAATCTAACTTCCAGTTACATCCTTGTTCCTTTGTCCACATACTGTCCCCAGCACGCAGTTCCCGGCATCCTCAATCTATACTCTACCGTGTTGTGAGAGATTACATTTCATTAGCTGTAAAGGTATGCAGCTTAACTGCTAAACACGGAATGTTTGACCTTTGACAATTAAGCGTGAACATGCTGTCACTAATCTCTCATTTGAAACAATATAATGGAATGCGTAGGCGCCTTAGACGACAAACGCAGGAATAGGAACGCAGTTCTCCTTCCATTGCGTGCCACGCAAACCTCACAGTTAAGTATTTAAACGCTGGTTTGGACCATTTTTAAGAATGATTTGTGACCGAATTTAAATAATGTTTCTTGCCTGCACGTCTTTTGACATGAGATGGGAGGAAGTGACTTTGCTATTGCTTGTTCATATTCAGAGTGTACCATTTATCATGTCCCTGATCTCGGCAGATGTCACGGAATTTTGCGGCGGATGCAGGCTTTCTACCGCGATAAAGCTACCTTCCTCAGGTGAAAGATAAAAGGGACTCTTCATGGATTCGCCTCTTCAACGCGAAGACGATGATAATTCAGTTATAATTTGCAAGAAGTCTCCAAGAAGGCCAATGCAGACGTGAGTGGATGATCATGGACTGCTTATAAAGTGTAGACCTTTGTACATATGATAATTATGACACAGCCAGAGTCTTTGTTACGGCTTGGTTTTGTGTAAATGGCCGGTGTGAAGCGCAAGAAACCGCACGAATGGGTACCTGCGCCATAAAAAGTGATATTTAGAAGAGCTGAAGTGTCGTAGTGGGTATGAAATTGCACATTTCACCTTACTTCATGGCCCACATATACGGATACACATACACACACACATACATACATACATACATACATACATACACACACATACGTACATACATACATACATACACACATACATACATACACACACACGGCGAAGTCTGAGGAGGTTTGACCTTAAAATAGGTTACTGGAACTCATTCATTCAGTAGTCTGTCTTACGACAGGTCCGTAGCCTCTTACAAAGCGAGTTCTCCACAGGGTGCGATCTAGTGCTTCTTCTTTCAATTACCAGTATCTTATCTTTTCCTTAAGGTCATCCAGTAGCTGCTTAGAACTACCTTTCAATAAATCGAACGTCTGTAGTTTTTGGCATATGGTCTGCCTTTCGAACTGCTGGGAACCAAAGAACATTTCGTGGGCGTAAAAGGCAAACCCACTAAATCCAGCAAACAGTTATGAGGAAAATGAATGTAAAAGTTTGATCAGCAAACTTCCAGCAAAAGGTGTGTTTACCATCGTAAATAATTCGTTAATGGAATTAGAGGATTTTCCAGGGTAGCGAGGCGATATATAGGGGCTTAATAGTTCAAAAATCTCATTTTCAACGAAAATGTACTTTGTTGATTTCCCTTGTACGCCCACGATTTGTTATCGTAGTGCCTTTCGGTAATCAATAATTGAACAGTTGTATCAGAAAAAAGGTCTCAGTAATGACCCTTGCTGTCTTGTGCAGACGTGTGAAGTACGGCATGTAGATCAGAACACGACCGACAGGGCGCAGCATTAGTCTGTATGGTAGTGGTAGGTGTGTATGCTTCAGTCAGTGTTGCAGTCTCGATCTTTGCAAAAAAACGGTTACGTAGTGTGCATACTTGGTGACATTACGATGTCAGTGTGTTCGCCGAGGGTTGTGATGTAGATCAGTAGCTAGAAATGGTAATTGTCAAATTTCCCCATTTAACATTGTATTTACCGTGCATCTTATGACAACTAAAGTTGTTTATTTCACACCAACTTATGCACATTCACTTATAATATTAGTTATTATACCCCATTTTACCCCTATACGTATTTCGGCGTCTCAAAACGCCATCCTCAGGGGGGTCGTAGACATCACCCAACTACCGCACGATACGGACACAACGCAGCGCACACAGTATATACAGATGATAACTATACGCCAAACTAAATGATACATCCAACGGAATGCAAGACAAGTCTGCCAATAATTTAAATAAATCTTAAGTCATGTAATTATTTTAACAATTTAAAAACCTTTTTAATAATATTTTTATTATTACACAATATTGTATGAAACTAGACATTAACTGACTGCCATTTGATGTATCACATTTCATACGGATGTAACGACGTATTTATGATTGTACGGTCTATGCTAGTAAACTCTACGACCCCCTGAGGATGGCGTTTTGAGACGCCGAAATACGTATAGGGGCAAAATATAATTACTAATATTATAAGTGAATGTGCATAAGTTGGTGTGAAATAAACAAATTTAGTTCCCCATTTAAATTTAAACGAGTATTTCGCTAATTGATATGGCCCTGTGTAATAGGCTGTGTTTTGTGATTAACTATATGTGCATGTTATTTCCATGGCGATACATAATTTTCAGGTTCTTGCACGAGTGCAGCTCAGAGTTCCAAACCGTACCACCAGCAGGATAACGATGTAACTTAGTTTACTCTTTTAAACGTTAGGCTGATCAGAGTTAGGAAGGAAGAGGGAGATAACGCAAAAGCGACAGAGGAAGGTAAGAAACAACGAGACGTGAATATACAAAATAAATGAGTCTCCGTTGAAATTCAACGGGGCCTCCTCCACTAGGCATTGTAATATTACAGGGGGAAAAATGCGTTCATATTTCCTGTTTATCTGCATGAGCCTTAAGTAGAAACATGTCTGCCTCATGTTTCTGACAGGGAGAGGTTAGGGATGACAAGACAGTTTTATGACCATGTTTATATAGCGCAAGATGTCACACTCTGCTAGTCCCAGAGCGTCTTCATTTCTTTATGATTGCAACGCGATGCCAGTACACCGTTCTCGGATGGCTCCGTTTAAATCCAATTTTTATATAGCTCTGTATTGCTTCAACAAAATTACAGTGGGAGACTTAATTTAACTGCTTCAAATCTGAAATGCGGAGGGACGAAATTTCGCAATGACGAGTTGTTCGGAATGCAAGCAGTCTTATTCGGGTTGATCTGCGTTCACCATTGATCACATGTCTTTGAAGGTTCAGGCCTACACCGTCCTATGTTAGAATTTCCACAGAAGTGTTGGAAAACCTGAGGAGAATAGATAATTTGGCAGACCTTAACATAGATGGGAGGATCGTATTTAAAGGGATGTTAAATAAATAGGATACAGGATTGATCCAGCTTAGCACAGGTGCCAGTAGTAGGATCTTTTGAACAGCTGTAATTAAACTTCAGGATCCGTAAATATCGGAGAATTTGTCGATAAAGTGTGTGACTACAGTGGGAGACTTAATTTAACTGCTTCAAATCTGAAATGCGGAGGGACGAAATTTCGCATTGACGAGTTGTTCGGAATGCAAGCAGTCTTATTCGGGTTGATCTGCGTTCACCATTGATCACATGTCTTTGAAGGTTCAGGCCTACACCGTCCTATGTTAGAATTTCCACAGAAGTGTTGGAAAACCTGAGGAGAATAGATAATTTGGCAGACCTTAACATAGATGGGAGGATCGTATTTAAAGGGATGTTAAATATATAGGATACAGGATTGATCCAGCTTAGCACAGGTGCCAGTAGTAGGATCTTTTGAACAGCTGTAATTAAACTTCAGGATCCGTAAATATCGGAGACTTTGTCGATAAAGTGTGTGACTGCTGGTCTGTAAAGAAGGGCTGCTATATGGAGTTGTCGTTTAATTGCTTAGCAGTCCGGTTAGTTGATTAGTTGGTGCCAGTGTGGTGGTAATTGTATAGGTGCCTTGGTACATGCAAACCCGCTGACAGGGACCACCGTCAGCCAAGATAATCGATATCATCATCCATCACCGTCTTCCAAAAGTCGACTAGTCAGCTAAACAAATGAGTAACGCGAAACTCCGTTACTTTTGATTCAAGGTTCAAAGGTTTTGAAAGGCACGACCTTCATCACTGGCTTATCATCTCTTTCTCTTTGCTTTGTGTAGCAACGCGTGGAGTTTCGATGCCACGGGTTGAGTATGAATACATGCACGCTGAAGATTAATTGAAGCGTAATTTTCTGTGATTTTTCCTCTCAAATTACATTCCAGCTGAAAATCAATGACATTTAATATTGTCGTTACCATTATCTTTTGTCTTCGTTGATCTGTTGATGGACGTCTCGAAAGAGGGCGAAAGGGAGAGAGAGACGTTGTAAGATGGCATGGTTACCTCAGATGAGAGGTTCGTTGGGTTTTAAGAAAAATAGTTATAGGGCTTCATCTCTGGACACTGATCTATTCCATCCTTTGTTTCCTCTTGCACTGCAGGTCGGCCAGCCGTCAGTTCTTCGGTTTCGAACTGCCGTGGTTCCATGGCCTTGGCGTCAGCATTCCACCGAACCGGTGAAGCAAACTTGGAGTATTGTGGTGGTTGTTAAGTGTAGCATAGCAGATAAGAGAGGAAAAGAGATCGTGGATGTGGCAACACGGCGTGGTCACATACATCAGCGGCAGGTGCACTTGATGGAGCCGGCAGAGGAGGCTGTAGTCGGGTGGAAGACAGAGTTGGGCTAGATGATGCTCGGGAACTGATTCTTTCGTACCCGGGCCTCGAGGCGAAAGAAGTATGAGGATGTGGAGACGCAAAGGGGGAAGAAGGAAGACAAGCAAACAAGAAATCTTGAACTGAATAGCTGGAAGCCACCTGCTGCTGCTGTTACTAGTTCTTCTCTGAGGATAACCCAACGCCGACCTCACCCTGCAGCTACGCTGTAACTATACCGATAGTTTTTTGTCTGAATCTGTGTCTGCGTGAAGAAGTTTTCATAATTTTGATGGCTTCTTGGCTTCTGAAGTTTCTGGTCTCCGGTCTCAATCATCTATGATGATGACATGAACTGTGGCTCGATCCCAGAGCCCATGAGAAATCAAGCCGTAAGAAAATTTGAAAACGTAATGCGGAATTGTCTTAACGATTTCCAGACAACTTTTATAAATAGAATCTAAAATATTGTACATGCGACTTATGCACTGACCAGCTGTCTACTAGTTCTGAAACTACAGCTCCGTCGACATCCGCAAATTCGCTATTCTGATTTAACTTACGGGGTGTAGAGCCCCGAACAGTAGTCCTGTGTAAGGCCTTTAGGCTAATGTTGGACTAATTGCCGTCATCCACTGGGAAGACGTGGGAAAAGATGGACAGAGCAGTTGTGTATCGACTTGGAACTGGTCGATGTGCCCGTACTGTAGGAAGGAAGAAAAGGAGAAAGAGGAAGAGATGATAATTTAGAAGAAGAAGTAAACTTTGGTTTGTACATCCCGTTGTGAAGCATATAAACTAAAAATAAAGGAGTATACCGTCGATGATGGGCATAAAAGGCCGAAACGTGTAGTATATACTTTATTAAGTAGCAATATAAATAGTTGTTATGGACGGTATATTCCTTTATTTTTAGTTTACTGAGAAGAAGCGTTCCGAACAATACTATTTACGTAATTCCTTTGGAACGTTTCACACAGTTCGTTTTCGCACCGTTCATCAGCATTAAATTTACGTCCGCCTCAGCTGTCGTCGGGCTTTCGTGACAGCAACAGCTGCGATATCTTTCATTTCTTGTTTGTTACGCACACCGATGCTTCCTAAGGTCACTTATGTTAGCAATGAAAGTGGACATGTACACGCTGTTCACAGACTAAGGAGCAATATATAACTGGCAAGCCTAAACTGTATTTCTGTCAGACAGTGACCTGATTAGGTTTCGTCTTAGTTACGTGGCTTTCGTCAATATCATATGACATAGCTTCGTGTCTGGCGTGGGTCTGCGGCCGCTAGCTTGCTGGAATTGTGGGTTTGAATCCTGCCGGTGGCGTGGATGTCTGTCTGTTTTTGTGTGTTGTCAGGTAGAGGTCTCTGCATCGGGCTGATCACTCGTCCAGAGGAGTCCTACTGAATGTTGTGTGTCTGAGTATGATGGTGAAGCCTCGATAATGAGGAGGCCCTGGCCCACTAGGGGCTGTCGTCCCATGGAAAAAAAAGTTTCTTGTCTTGGAGACGTCGCTTTAATATGGTACACTGTGTGCCAATGACCTGATAACAAAGTGTCCAGGGTTATTAACTGTTTAATGGTAAAGTTCTCCCTTTATACAGAATGAAGGCGTGTGGGGGAGTGGAGTTATAACTTCAGTCTTTTTTAAACTTGGCACTAGTTGGAGGTGAGTGGTCAGCTTCCGGCCCCGACCGCTTTACCTTCGGTGATACTGCCCCAGGTATCCATTGAATAGGAGGATGGGTGGGCCGAATAATGTGTCTGGACGCTACGAAAAAGCGACAAATCTCTTGCACCTGCTGGAAATCTATCCACGATTTCTCGGTAGCCCGTAATCTGGTCACTGCTGACTACAGTCTCCCGGCCAAAGCCCAGCGGTAAATATATGTACCATTCTGCAACACTTGAAAGTTATTTATTTGGACTGCACACTGTATTTATGTTTTCTGGATTCTCAGAACAAACACTGATTACTTCCCTAAACGTGAAATAAAACGACTGATATTGGAGACGGAATTTGTCTCTTGAGAGGTAGGAACAGAATTTTTATGTGTAATTTCAATTAATTTCGGTTTTTATAGTGTTTACAATATTCAAGCTAGTTATTTGATTTCCCATACAATGGGTGCCGAGTCTTTCTCAGGAGTAAAGCGGCAGGAGCGTGATGCTCACCAGCCACCTCTTCCTAGCTACTGGTTGCAAATGGGTTGGAGCTATACGTCTGCCTCCCTTCTGTGCCTGCATAGGCGTGTCATTGGTGTCCTTTACCTTTTATGTTATTTTCTATATTTTAATGGAACTGGAAATACAAGTATTAATATTTATGAAATGTGGATTTTAAGTACATAACTCCCCGACTTACGCAAATTTTAAAAACTAAAATAAAGTAACGTTTTCGAAACGCGCGCCAAATTTTTCTTTCCGGGAATAAAAGCGCAACGAGACGAAGGTGGAGGAAGAATACTGCTGGGCGATAACGCAGGGGACGGGGCGGTCATGCTGAGGCCGATCATGTTCCAGTGTGTTGAAGTTCGGACTTCATATGACATCCATTGTGTCTACATATACAGTTGACCGCACGTAAACTCAATTCCGACTTGCGCAAAATTCGACTTGCGCCAGACGTTCTGAAACGTAACTGTTGCGTTAAGTTGGGCAGTGCCTGTACTGCATCTGTTTGTGTGTTCGTGACACATTCGTTAAAAACTGTCCCAGAAAGAACTGTGGCCGGCCAATTGATATATAGTTCTCCCATATTCAATTATTATCACAATTTCATACTTATTTTAAGAGACAGGCGATAAATTGGACTGTGATCAGTTTTTAATAATGCAGTTCGCAGTCCATTTTGCTACCTTGTGCTGTCCTGTCAGATGGCTGACGGCGGCCGAAACATGTAGTACATATGTGTACCAATTTAGGAGCAGAAAACTACGAATTTCGACAGGCTTTGTTCCTTATGAACTGTGCACTGCGCGGAAGCAAGCCGAGCTCTCCTTCATAATGAACGCAGAAAAGCTTGAAGTACCGCTGCAACACCGGCATATTACTGTAATCCATAATTTGAGGCATCAAATTTTTTCTCGTAATTTCTGAGTAATTGTTACCTGAGTTTGAATAATGACAGAACTCTTGAGGATTCCGCCAACTCAACCTTGTTCTGCCCCCGCTAAAATTCTTCAAGACCGCCATCGCCCAACAGGCTGCACACGTATTTGCTTAACAGCACATATGTAAAGTTCAATTAGAAGAATTTTCGGGTAATAAAATAAAAACCTGTTATTCTCGTTGGACTGCTTGTTCCTGAAGATGGAGGCAGCACGCTCCTTCGAAGCGTTGGTAACGTTTTACCATTCGACATCGCCTGCCTTGATAAGCTTGTAGTCGCTCAGCTGGACAAAAATTCTCCACATTTTATGGAACCAGAAATACCATTGCCGTGTTTAGCAGTCCGCTATCGAGTGACGGGCCTGAGCCGTTTATTCCACTCTGCAGCCTTTACGTAATATTTCAGTTCTAATTTAACAGAACTTCCTTGTTTGTGGTATTTCACCAAAGTCACTTCTTCACATTATTTTCCAAATAAAACGTTGAATTATTTCTCATCTGTATGTTCCTCTCATCTCGTCTCCATCAACTTGATTATATTACAAAAAATGAAAAGTACAAATTATGAAACTTCTCTTTATGCTAGTTTCTACAGCTTCTTAATTTCTTTCCCTGTCTCATGTCCAAATATTTCTCTCAGTCCCTTCTCATAATAACTCAGTTGGTATTGTGATTAGGGAACGGGCTGGACAGCCGATAAATCGTGTTTCGACTCCCGGTAGAGGCAAGAGATTTTTCTCTACCTCTAAGTGTCCAGGCTTGCTCTGGGGCCTACCTTGTCTCATATTCATTCTGCAGCAGGGTAAGGCGACCGGAACATGACGCTGACTACTAAAACGTTGAAGTTAAGAATGAGTGGAGGTATACCCCCACCTATTACTTAAAGGTGGTGATGATAATGATGATGATGGTGATAATAATAATAATAGAATTACATACAGCAGTATCGTCCATACAAGGTAATAGTCACCCAAAATTTTCCACTTTCTCTGGAACCTGCAGGTACTTCAGCATGTACACAAGAGGCCACAGAACCCTGTTCTGAGTGAAGTGAATTCAGTACCGCCCCTAATATCCAGGTTTTTTAAAATTAATTTTAATATCCACATCCCGTTTACTAGCCTAAGTTACCTCCTCCTTTCATGCTCTTTGACTTAAAAATTTTGTAAGCTTTCGTCATTTCTCCCATGTATGCTGCATGTCTCACCAATGCCATCTTTCCTGATTTTATCACCTTAATAAAATCTCGTGCAGTGTACAAATTGTGGCGTTCCTCTGAGTGCTGTTTTCACAGAACCCCTTTTACCTCCTGTCTCTTATGTAGAGAATTATATTTAATTTAATAGCCTGTTTATTGAATGTAACAGTTAGATGCAGCATTGTATGTTGTATGATCTAAATGTAACAGTTAGATACAGCACTGTATGTTGTATGATCTAAATGTAACAGGTAGATACAGCAATGTATGTTGTATGATCTAAATGTAACAATTAGATACAGCACTGTATGTTATATGATCTAAATGTAACAGTTAGATACAGCACTGTATGTTATATGATCTAAATGTAACAGTTAGATACAGCACTGTATGTTGTATGATCTAAATGTAACAGTTAGATACAGCACTGTATGTTGTATGATCTAAATGTAACAGTTAGATACAGCACTGTATGTTGTATGATCTAAATGTAACAGATACAGCACTGTATGTTGTATGATCTAAATGTAACAGTTAGATACAGCACTGTATGTTGTATGATCTAAATGTAACAGTTAGATACAGCACTGTATGTTGTATGATCTAAATGTAACAGTTAGATAGAGCACTGTATGTTGTATGATCTAAATGTAACAGTTAGATAGAGCACTGTATGTTGTATGATCTAAATGTAACAGTTAGATAGAGCACTGTATGTTGTATGATCTAAATGTAACAGTTAGATAGAGCACTGTATGTTGTATGATCTAAATGCAACAGTTAGATACAGCGCTGTATGTTGTATGATCTAAATGTAACAGTTAGATACAGCACTGTATGTTGTATGATCTAAATGTAACAGTTAGATACAGCGCTGTATGTTGTATGATCTAAATGTAACAGTTAGATACAGCACTGTATGTTGTATGATCTAAATGTAACAGTTAGATACAGCACTGTATGTTGTATGATCTAAATGTAACAGTTAGATACAGCACTGTATGTTGTATGATCTAAATGTAACAGTTAGATACAGCACTGTATGTTGTATGATCTAAATGTAACAGTTAGATACAGCACTGTATGTTGTATGATCTAAATGTAACAGTTAGATACAGCACTGTATATTGTATGATCTAAATAACGTCATGTAGCAGGAGCCTTCTTGAGAGGCCAGAAGCTCCTCAGGTAAAGATAAAGGTAAAGTTCACCCTAGAACAGACCATGAAGGCCCAGAGGGGGAGTAGAGGTATAGCTCCACTCTTTCCTTAACCTCGGCGCTAGATGGGGATGGGTAGTCAACGCCACGGCCCAGCCGCTTTACCCCCTGGAATGACCCGGTACCCATTGTACAGGAGGCTGGGTAGGCCCCAGGGTCGATCTGGACTGGTGCTGAAAATCTCGCCCCCACCGGGATTCGATCCCCGGACCGTCCAAATAGCTCATCAGCTAGTCAAGAAATAACATCGCATTTTACGGAAACCAAAGGTTCATTACCGTCTTCACAAAAACCGTCACTTATCCTTGTTCTGATAACATGTAATATAATAGGAACAAAAACAAAAAATAGGAGCTCTTTCTCCTGGATCATAATTCTATACTAATGCTGCATTTACGAGTATTTGACCTCCACCCTCGTCCCTCTCCGAACCCAAGGGCTGCAAGTTCTTGATTTCCAAGTTCCCACGATTAACGCCCAACCAGTGACGTAACTAGTTTTTTTGGCGCCCGGGGCGATTAATCACAATGACAGCCCCTAACAGAAATTACGAACCTTTAATAATGATTGTATATTGAATTTTTGGGGTCAAGAACTTACAATTTGAGCGCAGATCAATTTTTTTTTTCAATTAAAATATTCATTTTCCCGCCTCTTGCACTCTGTCGCCGCGGGCGGCCGTAGAACTCTCCTCACCGTCCCCCCACGTAGCTACGCCCCCCTGGGACTGTTTCGAAGGTCCTGCGATCGGTGCCCGGGTCTAAGTCTAGAAGCAGGTTTATAACTGTCCTTAATTCCTTTCTGATGAACGTAAGGATTGTAGCTCTACACAAGCGAGGCTTTGCTTATCTGTTATCTGTTTCGTATTCTCCTAACGTCTGACATTATCATCACTTAGTGAAATGTCAAAGAGATTAAGAGAGAGAGAGAGAGAGAGAGATTAGTAGTCCTGGAAGCATCCAACTACATGTTACAGTTCAGTGATATAAATTGCATTTTACGCCACAAACCTACTTGACATACTGCTACAACGCATACAGGGACTACTTGCTTTATGTTTTAATGTTTCATATTTTGCGACGGAGCATATTGCGTGAAATGTGATTTATGGGGCTAAAAGCAGGGCCCAGTGACTCACGTTAAGATAAAATCCAACAAGCCCCTGTTGGGAGTGTTAAAAACACGGTGTGATTTGCTGTGCGAAATTTGACAGGGCTATTCTTACAGCGGAATTGGTTCAAGTATTCTGGGATGACGCCGTTCAGTTTATTGTACTACTTGCACACTGACCTAGACTACTTGGACACTGAAGATGGAGGCAGCAAGCTTTTCCGAAAGGTCGGTAAATATATAAAAGTCGCCGCGCCGAAACACGTAGTTCTATATAATAAATAGAATTTAGTTATTCTAGACATTCACCAACAAAATGCACAAATCACTAACAAGGTGCAATCAGCCCTTTATCATAATCAAACCCTACACATGTTTCGGCTGTCTATGAGCCATCATCAGGGGTTTTTCAATAGTGCTTTTCAAATGCTGGATAGATCTGCTAATGACACTCGTAAAGTTTTGCACTGTTTATAATCATAAAACATTTGTTTCGTAAGTCAAAAGGCAAAATTTTACGAGTGTCATTAGCAGATCTATCCAGCATTTGAAAAGCACTATTGAAAAACCCCTGATGATGGCTTATAGAGAGCCGAAACATGTGTAGGGTTTGACTATGATAAAGGGCTGATTGCACCTTGTTAGTGATTTGTGCATTTTGTTGGTGAATGTCTAGAATAATAAATATGCACGGTGAATTAAGACTAAAGAGAATTTAGTTATGTTTGGACTGACATTGGTGTAATTTTTTGTATTATGATCTTCCCTTAACACTTCCATAAGAACACCAGGTAAGAGTTGATTTCCAGTTAGGCTTTCGATTAGATAGAAGACAGACTCGGAACTGAATAGTGGCAGGCTTTTTGGAAATTTAATCAGCTCTTAATTTCTTCACGAGTCCAATTTTGATTTACGGCCGGTGTTGCTGTTGTTCCCAAACACCAGAATGTTATCGCAGTTCCGAAGGATTTATGAGCTGCTGCTGCCTTTTATGTTCTGTTTTTGTCTTGCATTCTAGTGCCTAGACACGCACACATACTTAATGTTACTTTGCTCCTACTTCCAGATTATACCCTACTAAAAAATACAGAGTCGAACTCTGGTCTGCCAGGTGAGAGTTCATTGCTCCCCGCTTTGAGATAAATATGACGTGGGCAGCTCTTGCCTGCCTGCTTGCCTGTGTTCATTATGACAAGCCACAATCCACGATATGTGTAGCAGGCTGCAGTGTCAATGCCCCTGTGAGATGCGTTTTTAAGGTATGCAAGGGAACCTTGCAGAAGTTTTGTACGTATCGATTTCATATTAATTTGGAGTGTTGGGAGCTTTTATAGAACTCTCGTGATACTAACGACCTGAAGTGGAAGTAAACCTGTTTCTGAGCGGAATGGAACATGCTTAGTTAGAAAAAGATCTCCTCAGATAATAACATTAGAGTTTTTAGTTTTTTGCCTTTCTAAAACACGCAGAAACTCTGCCCTATCTCCCCCCCCCCCGCCTGCCCCTGTTTCTTTAAATGTGTTCTAAATCTGAAGCCAAGCATAATGTTTCATATCTAAGTCGCTGTCTCGGTCACCCTGATCACACGGTCTAAAACACGTGCTGTTTTAGACACCTCAAATACTGGGGATCGTGTGTTTGAATCCCGCTCGAGGCGTGGATGTATGTTTGTACGCATTCTTTCCGTGTTTGTGCCGATCCCCCGTCAGAGGAGCCCTAATAAATTTCTAAAATGTTTATACGTAGAATTTGATTCTGGATTTGAAGAGGTCAGAGATTCTAAACCATGAAAGTCCAAGGCAGGGGTGCACAAATCCCGGGCACTAGTTCGCCTGGGCGACTGCATTGTACGGTGGCGCATAATGTTTGTGGGCCCTCAGTGTGCAACTTGCTTCATATCACCCTTCTGGCGCCTAGAATTTTGATGTTGCTCCTAGATTTTTTTCTCTTCTCGGACTCTTGACCCTTGAAGATGGGACCGATACGTTGCACCGAAACGTCGGTAAACAATTAACCACGCGACGCCTCGTAGTATCCCAGAAGAGCGAAGATCTTTTGCACCTCTTGTCTAAGGTTTCGTGATAGTCGTATTTTCGTATGTAATCTTTGACTTCGGCATTCAGACATTAAACCCTTACTGTGAAGAGTAAATTGGCTTCTGCCTTATAGTCGTGAGATCCCTGGTTTGAATCCCATCCGGTACATAGATTATCTTGAGTGTAACTTTTATGGTTTTACTCAGTTCCTCCAATCGAGTGCCGGGTTAATACCTGTAGAAAAACCGAGCCCGATTAACCCTCAACCCTTATTTCATCAAGCGTGATGAACCATTTATACCAACGCTAAGTAGCTACAGCAGATGATACAGTGTCGTTGCATTACCTACGATCTTGTAACTCATAGCAACATACTGTAATTTCCTACTTTATGAAAATTATATGATAGGTCTTTTGTGGGGCAGGAAGATCAGGTGGTTAGTCGCCGGCGTCTCACCGCGGAGGCACGGTTTCGATCCCACGTCAGTCCGGGGGGGGGGGGGGAGTTGTGGTGGACAAAGTGGCACCGGGAACGTTTTTCTCAGGGTAATGTGGTTTTCAGCTGTCAGTACCATTCCACCAATGCTCCAGACACACATACTTCATTCACCTACAATCGACGCTATACCTCGTATATAACCTTAGCGACTGAGAGCGTCGTTAAACACGTGATTATTATTTAATTGTGTATTTTGAATGTTCCTTACCCGGCTGGAACGTTTGCAGATTTATGCAAATACTCAGCTCATAGAATTAGGTCACAGTACAAAATGAGTTACGTATTTTATAGTCTGTCCGTAGGGGTTATGAAGGGTACAGTTAGCAGAGCAGATGTGTGGAACAGTGGAACACATCGGCGTCGGGCGTGTGCTGAGGATGCTGATTTACTGGATGGCGACGTAAATACTACTGTACTGAAAAAACACAGGCGCTCTTCCGGTTGATTGGAAGGAAACTGGTCTAGAAATAGAAGCAGAGAAATTAAGCAGGTACTGAGTGATGACCCTTAACAGACTTAACAAAGACAGCGAATACAAGATCTGCGCTCTTCTGGGATTTTAAGCGGTCTAGAATGGTAGTTACCGACGTTTCGGGACAACCTGTCAGTCCCATATTTGATGTTCAAGCAGTGCAATTGGACTTGGACTGCTTGTTGACCCTTGAAGATGGGACTGATAGGTTGTCCCGAAACGTTAGTAACTACAATTCTACGCTGCGTAAACCCCCGGAATTGCGCAGATGTCATTTACACCGCGGCGGAAGCCTGAAATCACGTACAGTAAATACAAAGTTTTAGAATGCTGAAATTTTCAGGCATACGGAGACTGCGAAATCAAAGTTCACGATGAAGTTAAGAGCAGATTAAATTCAAGCAATGCTTGCTATGGAGACATGGGGGAGTGAAGGTATGGCACCACTCATTCTCAACCTCGACACTGGCTGGAGGTAACATCAGGTTCACGATCCCAACCGCTTTAGTTTCTAGGAAGAGCGCCCGGTAATCACTGCGTATTGGGCTGGGTGTGCCCCAGAGATGGTCTGGACGATTTGGAGAAGAGAAAAAAATCTTACCTCTGCCAGGAATCGAAACAAGAGTCCTATGTTGTCCGGTCCGTAGCCCAGTCACTGTGCTGACTGCTGTCTCACACATAAAGTAATAATTTCGAAGATCGGCATCGGTCACATTAATAATCACGTATTATTTTCGTCATTATCCACGTAATCAAAAACCTATCAATGAAATGTTGCATTACTGGTAGCTTTAGTATTCTTTTTAAAATCTCAGCAATGAACCAGAGACTTCAGAACCTGAATGGAATGAACAGTTTCCCTATCTTGACTGTATCTAACAGGTAAGTTACTGGTTCTGTGCTCTTTTAAGACATGCTGTTGTTTTATCTTTTAAAACTGCCTAAGCACTCATTCTACTGTGTTCCATGCTACGTGGCTACGGAGTATTTCAGACTGTGTGTGGGAAAATTATTGTATCATAGAACTGTGTGAACGTATGAGTGTTATTTTAATGCTGGTCACATTGATGGAGATAATGATGTTTGATTTCTTGAAAGTATTTATTGTTGTCAGTGGCGTACGTATGTGCTATAGTAAATCTTACATACTGTTCTTAAGCTGTTAGTGACAGTTGTTAATGTTGAATAGATAAAGAACCGATAGGCAACTTGTGTAGAAGAAGCAGTCCAAGGAATCCGGTTTTTGATACAAAATTCATTATACGGTTATTAAAGAAACATAGCATATATTAATATCCGCGTAGTTTCTTTGAAATTCACGACACTCCCACGTTTTAAAAAAAAAGGTTTTTTACAATAAACATCCTCTTGTATGTAGTGTAGGACGCCATATTTGCAAGTAATTTTGTCACACTAAACTCCCAGTATTATTAATAGAAGCGTTCCGACATCAGAACAAATGACCTTAAAAAAGAACGAAAGTTAAACAAATTAGTTCTATCGTGAAAACCCCATGTATGGGGTGTGAATCTTGGTCTCCCACTCTAAGAGCAGAAAACAGTTCGATGTGTTTGAGGAGAGTGGTAAGAAGACTGTTTGAACCTAAAATGAGGATGTAGCAGGAAGATGGAAACTTACGTAATGAGAAGCTTCTCAATGTGTATCCTTCATCTAATTAATTTAGGGTGATCAAACTCAGGGATCGGAATGGGGCACGTCGCGCAATTCCGATATCAGATTTTCTTCTGAAGACCTTCATGAAAAGAACAGCTGGAAGATCTAAGCGTAGGTATGCCCCAGTAGGATAATATTAAAATTGGTGTTAATTAAGGTATGGACTGGTTTGAACCGGTGGGATGCTGTTGTTAATGCACTAATGAGTTTTCACTTTTCCTGACTAGCTAACAACTTCAACTTGAAGTAAGCCCTGCAAAATGGAACTAATTAATCTTGTATCCAGATGTTAAGTTTCGTTCCGCCACTGTACATAGGGCGTTTCCAACGTAGGAGGTAATACTTGGAAAATGAACAGAATTTCTTGCATTGATCACTGAAGACACAGAATGACAGCGGAATGTGAACGTTTGGTTATTTCATAGGCAAAACGATTTCGATAATTAACGATGGCAAACCTGCTTTACAGCATTACTGACGTGCGTATAAACAGACTTCAGTGCGTGTTTACTGGGAGACATATTTCAAGTGAACCAATTAGGCATCTAGTTAAAATTCCAGGCTTTGTTATAGGACAATCCCTTTCGTATGTGTAATTTTGGTATGTACAATTCACACAGTTCGATTGTTGATGGTTATGGCTGAGTTATGCACATGCCCAAACATTTGCATTCATTAGGGAATTGTCCGTTGTGGGAGGAGGTAGGTGGTCACATATCCTGTGCTGACGAAATTTAATCTTTCATCTCTTTGGCAGCAGACTGAGTAAAGAGGAAACTTGGCTACAGTTATGTTTTTTAACATTTCCATATATGACACGTTATCATAGCGGAATTCGATAGGTAGCCTATACCTTTAATCCCGTCCACTTTCGTGACATCAGCGAACACGTTAGCAGTGTCATTCTGTCATACTACCACCATTTTGCACTCAGGAAAACATTGATTTAACGCCATAGAAGACAGTGCTTCTGTAGAAGCTGACAGTTATTCAGCTAGTCAAGAAATTTCCTACCCCTTATTTAAACCGATGGCTCGTCACTGTTTTCACATCAGCTGCCCACTGGTCTCTATTTTTTTTTCAATGGTTCGACAGCCCCTTGGGGGCCTAGGCCGCCTCATTTTTCGAGGCTTCATGATCACACTTTTTTAGACACACCACACTCGGTAGGACTCCTTTGGACGAGGGACCAGCTCGTCGCAGACACCTCTACCTAACACACAACACTCACAAGAGACAGACATCCATGCCCCCGGTGGGTTTCTTTTTTACTAATTCCTGGGTTTTCCCCTTTGATCCATTTTTGTTCTGTATTAGTCCTTTTTCGTCCTTTCATGTCACTTACGGTCCACAACCGTCTTTTTACAACACAACACAAACATCCATGACCCCGGTGGGATTCGAACCCACGATCCTAGTAAGCGAGCGGCCGAAGACCCACGCCTTAGACCGCACGGCCACTGGGATCGGCACTGGTCTATATCCTGAGCCAAATTATTCTGTTCCACACCCGAAATCCTGCTCCTTTAACATAAACTTTAATACTGTCCTATCTATGTCTGCGTCTCCAAAATTGACTCTTTGTCTTCAGGTTGAGGCTACCGATTACAATTTTGTACACTTTCCTCTTTCGTCTCGTGAACACTACATTTTTTGCATCTTATTTTGCTTGATTTAAACTATATTTACCATTAGCTCAAAATAACTTTAAGTATAATACAGTACATGAAGAGAAGATGAAAGAGGAAATTTTGAAATTAGGGATTCTCATGGCTGATCACCATGCGCATGCAGCTTGGCACTAAGAAGCTAACGTTACGGAGGAATGTGCTGCTTCCATCTTCAGTGTCGACTTCAGATCTGACGATTGAGAGAAATAGCAAGATATTGTGGCAGGTCGGCTACACAGCGCACTCTGTCACATGTGCAAGCACTCGAAACAGAATAACATCAACAGTGAATCGCCTTGAAACCTGTCAGTGACTGTGTCATCCTTTGAGTAACTTAAACTAACAACGTGTTGTGGATGACTGTACCAAGGAAAGAACGATAAATCTGAACGCTTCGGTGATGAAATACTGGAACAAATTGGGAAATGAAAAAGAAGAACCGTAAATGTTCAGAGTAAACTCCACTGTTGGTCCGCAGAGTGAGTGGTGGCCAAGGTACAGGTGTCCCCGGAGCTCTGCAAGGCTGTTTGCAATTAATAGTGGTGCAGAAAATCACACTTATTGCGATTTCGATTGTTTAAGTATTTCTAAACCTGGCAGTGTGGAGACTAATGCAAGAGGAATATGTTACTGGTAAGAACACACTGACAGCCTCTGTGTGTGTGTAACAAGGTGAGAGATACGGCTGCATGTAACACGTTGCGCCTGGAGTTACGTCAACCCACCGTACATACATTGTCAAACAAGTTACATAGGCTGCGTATTTTGCACGTCGAGCGGGAGGAAGCCCCCAACAGGAGAGAGCCCCATTATGACAGTTATTGCAGGGAATAGCTCAGTATCACACGGGCTGTTACTTTCCATCTACCTCCCGTAACCTCTGTTCTTAGACGTCCTGTAAATTCGGGAAAAGTTTTTAAGTATTATGTGTCACAAATTTTACATACTTAACGAGCATCGATTTCTCACAAAGCTGTTACACTACTTGTCTGAATTCATAAAGAAAGCGAGGCTTGTATCAAGTCCGTCTGTTTCAGCATGTTCTTCTCTTTGCCACTTAGCCGGAGTTGGTGTAGCGACCAGGCTACGGGGTTCGAATCCCGGTAGGGGCAAGAGATTTTTCTCTTTTCCGAAACGTCCAGACCGGCTCTGGGTCCTACGCAGCTACTTATTGAATGGGTAACGGGGTTCTCTTCGGGGGCGTAAAGCGGTCGGGGTGTGAATTTAACCACTTGCCTCCATCTAGTGCCGAGGTTAAGAATGAGTGGAGCTATACCTCTGTTCCCCCCCATATGTCTTCATATCGTGGATACGGAAAACTTTACCTTTGTGTTTCTTTACTTATCGCTGGTTTTTGTTTTTTATTTAGTCCTTTTTCCCTGTCTGTTTTATTGCTTGAGGAGCCGGGGGGCGTATTCGTCGTAGTGACCAGGCCAGGGGCTGGACAACCGAGGGATCGTAGTTCGATTCCGGGCAAGGGCAAGAGGTGTATCTTTTCTCCAAAGTGTGCAGACCGGCTCTAGAATCCATCCAGCCAGATAATGCCGAGTTAAAGAATGAGTGGAACTATACTTCCACTCCCCCGTGTGCCTTTAAGTTGTACACAGGGACATTACCGTAACTTCTGAGTTGAATTAGATTCACAACACTTAGACCAAAAAAACGCACAATAATGTTCCTTAGATATTTATATTATAACATCACACTGAATATTCCTACATGTTTCGATCCATAAAGGATCATCATCAGGGAACCAACCAAATCAGTACTGCAAAAAACAAAATTAGCCACTTTTATACACAGTTGATGTGGTGTAAAGGAGTCAGATAGTTAAAATGTAGACAAGTCTTTGTAGTATAGATGTATAAATATACTGGATCTTGGTATACAATATCTCGGAGGCAGCCTACTTACTTAACGGAAGTTAACACAATACGTTAAGTACGTGGGCTGCCTCCGAGTTACAGTATACCAAGATCAGTTTACTTATACGGCTATTGTAGAAAGAACTGTCTACGTTTTAAACATTTGACTCATTTACACCATGTCTGCTGTTTATAACTGTGTGTAAAAGTAGCTAATTTGGTTTTATGCGGTATCGCTGTGGTTGGTTCCCTGATGATGATCCGTTGTTGATCGAAACATGTAGGAATATTTTATGTGATATGTTACAATATCTAAGGAACACTACTGTACATTTTGTTGAGTGAGTGTTGTGAACTGGTTATCGACGGTGCACGGAGTGAACAATGTAAAGTTTGAACTGGAGTCTCAATCAGAGTAAATCTTTGAACCGTCAGACGTTCACAGTCTTCGTAATTCGATCGCTGTGAGCAGTAACTAACATGGTGGCCTGTGGTGAGGAAACGTAGCGTATATGAGAGATTTTATGTTATGTGGCTGAATATGAGTATTGTGGTGCTTTGGGATGTGACGCCGTGTAGTTTGGTAGAAAGATGCAGAGGAGCCTTATGCCTCCGTCTTCATGGTAGAATAATGAGGGCAGTAGCAAGCTTCTCCGAAAGTATGGCAGCTTTGTACCAAATTACGCGATCTGACATGTCAGAAAGCATTTATCTTAAAACTAGCGTCTTTCAGTTGTGGTTTTAAATGTTAATAGCTGATGATTTTAGCCATTCGAACGCTGGGGTTACGGGTTAGAATTTCGGGCGGAGCATGAATGTGTCTTATATGTATGTAAAAACGTCTTACACGTTAGCTTAATCTACAGGAAAATGGTAAAACAATGGGACAGCTTTCGATGTAAGTTCAGTTCTTGGACCGTAAGAACTGTGGCAAATCATTCTTAAAATTGCTCGAATTATGCAGACCCGCAGAACACGTTAAGAAGAGATGAGGGATTAGAACACGTCGGCCTTAGAATTAACTTACTGTCTTTTCGGTTTTGTAGGAAAACCTACACGATAAACCTGGTAAAATTTGGGACTTGGTTCTAAAAATACTTACGAGTTTTAAAAACCAACATTTTGTTTACCGATAATTACAAATATGGTGACGCGTTTCTGGGTTAAGACTTCGGTTAAATGGGGAATTCTGTACAAAATAGATACGTGCGTTATGTAATTATGAAGTTGTAACTTTCACTGTCTTGTGTGCGCAGGTGCAAAGATGTTAAATCGAAACTAGTCGTCATAAATTATTGTCAGAACTTCTTGTTATAGTATTGTAAGCGAGAACAGCTTAACCAGGCGTGTAGAGTTTATATTATGTAGGCATTGTAATACATCTAAACCTGTGTGTTGTGGCACTGTTCAAGGAAATCTTTCGTTGAGAAAAACAGTTTTACGCAATATTATTACAATATGAGAGAGGGAGGAATTATTACGTCACAGTACATAAATTATTTCCGGTGAAACGGTATGTTGGAATATAATATGTGGTTCTTAAAGTAACACAGACTTTAGCGTCACAACATACAGAATTTCGGTAGACGTAAGTAAAAATGAAAAGTAAAAAATTTTGACAAAATCACACCTTGCATTGAGCCCACGGATATTATTTCCATGAATGGTGGCGATATCAACAATGGAAGATTCTTCCTTTCTGCTTAATTTTATATTCCCCTCCGCCTCTCTGGCCTATGTCAACCATTTAAACGCGCTTGTCGCTAACAAAGGATATAGCAAGAAGTCATCACCATCAGCGTTCTTATGAACAAAAGGGCCCGACGAATAGAGGGGTATGTAGACAAATACATTGCAGAGGGAAGTGTAATAGGTCAAGGGAGATGCGAGAGATTTGATTCGTGGCACTAATTTCTTTGGCCTCAGTATTGTTAGATGTATCTCGTTTCTCAGCTTGATAAGCTGATTTTGATTCATCTGTCCACAACATTTCTGATTCCATCGCAATAAAGTATTTTAAGTTGCACTGTAAGCCATTCTTATGCTGCTCCTTTTCGTGGCTGATGATCACGTGTCATGCAGATATGTCAATGTCGACTCCTCCGTTGTCCTGGATACGTTCGGTGATACCTAACCTAACCTAAACGCATATTACTGCCGACGGGCGCCCAGATCACGCGTCAACATAGACGTCCATCTGGTTTCATGATTCCAGGCTTCCGCCGCGGTGTAAATGAGATCTTCGCTCTTCTGGGATATTACACAGCGCTGATTGGTAATTAGTTATCGGCGTTTCGGGACAGCCTATCGGTGCCACCTTTAAAGGTCAAGCAGTCTAAAAAGACTGGACTGCTTGACCTTTGAAGATGGGACCGATGGTTGTTTTACGAAACGTCGGTAACTAACTACCAATCAACGCTGTGTTACATCTCATAAGAGCAAAAGATCTCTTCGCTCTGGTTCATATACAGGTTGTATCTAAATGCTTGGATAAACTTCAGGACAGATTTCGCCTCACAAAACAAGGATTTTGTGCAAGTATTTCACATACGCCCTGTATTTATCGCCGTTGCCTACTAACTGTTACGTTTCGTAAATCTTACCAGTTTGCACATCCCGTAGCATAAAATTGGATGAGGTCAGTGCATCACTGTCCTTTACTGCATTGTATGGGTGGATCAGTCATGTTATATGCATTACGTATTTGTTACTCATGCAACAAAACTAAAAAAGGGGAAAAGTTTTGGATCCACGGCGAAGAAGTAAGAGGGCCGTGTGGTGTATTACATAATGAAGAGCTTTGAAATTGTATCAAAAACCAAATATTACAAGGAGCTAAAATCAAAGGAAATAAATTGGTCGGGGCGTGTAGCACGCATGAAGGACATGAAAAACTGGAACAAGATGTTGATCGTAAACGTCGAAGGGAACAAAGAAGCATAGACCTACGGGGTAGATAACAAGATAATATTAAAATTGTTCTTAAGGAAACTGGGTGTAAAATTGTGGGCTGGATTTATTTGGCTGAGGATGGGGTCCGTTACCAGGCTGTTGTGAGCATGGGAATGAACCTTCGGGTTTTACGAAAGTTGGAGAGTTATTTGCTCATCAGAACGACAGCCAGCATCACAAGAAGGACTCTGATCCATGGAATTGATTTTATAGAGCGAGCAGCTACTGACGCCTGTCAGTGATAACGGGGTGATGCGTGTGCCGTTTTTGCACACACCAGACTTTTCCGTAGCACCAGGACTGTCCTTTTGCAAGCTCTCAGATCTAGACATTTACAAACTCGAATTACCACGCTCACCTCTCAGGTAACCGTGTGCAGCCTAATTGTAATATATGTCTCTATCAAGACGCCTCCTACAGTGTCTTGAACCTTTTGTTTGTGAAAAGAATTGTGCCCCAAGCCGACAAACATGCTCAAGGTGACCATACTTCTGCATGAAATGCCTTCCTTTGCTGGTACTGACTGGACATAGAAACATGTCACACAATTCCTTCCTTTGCTACTACTGACTGGACATAGAAACATGTCACACAATGCCTTCCTTTGCTACTACTGACTGGACATAGAAACATGTCACACAGTGCCTTCCTTTGCTACTACTGACTGGACATAGAAACATGTCACACAATGCCTTCCTTTGCTACTACTGACTGGACATAGAAACATGTCACACAGTGCCTTCCTTTGCTACTACTGACTGGACATAGAAACATGTCACACAATGCCTTCCTTTGCTACTACTGACTGGACATAGAAACATGTCACACAATGCCTTCCTTTGCTACTACTGACTGGACATAGAAACATGTCACACAATGCCTTCCTTTGCTGGTACTGACTGGACATAGAAACATGTCACACAATGCCTTCCTTTGCTACTACTGACTGGACATAGAAACATGTCACACAATGCCTTCCTTTGCTGGTACTGACTGGACATAGAAACATGTCACACAATGCCTTACTTTGCTACTGCTGACTGGACATAGAAACATGTCACACAATGCCTTCCTTTGCTACTACTGACTGGACATAGAAACATGTCACACAATGCCTTCCTTTGCTACTACTGACTGGACATAGAACCATGTCATACAATGCCTTCCTTTGCTGGTACTGATGGACATAGAAACATGTCACACAATGCCTTCCTTTGCTGGTACTGACTGGACATAGAAACATGTCACACAATGCCTTCCTTTGCTGGTACTGACTGGACATAGAAACATGTCACACAATGCCTTCCTTTGCTGGTACTGACTGGACATAGAAACATGTCACACAATGCCTTCCTTTGCTACTACTGACTGGACATAGAAACATGTCACACAATGCCTTCCTTTGCTACTACTGACTGGACATAGAAACATGTCACACAATGCCTTCCTTTGCTGGTACTGACTGGACATAGAAACATGTCACACAATGCCTTCCTTTGCTACTACTGACTGGACATAGAAACATGTCACACAATGCCTTCCTTTGCTGGTACTGACTGGACATAGAAACATGTCACACAATGCCTTCCTTTGCTACTACTGACTGGACATAGAAACATGTCACACAATGCCTTCCTTTGCTACTACTGACTGGACATAGAAACATGTCACACAATGCCTTCCTTTGCTGGTACTGACTGGACATAGAAACATGTCACACAATGCCTTCCTTTGCTACTACTGACTGGACATAGAAACATGTCACACAATGCCTTCTGTATCCAGTTCACATATTTTGTCTGGATACTTGCCTTTCAGAGAATGAAATATAAAGGCTTTTAAAACTGAAATTCACCAAATTGTACTTTTAAAATTTCATTTCTTACTGCATAGAGAATAAACTCCGTCTCCACTCCAAACACGAATCAATGAGTTTCGTTTAGAAAAATAATCGGTTTTAATTTCAGAATCTTTCGAAATATCCTGTGAGAAATATACTGAGCATGGATGTCTGTCTCTTGTGAGTGTTGTGTGCTGTTAGGTAGAGGTCTCTGCGTCGGGCTGATCTGTCGTCCAGAGGAGTCCTACCGAGTGTGGTGTGTCTGAGTGTGATCGTGAAGCCTCGATAATGAGGAGGCTCTGGCCCACTACGGGCTGTTGCGCCATGGAAAAACAAATCAGCAACAAAGATGAAAATAGTTTGACGACAGAGTTTTTATTTTTCACTGTCTAGTGAAGACACCTTTTCAGTTACAACGGAAAGTAATCTTATCTCTGTCCTTCACCTCTTTTCTGCGTTTCTCTTATCCCTTTCATATCTTTATCTTTCTTCCTCGCTTATTCGTACAAATTATTAAGTTAGGCACACCTTCGAACACAAATCTGCCACCTGTGTAAGTAAGTGAAGACTACTACGGCTAGAGAATGACGTAACACACAGTCAGAAGGCACATTAAGTTGTTTGGTTTTTTCGTAATAAGAAATCGCAGTGGTACTTGAAATAATGTTCTGAAGCTTGTCACCGGACCGGTACGGAAATCAGGAACGTAGTCGCAGGTTATCGTGAAAACTTATATGTGAATTAAACGTTATTGTTCTGTGGGAAAGTATTCTTAATTTTGTAGTAAGTATTTTTATAATTTCAGTGTAGTTTGTTCTAACGAAACCCTGCGTGATGAACTTGCACTTTTGCCAGCGTAAAAAAAAGAAAAGAATAAAGGGTGTGACACACACGTACACAAAAACCTACACAGACTTGTCATTTATATAATGCTTTGTATTATCAGTTAAGAGCGAAAAAAAGAATTTTCTTAAAGAAATTTCAGTCGTTATTTTTTATTTTCACTTTTTCGTGACGCTAATTAGCCTTGAAGTGTATTTAGTGTGGGTAATACAACAAAGTTCCAGAGCTAAGGAGATGGCACTGATTGAATGACAGAACGAATGATTTCCGAGAACATCTGTTCCAACTATACTTTGTCTTTAACAAAGTCTGGGAATCGAACATCAAACAACAGATTCTCTGAAACTGCCAGCACTGTCGTAATCGTTTAGTCCATCCGAGGGGTCAGTAAACCGTGACCAAAAGCCAGATGTGGCCCTTGAATATTTGTCTTTTGGCCCGCAAATATTCGCATATAAGTCACTTTTAAATCTGGAATACAAATATCAGTTTAGATGCAATGTCGTGTGTACGGTTTGTGAAACGGATGAAGTGCTTCGAAACAAAGGCGTTTTCAAACAAAGACTCGACTGTTGGGTATTCACAAAGTATTTCTGCTGCAGATCGAATTCCTGGGTTACGGTTCAGTTGTTCTGGTTTTCATAAATTTCAACTGATATGAAAATTCTAGAACAACGCTGAATGAAATTGGAGATCTCATGGCGAAAGTCGTCTTTAGATCTTCTAACAGGAATTTAAGGACACTTCGTACATTAACAAGCGACTGACAGCGTTATAAACTACATGAGATGAATGGCAGGTATTACAAAGGTTTCCAGGCTTTTACTTGGTTGCTTGGTAACGCAAAGTTGGACCTCCATTCTCAAACATTTGGAAGCCTCCGCTAAGTTCGTAGACAAACCAGCAGCCATAAGCAGATTTCATATTCCATAATTTGATTCATAGATGGTGTAAGTTCAGTAAGTGATATCAGAAATTCATGTTTTAACAAAAAAAATTTAAAATTGCGAAGGACGTTTTTTTGCTTTTAAAAATGAATATTATATATATATATATAATTTATAAAGAGAAAGGGAAACAGGAAGAACCAAGAAGTTAGAGAAGAATTCGTTTGTTTTCGACAGACGGTAAAATATTTTCTGCATTCCCGGTTGGTAGACTAATCAATCCTTTAATAAATCCCAATGCTTTATCGGTGTTTGATATAGGATTTGTTAAAGAAGAATAAATGTAGCTAATATTTTTGTAATTAGAACTGCGATAGATACATTTTTAAGAGCCAGCTGATGGCAATTGTGTTGGTGTTTGGTGGACTTAGAGAGAGATTGGTTTCACAATGAGAAAAAAATTGAACATACCATGAATTGTACATATTAAAGAAATAAAAAATGGTATTCAAGTTTTGTGTGAGTGTAGAGAAGACTAGATGACAGATTTTGTCGAACAAATGAACATTTGTGATTTCAGGCTTCCGCCGCGATGTTGATGACATCTGAGCTCTTCTGGGGTATTACGCAACGTCGAGTGGTAATCCTTTACCGACGTATCCGTCCCATCTTCAAGGGTCAAGAAGTCCAAGAAGACTTATGGACACTTGAAGATGGGACCGATACGTTTTCCCGAAACGTCGGTAAAGGATTACCACTCGACGCTGCGTAACATCCCAGAAGAGCGCAGATCTCAAATAAACATTTGTTCGGAATGACGGACCGACTTGCAGGCAGGCTGACACGGAATAGCTAATAAACTTTTTTTTTAAGGGCCCCGCAGCAGATGCTACGGATGCGCCGCAGAATTGAGGCTTGTTGTTCAACCCTGTGAAGATGATTAGTTCTTTCAGTTTTTCCTTGTAATAGACCACCGGTGGAATGAAATTGACAAGGAAAACCCCTGTCCCATTGCCACTTTGTCCACCACAAATTCTGCATGGAATGACCCGGGATCGAACCCGGTGAGAGGCCGGCGACTAACCGTCTGAGCCATGGCACGGCCTAATAAACATTTGCTCGCATTTTTTAAATATCCTTGAGACAGTAAATTTTAGATGGAGAAGAATGAGTGGCTTAGTAACGAGGTCTGGCGCGATGTGAATTGTTATCCTTAGAACTGTAAGTGGTTGATGATTGTAAGGACGCTCTATGCGTTTGTAATTCCCAATCCCCATCAGTATATAAAGTCGTAATGATTATTAATGGTCTCGATTTGGAAAAGGAGAAAGAAGGAGGAAGTGTCACGTGACTAAAATGTGTCTTACAGCACCTCGCCACTGCTTAGTGCGACATCTGTAGTTAGCCCACGTTTCGTTTTGAGATTTACTGCGGAAATAAATTCATGACCAGGTTAAGAACGATTTGTTTCTTCTGTTAGACTCTTAAATGTCATCTCAGGCTATTATAAGTTCCTTAATAGAAGGTACTACTGCAGTTAATACAGCTATATTCCCATTTTCCGAATTTTTCCTTTTATTCTTCTGTCTACTGCAGTATGTAGTGTAATCCGGAAGGAAACATTCACCGCAGTTTATTGGACCAATAAATGGGTTATTTTTAAACTGTCTGACTTAAATTAATGGTGTGTGAAATAACACTTTTCAAACATTCTAGAGAACTTCCTCTCGCACCGAAATACATACCAGCGACCCATACAAGTGCTGCTGGTTGCCGGATTTCCACCGTGAAATTTGTGCAGCATCATTAATTAACTCATACACAGCCTCTGGCAGTCTGTTCTTGTTTGCTATTTCTGTGCTGTCGTTGCAGCATCTCAGTAAGTAACATGTTGTGTTTTACACGCCTCTCCTTCTGACTTGTGGTAAAATAGCGCCTCATATATCAACGCTTTCATTGTTTACATTTTTTTTTCACTTTCCTTCCAACCAGTATTCTTTATTTCTAACCGGCTTTTCTTTACAAATTCTTACCTAAGACGTCTCGTACATCATTTGAAGTGAGTTTCTGTGTTGTTATACTTAGGTGTTAGATAGTTACAAGCATGTTATTTTAATTAAGGCGTATGGTGTTGTTGTAGAGTGAGTACCATTCATGCTTCGTATTATGCGGGTGCCGGGTTCAAATCTCTGTCAAAAGATCAGTTATCTTCCTTTTTATTCCTTCAGGCCTTGGGCAGTACCTTAAATCAGGCCACGACAATCGCCTTGGTTGATTGCATGTTTAAGGTTTAACTGCATACCTGGCTTTGTGGTTGATTGTTTCTGTCTGGTTGATAATTTTTTTTTTGGTCGAATGACTGGCTGTTTAGTTAATCTGGCTGATTAATCACCTAATCATATGATGCTGTATTTTTTCCCCTATGGCTCGACAGCCCCTAGGGGGCCTAGGCCTCCTCATTTTTCGAGGCTTCACGATCACACACTTTAGACACACCACACTCGGTAGGACTCCTCTGTACCAGTGACCAGCCCGCCGCAGAGACCTCTACCTGACAACACACAACACTCACTACAGACAGACATCTATGTCCTCGGCGGGATTCGAACCCACAATCCCAGCAAGCGAGGGGCCATAGACCCACGCTTTAGACCGCACGGCCACTGGGATCGGCTTTGATGCTGTATAGTCTGACTTATTGAAAGAAAAGTTAAATGAATTGAAAATAATAAAATAAATTTAATGATGTGTGTTTCTCTCTTACTGCCATTTAACCAAGTAACGGCACGATGTAAATTCCCTATGGAAAGGCCAGCAGTCGCGCAGTCAACGTATCCAACAACTTCTGTGGAACCCGAAAGTTCACGAACGTATTCAGAACTTGTCCCCACTGCTCCATATGTTTTACCAGCTGAATCCATTTTCCATTCTCACATTCTCACATCTTGACGTTTCTCACACCAGTTTTTAATATTATCCTCCCATGTACGCTAAGGTCTCCCAAGAGGTATAATCCCTTCAGGTTTTCTCATTCTGTACGCATTTCTCATCTCTCCCTTCGCTACTGTCATCCTTCTTAACTCTGTCACCCTGAGCAGCACAAACCGTATGTGTCGTAGGGCTGTACTGCACTCCTTTGTGCTATTAACCAAATATTAGAGTGGTCATATCAAACAGGATTAGATGGTCTGGGCATGTGGCACGTATGGGGTGGAAGAGGTATATACAGAGGACTTTGGTGGGGAAACCTGAAGGAAAGAGACCATTTGGAGCTCTTATACGTACATAGAATTTAACTTGGGGCGAAGTATTTTCAAAAGCAAATGATTAAACAAAACGGAATTTTATTACTTCCGTAAATTAACCCCCAAAACACCGATTTTAAACGTCTTTTACATTCCAGGCCTATACAGCTTATCCGTGGTTTTAAGCGTCTGCGTTTAATATTTCCTGATTATAATCTTGGTTTATTGACAGCAGGGCAGAGAATTTTTATTTCGGATCAAAGTACAATTTTTGAAGAAATTATTCTTCATGGGCCCCTTGACTAATTTAATTAAAAACGCCAGGAACCATTCTTCCAACGACACGGCGTCGCATCCCAGAATAGCTGTTTTCTTCATTTACGTAACGGTTCTCTTTAAGTTTTGAAAGCAATTAATGCAACGTCTAATTAAAGCGTTCTTCACACGCACGTTTCTGTGTCCTTCACAAGTAAACTCGTTTCCTTTTCGCTTTATTAAATCTGCTGTATAAATTGTGTAGAGAGTGATGATAATGCGTGGGCCAAGACAGCGTACGTGGCAGCAAGTTGTACAAATCTCGTGAGGATTAGCTTCATAATTTGCATACTTCAGCAATCATTATTATAGTGATTAAATCGAAGCGGTTGAGATGTATGGAGCATGTAGCAGGCGTGGTAGATTAAAAATTCTTGCAGTATTTTAGCTGGAAACCCTGAAGGAAAGAGACCACTTAGAATACCTAGTCGTAGATAAGAGGATATTATTAAAGGTGGTCACAAAAATTGGCAGAATTAGGATTCGGACAGATGGTCGGCTCCTGTGAATGCGGTAATGAAACTTGGGTTCGATAAAAGGCGAGGAACTCTTTGTCTAGCTTAGCAACTGTCAGTTTTTCTAGAAGGCCTTCTTCTTGTACGTTTTGAAATAATTAGCCACTTTAGAAAATGGACATCTTTGATGTAGATGATGTAAATAATTGTAAAATAAATACAGTCGAACTCGGTTATAACGTCATGAAAGAGACTGGATATTGTGTCGTTATAAACGAGTGTCGTTGTAACCGAGGAATATAATGTTATGGTTAACAGTGACGAATTAATTGGCACCACAGAAATACTGGCTGTATAGCCGTTGTGTCGTATAAACCGATGTCGTTATAACCGGGTTCTACTGTAATTTGATTTAGAAAAACTTCATATCTTGTAGAATTTAAGTATAATAGTGGTTTTATTTGTAACTTAATGCTGAGTACAATTATGAATCATTTTTGAGTGTTTTGACTTTCAGAAGTCTGAAGGCTTTGTTAAAGTTCATGTGTACCTGCATTGCATTGAACGTGGTGGAGTCCTGTCACGTGGTTTGTGAATTTCCTCCAATGATACATTTCCACTCTGTTCAGGGATTTACAATGTAACCACTCGTATTTATACGTACTATGAAATTCCCGGAAATTACAGCTATTTGCAGTGAACTAGCGAATGTGTCCTGTGGGAGGAGGAGAAATGTAGCAGCTGTTCAGAAGCACGTTCAAGTCTGTGACAATTCCTACGGTCAAGTCTGCCAGCAGACGGAATGTGCTGATACAATACAGTGTTTAGTGTTTCTGCCGAGAACGTACGCCTGTACCATTCATCCATTAAATCCAGGTTCAAAGCTCTGTCCCATCTCAAACCATTTCGTTCTTGGCCATGTCCTTTTGTTTTATACAGAGTGTCCATTTTGTCGTGTCGCTGAGCGTGGCAGCTGACACGGGAACTGTAAAGCGTGGGAGGCTTGCATCCGCTGGGAATTTAGAGCACTTGGAGACTCCTCTATGAAATAAGGTTTGTTGAACTAGAGAGGAAAAACAGACTCTAAATTCCCCGGCGGATGCAGGTTGCAACAGCTACCGTACATAGGGACACGAAAAATTTGACACTCTGTATTTCATTACCCTTTCTGAAGTTCTTCATTAAGAAATTATTTCTAAACGTTAAAACAATTACTGTCAATATTCACACAAGCTTGTCTCAAGCTAATTGCACATTTGTTTTATTGCTCCTACATGTTTCGGCTGAAATCCGCAGGCATCTTCAGGAAGCTACAGATGTTGGAGACATGTACAGCGCGCTATTCAGGTTGTCAAATATAAATGGTAAAATGTTTATACATAGTGTATAAATGTTTATACGTAGTATATAAATATTTATACATAATGTATAAATATTTATACGTAGTGTATAAATATTTTATCATTTATATTTGACAACCTGAATAGCGCGCTGTACATGTCTGCAACACCTGTAGCAACTTGAAGATGCCTGCGGATTTCAGCCGAAACATGTAAGAGCAATAAAACAATTGTGCATGTAGTTGGAGATAAGCATGTGTATATATAAGACAATTGCACGGAAAATGTACAATATCAAATTCAGTTACTGTCAATATTTTATTGTTTTTGTGTAACAGGTACATATGTTTATCTTTTGTATTTTTCATTTTCATTTCCTTCACCCTACAGCCCCTTTCAGTTTCTCACAGCGGTGGACATGCAGATTATCATACCTTACAGGTGGATACAACGTTTTAGAGGGATGTGCATACATCAGTACCTACACACACATACACACATATGCATACACATAAATACATATATACCTACGTACATACATACGTACGTACTTACATACATGCATACACATAAATACATATATACCTACGTACATACATACGTACGTACTTACATACATGCATACATACGTACTTACATACGTACATACGTAAGTGCATACATACATACTTACATACGTGCATACATATATGTATACGTACATACATACATACATACGTACGTACAGACTTACGTACATACATACATACACATACATACATACATACATAAACATATATATATATACACACACGAACTGAAGCAGATGGAAACTCTTTATTTCTTATTTTCAACGGCGAAAGTAGGTCACAGCTAGCAAACGAGAAGTAAATCTGCCAAGGAATTTGCGTAGCAAATTTTGAGGTGATCCGATTAGGCCAGTTGGTATAGCAGCCCCAGCAGTCGAGGAACATGTACGGAAAACACAATATAAACGTCGAGTTTCGAATTCTGGTTGGAAAGAGGGGAAAAAGAGAAAAGTAGGAAAGCAGGATGTTGAAGAGACTGTTCCGTTGAACCATTTATTGAAGCTTCGGTTTAAAAAACCTGCCTGCCCCTTTAATGACATTTTTAGAAGCATTGACCATCATACGGATAGGAGAATTCAATACAGCACACCCTTTTATTGGAAAGGAGAAGATCCTTACAATACGAGAAACGGAACGGTGAAGCTAAGCTTTCAAGAATTATGTCACAAAAACGTAGCCATATATATCTTTTTCTTTTAAATTGCTGGACTGAAAGCTATCCTTTGCACCCATCACGGCAACCCGGTGTAAAAGGTTCATGCTTCTTGACTCCTTGAAAAGGCTTTTCTTATACTATGGATGGCAGTCCAGTGAGTACGAAACATTGCAAAAATATAGTGGGTCTATAACACTGGCAGCTTTCTTATTCATTGGAATATCTTGAAGCATAGAGGAATTTAGGAAACTGGGGAAAAAGGAATGAAAGTAGTGACAAGGTATTGGAGTGCGAGGCACCGTAAGGGGCACGGTAGGGCTGGGGGTGTGTTCCGCATTCACGTCTAATTGCCTGAGACGTGGTTCTTGCATACATTTTATTTATTTGTTAGTCCAATACCCTCCAGAACTTGGCGAAGAGACAGTAACTTTAACGTAAGGAAGTAGCATAATTAGAGAGCTTTGCTGTAGTCACCGTCTCACAAAACGGTGTTTATACTTCATTGATGAATTATTCAGGATATACAGTCACTATTCAGATATGATATCTGTTTTAAGTGCTGCATCACCACTAATGGTTCCTTGTTCCTATGGCTCGACAGCCCCTTAGGGGGCCTACGCCTCGTCACTTTACGTCGCTTCACGATCACACTTATTAAGCCGGGATTAGACGGCGCGTGGCTCGGCTCGTTTTACGTCATAACTGACGTCATTGACAAAGAATCGTATTCAAACGCGCCGTGTAACCGGCCTGGCGCGGCGCGGCGTGTGATTGGTGGAGCGAGGCTCGTTGGATCGCCTCAGAAGCGGTTTTTTTCACGATCCTCAAAGGGACTCGGCGCGGGCAGCTTTTACGGCTACACGGCACTTGCAGTATACGCGCCAAGCCAGTCTCGTCCAAGCCTGTATACACTTAGGTCTGGTCTTTGTTTTCTGCTGTTGGGGTGCGCGAAGAGTGAAAGTTTCTGTCCCACAATTGGTATTGGCTAGAATGGAGTGGTCAAACGAGGACATTTTTAAGTTCATAGAGCAACACGACTTATTCCACAAGCCGAGCCGAACCTACCCGAGCAAGGCCGCTGGTCCGCCATTTTCCGAGCTGCGCCGCGTCGTGTAGCCAGATTGTCTTTTCTGTTCCGATCTGTTGGCCGAGCAAGTGACGTCACGTCACTGGACGAGCCACGCGCCGTCTAATCCCGGCTTTAGACACAGCACACTCGGTAGGACTCCTCTGGACTAGGGACCAGCCCGTCGCAGAGACCTCTACCTGACAACACACAACACTCACAAGAGACAGACATCAATGCCCCCGGTGGGATTCGAACCCACGATTCTATTAAGCGAGCGGCCGCAGACCCACGCCTTAGACCGCACGGCCACTGGGATCGGCACCACTAATGGTACCATACCGAATTTCTGTTTAAAATTGATTATTAAAAATAAAATTAGTACTAAACGAAGCAGAATAAATATCTATTCTGATAACAGTCGTTTTGTGATTGTTAGAATTATTCTTTATTTTCCACTATTTACACTTTATAAATCGAAATAAATTATGGTCTTGAGTTTCCACAGGCGTGTCAGTCATTAAATATAATTTGTCCCCCTTCACTTCATATGTTTTTAACAGAATCTGATGAACGCTGTGCCCTTGAAGTGTTAACGTAAACTGTAAAATCTTTCATTTCGGTATTTATGGTATTTACGTTCTTCGCATTAATGTGCAGTAAATTATGGATTCAATCGTTTCGGTCGCACTATGGCCCTGGGGTCGACTCAGCCTCTAACAGAAATGAGTACCAGGAATCTTTCCTGGGGGGTAAAGGCGGCCGGTGCGTAGGGCTGACAACCTTACCACCTTCATGTGCCGATTGTCTAAAAACCTGGGAGCCTCGACCTCCTGGAGCCCTAAGGGCCTTCCTAGGCCTGTATGGGACTGCTTTACCTTACTTTAAATTATGGATTCATGCATGTGTGTTGTCTTGGGGTGTGTGTGGAAGGGGCAGTTGGTGTCACTTGTTTGTGTGTGAGTGTGGTGGACTATTTTTGATTCCGTTGCGTGTATTTCCGTCATGGTAAGCGTAGGGGGGTGGGGGCAGCGGGGTCAATAGGGTCAACTAACGTATAGCTATAAAGGAAACTGAACTAAAACGTTGCATCTTACTAACTAAAGATAATAATAATAAAATGATAACGTTCATATAATGGCTGTATTGACATTTATATTTCATTGACTTTTAATGTTCATATAAAGGGTATACACAAAAGAATGGTGCGGTTTCAATAGTGAATACTATTGAAACCGCACCATTCTTTTGTGTATGCCCTGTATACGTTTAAAATCAGAATTTTTATATGATACAGCTAGTGATGGATCTAACATTAGAACCTGAAAGTACACAAAAATTAATTTAGCAGTTTATTCTGTGCATTCTGTTAAGTTGCACCAGGCGATTGCTCAATCGTGTTTGTGCAATGAGGATTATAGTAAATGTCAGTAAGAAGCAGAATGCAGCAGAGATAAAAGAAGGTAATTAGCCGTGCTGTGATGACGAGACATCTAATTAGCAACGTTAGTGGCTGCTGTAAACAGACCAATTGGATGTTACGTCATGTCAGCTGTTACACAGTTACCGACGTTTCGCCTACTGTTTTCGAAACGTCGGTAACTGTTTAACCGGTCGACACGGTGTGACATCCCAGTAGACTAGAGCTTTCAGTAACACTGCTGCGAGAACACAAGTGCCGTAAACTGTGTATTTTCCTTAGTTTATCTTAGCGTCATAAAATAATTCACTTTATGGCTACATGATAAACAGACGTTGCAGCACGCAGTATGGCCACAGAGCAACTCTGAGGTCATCACCACCTAGTCTGTCTTGCAACACGTCCATAGTCTCTTCCAAATCCAGTTCTCCACAGGGTACCATCTAGTGCTTAAGCCAGTAAATTCCAGCATCTTTTCCTTAAGGTCAGCTAGTAGCTGCTTACATCTTCTTCCTCGTCCTCCCATCCATTCGTTTTTTCCCTTTAATAACATGTTTTAGGAAGCAGTTCCAATTCAAAGTGTGATCACGACAGTTAGCCTTCCTTCGTTTTATTGAATGTAGGTTGTTCCTCTCCTCCTTGACTCTTTGTAACACTTCTTCATTTATTACACGATCGGTCCACCTGATCTTTTCCTTTCTTCTCCAGCGCCACATTTCAAAACTTTCCAGGTATTTCTGATCTACTTTCCGAAGTGTCCACTTTTCAGCACCATAAAAGCTATGCTCCAAACGTAGCACTTTACTAGTTTCTTCTTTAAATTTAAGTGGAATTTGCTGGTGAAAAGATTTTTCTACTTGTTGAATACTGCTTTTGCCGTGGTAATCATCGATTTATTTCCACGCTTACATCTTGCATCCTTTGATATCAGGTTACCCAAATAGTTGAAATACTCCACATCCTCCAGTTGTTTTTGATCTACCATAATCCTTTTTGGGGATGGTTGCCTGGAGAATCTCGTAACCTCTGAGCTGTTGAGTGATAATTACAGCATGGAGAATAGTTCAGTACAACTGTGCCTTGTTGGAAAACTTCATCGGTCAGTTTGCCTGCTTTGCTGATTAGTCAGTTAGACCTTCAGTAATATATGAGTTAAAAAATTTCTGGTTTCATAAAAGGTAGGAAATTTTGTGGTAAAGTGAGTAACTGTTATCTTCTCAGGAGTGACAGTTTCTTAATACTAGTGTGTACTGACACTTGAAAGTGTTTGTCCCGTGTATAACATTCTAAGTTATTCTGTGCATTTGCGGCTCAGTCTGTCTTGGATAGGTTTTATAGTACCTTATGGCAGTCACCTTTAAATTTAACGACAAAATGCAACTCTGCCCTTCGTATTAAACAATTTGACACCTACATTCCTTAAGAATATGAAGTGTAATAGAGGCGCATAAAGATAACGCTGTTTGAGAATTGAACCTTATGTGTCATCTTTCTGTCCATATTCGCAAATTTTAACTCCATTGAAGATTAGTTGTAACTATATTGAACAAGACATTTAACATCCAGTACATTTTTCCGTTTTTTAGCCGCGTTTGCGAAATTGCGAAAAGCGACTGTTAGCTTCGTCATATATCGCCGGCTCGCATGGAACAACTCCGCTCCCGCTGGACGGCTTTTCATGAAATTTGATGTTTGAGTATTTTCCTAAACCCTGTCGAGAAAATTTAAGTTTCATTAAAATCTGTCAAGGATAACGGGTTCTTTACAGGGAGACCTGAGTACATGTATGATAACATCTCGCCAAATTCTTCTTAGAATGAAAAATGTTTCAGACAAAAGTTGTAGAGAAAATCAAAAGACACATTTTATGTTATATAACTTTTTTCCCTAAAATCGTTCCGTTTATGAGATAATGTTGAAAAATATGATACAGCCAGACAGGCCACAGATGATCCTATAATATGGCGCATCCTCTTTGCATGCTGGATAATCAATCCAATTCAAAACAATCACGTACTCAGAATACGGTATGTAATACGTATTGCTTTTCCACGGCAACAGTGGTTACGTGAACGCGCGTCAATATTACGTTTTTACGTACATTGCCTGTCTTATATTTTGTATGTGTTTCATACGATCTGAGAATAAACAGCAGTTATTTTTCTAGACAGTAACCCGTTGATCCTGTACACGGAAACACTTCGTTCTGTGGGTGCACACTGAAAGAGATTAATTTTGGTCGTCAGAGACGTAATCGCACTCTTAGTATTCCATGTGAAATAATTGTGCTCTGAATTTAATCAGTGCTGAGTCGTCAGCCAATTTTATGAAGGAAAATTAAGGCTGTTGTTATCTTGTATATGAAAAAGTTGCTTATTGCAGGAGAGTTTCTTTAAATTCAGTTCTTAAAAGATTAGAGTGTTTATTAAAATGTTTACAAATTGTGACTTTTGAAGGAAAGTGCAGGAAGTTATAATTTAATTAACCCTTTAAAGTCAAAATGTAAACGGTTTTATTTAAAGTCTTAGTTCGTACCGCGCAGTAAACACTTGTGATCTCTGTTATAAAAACCCATAACTGAATGTCGTGTAGGGGAAAAGTCGCTGTTTGTTCTAAGATAAGTACAGAACACATAAATATAGTGTGGGCAGAATGTACAATTTTTGAATGTTAAACCTGGTGGTGCATCAAGTAACCAGCAAGCTTTAAAAGGTTAATATTTTTACCATTGCCTTCACAAGTAGTACTTACATGTATTCAGTTTTAAAGTGTTCTCTTTTAAGTCACTGGTTCGCTGATGAATTCAAATATGATAGCACTTGCTTTAGGAGTTTCTGCACTAATGGTTATCATGAAACATATTCATTGCTTGAAGTGTTTCGTGTTTCCAGTGTGTATTATAGTTCTGAATAATAGAAGGAGCTGTATTAAAACTTTTTTTCCTGGAATTGTTTATTTATCAACATGTCAATAATTTCATTCAATTAATTATTTTTGTGACTGTAAATCAGGCCTACTTAGTGGTTTGTGTGAGGAAGGGAGTTGTTAATTTATGTACACCTACCACTGCAATCACAAACATAAAAACTGATTTAACATGAATGGTGCTTCAAAGCTATATTCAGTGGCGTCTAAATAAATTCAAGTTTTGTCGCTTGTTTGAGGGGAATCTGTCCCAACGTCAGTACAAGAGCACCACGTGATAGAGCACTACCTAATTGCATGGAAGATTTGTTGTTGTATGAAACCAATAGTCGCTTAGCAGGTCAAGAATGAAACCCCAAAATTTAATTGTCCTATTCACAAGATCCGTAAAATATGCTAAATGTTAAGTTGTCACTGTGCATGCCATAAAGGTGTGGGGGGATTAGAGGTATAGCCCCACTCATTCTTAACTTGAGCACTGGAGTTGAATGTTCAGTTTATGCTTGGCCTCTTGACCCCACGGAGAAAGCGCCCGAAGTAACAACCAAATTGGAGGTGTGTGGGCCCCAGAGCCGGTCTGGACTTTTTGGAGAAAAGAAAAATGTCTTACCCCTGTCGGTAATCGAACCACTAGCATTATGGTATTTGATTTGCAGTACATGATCATTAGTGTGTTTTGTGTACTGCTAAGACGCTCATACCGCCAGCTGATATTCAGCGGGTGGAACACTTATCAGATGCGGACGTTCTTTTGGGGTTATTGTGGAACGAGGTATGGGTGAAGGGATAGGGTAAAGGTAAAGGTAAATTTCGCAGTATAACCTGCCATGAAGGCACGGAGGGGGAGTAGAGGTATAGCTGTACTCTTTCTTTAACCTCGGCGCTTGATGGGGTGGGTGGTCAACGATACGCCCCAGCCGCTTTACGCTCCGGAATGACGCCGTACCCATTGTGCAGGAGGCTGGGTGGGCCTCAGGGCCGGTCTTGACGGGTGCGGAAAATGTCCCCACTGGGATTCGATCCCCGGACCGTCCAGCCCGTAGCGAGTCGCCATACCGACTACGCTTTTCTGGCCCTGATGGGTGGCGTGATAAAGAAATAAATACAAATAAGTAAATAATTTGTTCAAAATATGAAGTTTTTTAAAACACAATTTTGTATGGTGTAATGTGTGTGTGTGTGTGTGTGTGTGTATGTATGTATGTATGTATGTATATGTATATGTATATATATATATGTATCTGGAAAGTTTTGAGATGTGGTGCTGGAGAAGAATGGAGAAGATCAGTTGGAATGATCGTGTGAGAAATGAAGAAGTATTACACAGAGTCAAGGAGGAGAGGAATATCGTACATACAATAAAAAGAAGAAAGGCTAACTGGATTGGTCACATCTTGCGTAGAAACTGCCTTCTGAAACACGTGATTGAAGGAAAGTTAGAAGGAAGGATAGAATTGACTGGACGACGAGGGAGAAGACGTAAGCAGCTACTGGATGACCTTAAGGAAAATAAAAGATACTGGAAATTGAAAGAGGAAGCACTAGATCGCACCCTGTGGAGAACTCGCTTTGGAAGAGGCTACGGACCTGTCGTAAGACAGACTACAGAATGAATGATATATGTAGCGCGTCTTTGAAAATATGGGACGGATTTCAACATCTAGTGGAAAATCTCCGGCAAAAAATAAAAGGGGGAATTTCTTGCCGATGAAGGTATGTGTATTCCGAGGTCGCCTTTTTATTAACATCATTCCCCAGACGCAGAAAAAGTTACGTTCCCTGTAATTGAATAACATACACACTTAGTCATAGGCGGCGAGAAACATATATTATGAAGCAAAGGAAACAGTAAAGTTTACCAACGCGCAGTCGGTGTTAATGTGTGCCTGGAAACCTGGAAATGTAAACATCACGCATTATGATTTGAGATTTGTTCAAGAGGGTAACAGAGTACGTAATTTTGTTTGGTTACTAACTGCAATACTCGCTCGAGGTAAGCAGAGAATTTGATGGAATATCGAGTTGCAGTTCTCGACAAACTAACTCAGGCCATTGTAAATCGTTGTATCCTTTGAATGTAGAAATGATGGCAGCGGGAAGGGATGAACTTCGCGAGGACTGCGCCGTTAACTAGCTTTAGCCTGACGCTTTGTCATTTCGAAGTTGACGTTATGCGTACGTAATCTGCTGTATACGAGTATACTGAATGGAGATTTTGTCATGAATTATTCGATCTCAGAACATACGTCGGCCGCCTTTATTGCAGTATAATATGGACAAGTAGTGTTCATCTGTACGAATGTTCATGTCAGCACGAAGATATTGGTTTTGGATGGACTTTAAGGACTTTGTAAAACCGTAGGCCGATCCCATTGGCCGCGCGGTCTAAGGCATCGGTCTGCGGACGTTCGCTTGCTGGGATTGTGGATTCGAATCCCGCCGGGGGCATGGATATTTTTCTCTTGTGGGTGTTGCGTGTTGTCAGGTAGAGGTCTCTGCTTCGGGCTGATTACTCGTGCAGAGGAGTCCTAACGAGTGTGGTGTGTCTGAGTATGATCGTGAAGCCTCAATAATGACGAGACCCTGGCCCACTAGGGGCTGTTGCGCCATGGGGGAAAAATTACGCAATAGTCTTACACAATGTCAGTTTTGCCGCTATTATTATTATTATTATTATTAGTAGTAGTATTCAATTCAGTGCAATTTAATCCTTGTTTATTAACGTGTTGAATCAACAGGCAAATGGTCCATAACAGAAGCAGTACAACATGCAAACAAGTGACAAAGGACAAGAAACAGGACACACAAGAAACAGAGAGAAACCAAACGAAATAATACTTAAATGATTCATTAGGACGCCCTATAGTATTAAACTAAAAATGATATGAAATGTGGCTTCAGGGCGACAATTTGCCTTCTGAAGACATCAAAATCGCTATAGACTGAATTTGCCGCATTGGTAGACTAGGCGGAGGGACAGTTCTGGAAGGATGGACTAACAGTAAACAAAGGAATAATAATAAAAATAATAATAATAGTAATAATTTAACTTAAAAGTACACAGTTAATGTAAGCAGTTATTTAGGGAAGACTAAACGTCTGTACTTCCAAAGGAAAATTCATCGCAATAGTCTTATAAAATCATAACAGGAAATAACGCAATATCCTTAAAAATCTTTATTTCATTTTGAAAAAGTGTCCTAAAAACCATAAAGAGCTGATCTCTGTTAGTAAAAATGTGTGGCAAGAAATTTGAACTTATTTATCTTTTACTAACCTGATATTAATTTATCTTAAAGACATCCCATTGTGTTCTATAATATTACAAATTAGCATTTAATTGCCGCGACGTAACCGTTTATTAATGGCACAGTTACATCTTAATAGTTCATGTATATGGTGTGTATACACACACTCATACACACCCTGTAGATCTAATAGTGATCTTAATATACGGTTGTGTCGACGGAAGTTACATAGTCATTTGTAACCTGATATTAAAGTCTTCCGTGGTGTTGCGTATGAAATTTGTACACCAAACCTGTGATATCCTCACACCCTATTGT
>JAJKFL010000006.1:11660214-11820214 GCA_021186555.1 Reticulitermes speratus | reverse complement strand
GTCTTATAGGAGGCTGGATGGGCCCCAGGACCGGTCTCAACAAGTTTGGAGGACAAAATCTCTTCCCTGCACTGGAGTTCGAGCCCCGAAACGTCCATCATGTAGCGAGTCGCTGTACTGAGTACGCTATCCCGGCCTCCAGTGTCAATAACAATACTGACTGTAACGCCTTGGCTGTTCAAGATATAATGCAGTCGATTAGTCGCAATTTTACAGTTTTTAAGCAAAAAAAAAAAAAAGTAGCGTGACACAGGCATTGATCTTGAACCTTAAAATCAATGAACCTATCTTGTCTTCACGCCACTGGTAGAGCGTGACACGTCACTGACTTTGTTTTGTTTTAAAGGATTTGATGCAGTGTTTCGTTTCACAATTTTGCCTCTTTCGGGAATATATGGGACCAGAAATACAATTAAGGATGCACAGTGTGCTTTCGAGACCAGAGCTTATGTATGGCAGTGCAAATGAATACAGATATTCCAAGACAGAGAAAGGGCAGCGGCTCACATGAGGTTAGGAGCCGCACTTCAGGACAAAATGAGAAGTGAGAATATACGGGAAACAGAAAATATGGCAGAAGTGGTTAGACAGTCCCAAGGAAACTGGAAGTAACGTGTGGAAAGGGCGACACCCAAGCGTTTGTCACGGAAAACTTACGGGAAGACGTGACTTTGACTGACCAAAGAAGAGACGTAAGGAGCATTTCGATTCAGCTCAGAACGGGACTGGTCCAAGGCTTCCTACGAAACTAAAAGATTGTGATGATGGTGGTGGTGGTGGTGGTGATAATAATAATAATAATAATAATAATATGTAATTTCAGGAGACAGAAATGTGATCAAGAAAGAAGCAGAGAAGATTCTAAAATATAAATACTTTGCAAATGAGCTACAGCGCATACGGAATGTGAAAAGAAAAGTGATACCAATATTGATAGGGGGCAAATGGAACCACTTAAAAGTCATTCAGAAAATACCTGAGCCACCTACCGGGAATGCGTGAAATCAAAAAACTACATAAAACAGCCATATTAGGCACTGCACACATACTGCGGAAAGTGCTGATGTAAAAGTACAGAACGTTTAACATGGGAAGTAGTATTACATGTACCGTAAATTGTAACTACAGAATAGCTGCAACATTATATACCGTAGAAACATAGGTTTGTTTCAGGTATGTAATTGTAAATACACTGCATAAAGGTGATAACAAATAATAATATTAATAATAATTTTTTACTTACGTGGTTACTCAACAGCTCAATACCCAATTATAAATCCAGCACGAATACAAAACAGCCCACACAATAATAATAATAATAATAATAACAGAAGGGCATCACAGCACAGAGAAGACAAAAGAAAGTTGGAGAGGGAAAAGGATGCATGGACAATTTCCACGTAACTGAGATAAAAATCTGGTGGATAATGAACATTTATATCGATGGCTAAAATTTGGAGACATCAAGGGAGAAACACGAAGTACAATAGTGGCAGCTGAAGAGCAAGCAGTTAGTACAAACTATTTTAAAATAAAATTTTGAAGGAAGAAGTTGACAGTAAATGCCAGTTATGTAAACAACACGAAGAAACTATTGACCACCTAACCTCAGGATGCCCCGTTTTGGCGTGGAGTGAGACACGATAAAGTAGGTGCACATTTACATTACTCAATGTGCAAGGCACAAGGCATCGAAACGACAGATAAATGGTACACACACACACACGCACCCAAACCAGTATGTGAACATGAAGATGTGACCGTGTTATGGAGTCAAGGGGTGCACACAGACAGAGAAGTTACGGCAAATAGGCCAGATATAATAATTAAAAACAAAAAAAGAGAAACCATGCGTACTGATAGATGTGGCAATACCAGCGGAAAGAAATGTCACGCAAGAGGAAGCAGAAAAGAAACTGAAATACAAATGTGGAACAATAAATATATGATTATACCGGTAATAATTGGAGCCACTGGAATAGTAACGAAAGGTTTAAAAAAAAGTTTGGAAGCCATACCAGGAAAAAAAAACATTCAGTAGATTCACTTCAAAAGACAAAATCATTACGCATAGCACGGAAAGTATTGCAGTCTGAAACTTGAAGTCTGAGCGGTAGGGATCACCGTTGGTTCAAGAGAAGTACCAGGGAGAAAAGGTCTGTGACAAGAGAGAGTAATAATAATAATAATAATAATAAAGGGTTGTGAATTTTAGGCTTTAAAAATTAAAAAAGTTTAATATATTAGCTTTCGTCTGTTTATTTTAAATTGCAGCATTTGTATTTCCTAAAATGAAATACAGCTAGTTGGGCAAGTCTTTGTTCCTTTTGGGAATAGTCGCCATTCATGACACTCAATAGACCCCGGAAGTCCTCTGCATCTGAAACTGCGCTGTTGTGTGCTACAAAACAAATACCTGCAACGATTCCAAGGCACCTGGTGGCGTACAGGAAACCGGAACATACTTGACTTACGTATAAAGAGATGCAATTACCCAGCGCAGGAGCTAATGGATTAACAGCAAATTCAAATGTAGGTGTTTGCATTGTCTGTATGAATAGCTGCGGGAAGCGAGATGCAGGCAAATTGTTCACAGAAGCATATTGAATACGAAACATTAATCTTTATTCTGTCAGTTCGCATAAACAACTAATTAAATTTTAAAGTAGGCACTGTTTGTAATATTGCGCACTAGTGTGCCTAGCTCAAGCCCTTAGAAGCCGGATTTTCAACGCTGAGAGGGCCGGGTTTATTATAAGGTATCTTTGTGGGATATTTGGTGCAAAAAATGGGATTGGGACAGGTTTTCCTCCAGTTCTCTCTTTTCTACGGTCCTTTCGGTATAGCTCAATCGCGCACGCACACACACCCTTGAGCATTTAAACGTCTGCAAACGAATGCGTTCAGAACAAGATACCAGCCTAAATTCGCGGCCGATTTTGCAGACGCATTTGCCGATACCAGGTGCACAGTTCTTCGTCTAGGGAGACAGCCCATTGTAATGAAGATGCACAGAGTAAAGGGTAAAGGCCTTCACCCTTTACTCATAGTTCTTCCATTAGACTGCCTAATCTGATTGAGCATAGTTCTTCATTTAGACCGGCTAATGTGGCTGGCGTTTATCGGTAGTTTTTCTCAGTCCCTCCATGAACATTTCGGTCACGGTCGAGTCCTTCCACATTCACTCCTCCTCATTTATTAATCGCCATGTCATTCTACTATACAACCTGAGCTTCCAAACGCATCTTTACACAAACCACAAACAGCTTAAATAAAACTATATTATCCTACCAATTCTTGACAAAAATTTAATAGTTCCTCAGCTAGTCAAGATATTCCTCGCATTTTATGGAACACGAAGCTTCATTACCGCATTAACAAGAGCCCTCCACTTGTCCCTATTCTGAGCCAGATCAATCCAGTCCAGGCCCCTCGTCCTATTTTCTTGAAGATCCATTTTAATATTACCCACCCATCTACGCCTAGGTTTTCCAAGTGAGCTCTTTCCCTCAGTTTTCCCCACCATAACCCTGTAAGCACCTCCCCGCATACGTGCTACATGCCTCGGCCAACTCGTTCTTCTTGATTTTATTATATTTTTGGGTAGGAAACTGCAAGACGAAAGGTTCTGGGCCGAATGGTAACAGTCATCCCTTGAGTTCAGTCTGCTTTTAATTTATCCATAAACGCTATTAGGATTTGTTAAAGGTTGTTACCAAATATTTGAACTTTGCCACACTTTCAAAGGATTCGTTGGCCCCAAAATGAGATTGTCATAACATTGGATTTAAACGGCGCCCAGCGCTCTAACGGGCAAACTTCGTGTTATATTAAACAGTCAGCGAAATGTCGTGAAACCATCCTTTTTGCCCACGTCTCCGTCAGTAACGGTCTACTTCAGCTGACTGTAATACTAGAGCGTTTTTCTAGGCAACTGTCCAAAAGCGTCTAATGAATCTGTACTTTTCTTTTTCTTTCTTTTTTTTTATACCTCCACTTATTTCTTCGGTTGTTCTAGCTACGCTTTCCTGTCATGAAGAGGGACTTTTTACTCGTCGCCTTTCGTCAAGTCATCTTTTTTGTTGTTGTTAATTCTTCCAACATTCTACTTGATTTTATAAACGAAGCCCAAAATATAGGCGTTTTAATTCTACTAATAGTGTTGCATACATTTTAAATTTTGTTTCTGGCATGAATCTAGATTAAACACTGCTTTATGTGCGTGATTCGTCTCTGCGCTGTAAGTATAGGCCCTACGCTTTCGTTATTCGTTTAACGCAAGAAACGTCTAGTTAGCTTCTTAATGTATTATTAAATGCTGTGACTTGTACTTCATTGAAAACGCTCTTTTACCCTTCCCCTCATTTTTTCCTTTTTCTTATTCTTATGCAGAGGAATCAAAGTGACTTATTACACATGGAAACCAATTATTATTAAGCAGTTCCAATAATAAGATTTTGGAGAACCATCAGATTCGATTCGCCTAGTTAACTGTAGGCCCCATCGGCCCCACCGATTAATTTCTGCTTATTTGTGCAATTTAAAATAACACCTGGTGGTGAGTTCCTATGTAATTTCAACCAGAGCTTGATCGGAAGCTTTGCTATAAGCAATTCTGAAGGCGTGTAATAAACTTGAGTCTTCGTTTTATGTATTGTTATGATTCTGTTCTTTTTATTGACTTAATAACACTGTTATTGAAAATGTGGCCGTGACGCAGTTCCTGCCGAAGCACGAGCTCAATCACACGGCTATTGATGCGTATTTTGCCGCACTTGGTCGGGTTTTTCTTCGTGTACCAATGTTCCACCCTTCTGCCCTTATCCCCTGTTGGTGTTTCGCTTCTGAGCCGTAACTTAGCGGAACTCGGAGTAACGAAATGTGGTTGTTCTTATTAGAATTAGTGTGGAGTGTTGTGATAAAATCAAGGAGAATAAGATGTGTTGAGCATGTGGCACGCTTGGAGAGAGGAGATTTTGATGGGAAAACCTGAAGGAGACAATTTCGAAGACCTAGAGCGAGATAAGAGGATAATATTTAAATGGATTCCAAAGAAATATAATGGGAGATTGTGGACTGGATTCATCTGATTGACGATAGGGGTCAGTGACCGGCTGTTGTGAGAACGCTAATGAACTTTGGGGTTCTATAATTTTCAGGGAACGTCTTGACCACGTAAGGAACTGTTAGCTTTTCATAAGGACTCTGTTTTGTAGATGTTTGTAAGTAGGTAGGTAGGTAGGTAGGTAGGTAGGTAGGTAGGTAGGTAGGTAGGTAGGTAGGTAGGTAGGTAGGTAGGTAGGTAGGTAGGTAGGTAGTTGAGGAGTGTGAGAAGGCGTGGAGGGGATTCATTTGGTTGAAGATACGGACCGGTGGTTTGCTCTTGTGTGCTGGATGTTGTTGAACTTTCGGATGCTGTAAAAGGTGGGAAATTTCTTGACAAGTCGAACGATTAGGAAAGCAAAGTGAACACTGTGAATTACACGAAGGGTATTTTCTGTGTCATTACGATTACATTTGTAACCTTAATAGCCCCCCATTCGCCCTCTGCTGGAACTTACATGTCGAGATCCTTTGATAACTGCGCACAAAGTAATTTGTATTTCTAATTGTAAGATTGTTGGAAGTACTGTGTTCAGAACACATTAAAGTACGCTTTTAATTCCACAGTTGTAACTTATGGGGTGTAATGGTTTGAAGAAGACGTCTGCACGAGAGAAAAGTTGACTATAATATCGTAGTGTATTAAGTACACCTCTTCCCGGTTATAAAGCGGGTTTGCGGGGTAGGGATTCGACCCGCGTTATACAACCGCGCTATAACCGACGGCTACAATTATTCTGTAAATCAGTGATTCTCTAATGGTCTAAAAACTCTTCTAATTTTACACTATTGAGCACGATAAACGTAGCTTCGCATTTGGTATTTTTTAACAATTAAAAGGAAACCGATGTAGTTTACCTGAAAACTATAAATTATTCCTTGATCAAGGGGCTGGATTAACGCTGTGGTATTTTTTGGTAAATACATAGCCCTAATCTTTCCATCTTTTATTAATGTTTGCCATTGCCCATTAAACAAATTAACAGATACGTTCTCACACTACGATCGACTTATGTTTTTGTCAGAATCTCATTCAAAGGCACGGGGAACAGGACAGACCCTCGGTATATCCGAATTCGCGGTATAAACGACGGCGTTATATCCGGGCCGCGGTGTACTAATATACTTTCGACTTTTTTTTTCAGATTTTCTGGCACCCTACCGTGATATTCTGCCATTGTATGAAAGCACCCAGGCGAGCGGTAAGTTATTCTACATGATTACTGTTAATAATATATTTGTTAGTGTTATCTTGTGCATCGCTGAATTCTCTTGTCGTAGAAAGAAAGCAAAGGAAGATACGATGTAATGTATTTACTTCTATTGACGGTAATAGGTAAGTTCTGACTCTTGACCCGTGAAGATGGGACCGATACGTTGTCCCTAAACGTCGGTAAACAATTGCCACACGAAGCCGTGTAATATCCCAGAAGAGCGCAGAACCCATCAATATCGCAGCGGAAGCCTGAAATCAAGGTAAGTAAATTGTGGTAAATTTGTCACGATGAACTCGCGTCTCTGTGTATTTATTGTGAGTCTTTCGTGAGAACGCTCGCAGGTGAAGTCGGACGCTGCTGCCCTCAAGTCGGGCCGACCCACAACGCATAATTTCGCTTCACTCTGTGCTGTCCAGAAAAAAAAAAAAACTCTGTAGTTATGTAATCTGTAATTGATCAGAGTTTTTTAGGCCGTGGTTAGTGTATTCGATTGTGTTACATTTTCGGTTTAATTTCTGTGACAAAATAGGTTATTGACTACTAATTATACGAATTAATGAATTATCGATCAGAATAGTTTGACACATGTCAGTGGAGGAAAAATCCGTTTATTACAACTAATAATTAGTTAATATAAAACTGATAGTCCCCTTCAGATGTTAAAACTTTGCAAACGGAAACGGAAGAAAATTGCCACGTGTTTAAACAACATCGTAAAATGCTTGTGTATGCTGTGTGAAGTCATATACGCCTAGATCTATGAAGAAATTTTTTTTATTTTTCTGCTTATTAATTTCATGATAAAGCGACGAATGCCTTTTAGGGTTATTTGACCCTTAGATCCTTTTTTCCTTTCCTGTGCGATACAACTCTGAAACTTGGCGCCACATTTCGCAGAGTTCCGGCAGTAGAATGCAAATAGAAATTTGTAATCAAATTAATGAAGTAGGCCTACTTATGTTTTAAAATAATTAATTCCTCTGTTGTACTGTTCACACACGTTTATTGAAGTAACATTACCTATGTATAAATCCGTTACTTATTCATGATGTTTTATTCAGAAATCATAGCTGCATGACGTAGGTACTTTAGTTTTTAATTGAAATTAAATTTTGTGATTGTAACTTCCCACGGACGCGGAAAATTAATTTTTACTGCTCTGTTATAAATGCCTACATACACAGAGAATGATGGCTGTAAATTGCGATTTACAAGACTGGCACAATACACTTTAATTTTATTTTTAACAATAAAATTATACTGAGGAATTGGCTGAATGTGGCAGATCGCTGGTACATGCTGAGAAGTATGAGCAGGAATAAAAGCGAAATAAATGGATAGAAGGATAACAAAATGGAAGAAAAGTAAGGGAGATTGAAGGAATGTGAGATAATAAAGGAAAGGAGTGTTATAGCTATTCATTTCGTGGTTACACTGTATCCAATTTCGATGTATGGGCGTGAGTCTTGCTTGTTACCTTGAAGGAAGAACATAGATTGAAAGTGTTTCCGATCAGACTTCAGAGGACATTGTTTGGACCTAATTTAGATTTAATATTAGAAAAATGGAGATAATTACCTAATGAGGACCGTCACAACTTGTGCTGGTCTTAACACATTTTGTAAGGGTGAACAAATCAAGGAGAGTTGAGATGAGGGGATCATCTAGAACGCATGGTAGGCAGCCGGTGCGTAGGGATGATTGGATATCTGGGAGCCTCAACCTCCTGGAACCCTAGCTTTACCTTTTTAAGTACGGTTGTGTTCATTCTGCGCTATATGAATGGGCACAAAGCAAATGTCAGTAGCAAGGGATATCACGTGATTATCATTAGCAGTATTTGTGTGAACAGAATGGTTAGACCTGTAGGGGAATACAGGGATGTGAGGCTGGAGGGGGAAGAATATCTCGAGGGAGTAGTTGAGGTGTCAATCCATGAGGATTCTTGGTATGGCCTTAGCCAGCTACTGGGAAGAAAGGAATGCAAGACTGGCGACATTTGAACACGTTTTGTAAGCTGAGTTTTCGTTGCGTTTAATGAGTCATGAGAAAGGTAATCGACTGAGCAATCGACCGGTCAGATGTATGTAAATGAACACGGAGCGTACTGTCTCTTAATTTCTTGCTGGCTGACAACGTGTGTATCGAATTGTGGCTACTGGCGGTTTTTCGTCGCAGTTCAATGCAAATGGTGCAGATGCCACAGTTTCGCTGACGTTAGCCTGTTTGTTACTGTTGATCTGTCAGTAGCTTCTAGTGTGACTTTTGCTACCAAGCTTATGGAGATAAGAGTAGTGGCTTAGTGGTGACAAATACTGCATTATGCTCGTAAGTGTGCGTGTTTCGCTGCTGTAACGTTACACAGACACTCCTACCAACCTACGCAATTTTAAGTTACGCAGTTTCAGGCTTACGCAAGTTTTGAAAAGTAAGAAAATAGAAAATAAGTTTTAAAAATGCGCGCTGAATTTTTCCTTGCGGGAATGAAAGCGCAGTGAGACGAAGGTGGCGGATGAATACTGCTGGGCGATAACACAGGGGGCGGTTCCACTCTTAACCCTTCCATTTATCCAGTTTCGCGCATTGTAGTCGTTCAAGGGTATTTAAAGTCTCGATTTCACTGAACAAGCAATTTTTGAAGTTGGAAAAGTCTTAAAAGACTTCCCGACGGGATACAAAGTGCTGCTACGTAGTGATATTCCTTCCCGCCATGGGTCGAGACTACAGTGTCTTTTATTGCTGTCACTTTCTGGTCAAATTCGTAACTACTTGCAACGCTGCAAAATGCCTACAAACAAGTACTACTACTTATGAACACTATCATGTTTACAGTAATTATTTACAGTGTATAATTGACGTCAATTGTCGACCTCGGTGGACTAGTGGTTAGCGTGCTCGCCACTGGACCCAAGGTTCGCGGGTTCGATCCCGACCGAGGTCGATGGATTTTTAAGGGTGATAAAAATCCGGAGCACCACTTCCTTCGGAGGGAAAGTAAAGCCGTCGGTCCCATGTCGTAGATTTACATGAATAAAAATGTTACGTAAGCTAAATTCAAAGCCTCCATTTCTCACCCAAGTCTCCTGACTGCCTGCCAGATGGCTCTGGCGGACACATCAGGATCAATAGAATAGTAGCGCGGCCAGTTGGCCAGTCACCAACTGCCAAGAATGCACACGACTTAGTAACCTCGGAAAGAAGAGGCAAGAGGAGGCCCGAGCCCATATAGGGCTGTTGAGCCATGGTTATTATATTATATTAAATTATTTTTAATCTTAATTGAATTTCGAATACTTTCCCCAGTTCATCTCAAATTAAAAATCATAAAAAAATTTGTTATAATGGTTGTATTGTTTGTTTCGTTGTTTATTTGGTTATAGGCCTACACCGTTAAACAGAAAATTATTATGATTTCACCCTGCATGTGTCATTGGTTGAGTATCGCAGCTGTTTTTATTTTGCGATAACAGCACGATGTCACTGCGTGTACTGTATAGTGTATGTTCTTGCATTCCACACCGCAGAGAAATATGAATACTTTGACGGGAGTACCGGAAGGGTTTGCAGATCGTGTTGCCTATCTTGCAAGGTATCTGTGTCTGCGGAAGTTCGCTGCGGACTGCCGACCGGCTGCAGCCACTGCGTGCAGAAGCAATGACCGTGCAGACAGTGGCCGGGATAGCGCAGTCAGTATAGCGACTGGGGTACGGGTTGGACGTTCGAGGTTGGAATTCCTGCACCGGCAAAACATTCTTCCCTTCTCCAAAACGTCCAAACCGTCTCTGCGGCACACCCGTACTCCTATTCAGCGGGTACCGGGGTAAAGCGGCCGGGGCGTGAAGTTGTTCACTCATTCATTTAGCGCCGAGGTTAAGAATGGGTGGAGCTGTGCCTCTACTGCCCCTATATGCCTTCATACTGTGGACAAGGACAAATTCACTTTACCCTTTTTAAAACCTGTTATTGAGGGACCTCCATTCGGTTGCTTCCAGTAAAGAGACTGACATTACAGCCCACTGTGGGCTTGGCCGTCGTGTGGAGGTACAAAACCAGAGTTCAGATCTAACACTAGATGGAATTGGGTGTTGAGCGTGACACGACGGCCGCTTCTTCCCCTATTAAAGAGGCTTCGCTATCCATTGTATAGGAGGCCAGTTGGCTCCAATACCGGTCTGACTTTGGGGCAAACATAAATATGCTAACTTGCGCCCAGAAGCGAACCCCGATTCTGCGGTCGCCTAGGTCGTATGCTATTCTATCTACTGCAGCAGCTGCCCAATGCACGCTGCAAATAATACGTTTTCACTGACGAATTAAATAAGATTATTGTCAAACACAGCTGTATTTGATATCTGCTCTCTTCTGGGATATTACGCAGCGTCGAGTGGTAATCCTTTACCGACGTTTCGGGACAACGTATCGTTCCCATCTTCAAGGGTCCTTTTCCTCTTGGACTTCTTGACTCTTGAAGATGGGACCGATACGTTGTCCGAAACGTCGGTAAAGGATTACTACTCGATACTGCGTAATATCCCAGAAGAGCGCAGTTCTCATCAACATCGCGGCGATAGCCTGAAATCACAGCTGTGTTTATTTTAAAACGGTATAACGTGAACAGTAAGCTACATACACAGAGTAAGATACATATTTCGGCACAAAATGGCCATCAGGCTTTACGTAAAAATGTAAAAGGCAGAGAAGCCTGATGGTGGCTTTTCTGGGCCGAAACTTGTAGCTTACATTTAGCAGAATGCTTTTTTATACGATAGATACTGTTGTGTTTGACGACAATATTATTAATTGGCTATAGAAATGTAAAGAGATGTCCATCTTAAAAACTGAAATAAGTGTTTAGTCATGCGCTAGGAAATGAAATTGCCGACGAGCTCGCAAGGGGGGGGGGGGTTCTGAAAACCATTTTATGGGACCAGAACCGGCCCTGGGAGTCTCGAGGCAAAGTATAAGGAAGAAAATTCAGTGCTGGTTGGACAAACAGCACTTGCTAATGTGGCAGGGACTATCTGGCACCCAGAGACAGGCTCGAGAGTTGATCTCGGGCCCCTGTATTGCCATTAGGACCAGACTGCTATCCTTTAGTAGGACACAATCCAGAGTGATTACTGGCCTGCTTACTGGACATAACACTTTGAGAAGACACCTTCACATAATGGGACTGAGTGACAGTCCCTTATGTAGGAAATGCGGAGCAGAGGAAGAGACCTCAGCTGATGTTTTGTGCAAATGTGAAGCCCTGGCGACACATAGACACAGTCATTTGGGTTCCTTCTTTCTGAACCCTGAAGACATCAAAGAACTAGGTCTAGGGGCGATCTGGACCTTTATCACGAGGACAGGGCTCCTGACTTAGGTTTGGTTAAGGGGCACAAAGGGCCTGTTAAAGGCCTACGTGCTTTGGGACCGTGAGGGCCCGACCCATATTTCTATTCTATTCTGTTCTATTCTTAGTCATGCGCTGAGTTGTGGTTATGGTTTTACAGTAATTTATTTTAATGTAGTTGTAGTTTAAAGACATCAGTCTGTCTGACTGAGATGATAAAACGTGGAATTAGGATTCAGTCTGAAGAGACAGAAATTGCAGTGCTGTGCGTATTTGGGGTCTTAGATGATATTTACATTAACTGTGAACATTTCAGTTATGAGTTGTGATGCGTCGTTTGTGTTCGCGGCTTCAGCTTATGTATTTTGGATTATATGGGAAGAAATTAGGAAATTCGACTTGCGTGAAGGTACTTGCCACATATAAGAGGTATGTGCATTCTTTATATTTCGCACTTAATTAAAGAGAATGCTTAGAAGGAGGTGATCTTAAAAGATACAGGCAGTGAAGATATGGATTGGATTAATGTGGCCCATGATAGGGACCAGTGGTGGATTCTTGTGAACACGATAGTAAAGCCGCGTGTTTCATTAGAAGCAAGAAATGTCTTCACCGACTAAGCTAGACTATGCACTGCGGAGTTTGCTGTAGTTAATGAGATGCTGTCAATTTGTTTCTAAAATCCATCCCTACATTTTCGCCAGCCCGATATTGGGCTATTTTCAGAGGAGCTAATGAATATAAAATGGTAATAATTACAGTCAAAATACAGCAACAATCAGTGAATCAATTAATTAAGCAATTAATGTAGCCACTTTTATTTTGGATTCTGCTACGAGCCGATAACGGATTGTCCGCATATGCATGCACATCGCCAGGAAGCTTGTACGTAGTGGGTTGTATACAAACAATTATAAAGTAGAGCAGGGTTGCACAAATTTTACAAAAATCTAGGAACCACCTCAAAATTCTAGGCGATGGAAGGGTAACATGAATCAAGTTCCATGCCGAGGGCCCACAAATATTAGGCGCCACCGTACACAGTGTAGTGGCCCAGGGCGACCTGGCGCCCGGGATTTTGTGCACCCCTGCAGTACACCAGTTATTCTTCTGTGTTCCAGACTTGAGTCCAGTGTTTCAAATCTCACTCTACTTTAGGGGTATATTTATTTTGGTAGACACATAGGCCTGCACTGATTGTCATAGGTAAACATTCCGGATAATTTTTAATAAAATTTACGATATTTAATCACAATAGGAGAATTAAGTGCATAGGCATTTGGTCTGATTCGTGTGGTGTGTACCAGTTAATTAAGTTTTCCGATTATATGCATTATTCTCCGATAAACTTCTGTGAAACATAAATTTCTTCGTACAATCGTATATGAACTTACGTGATCCGGTGTACAGCTTTTGTAATGGTGTCGCAGTAATCCTTTCATGAGATTAGGAGTTCCATTAAAATAGCTAACCGGTTAGTCACTACCATATGGGGATTTTATGCCACAGGTTTGTAAACTGCTTTCTGTTGTATTGGTCTCGTCAGTGTCATTTAATAGACTGTTACTGCCTTGCCTTGGAGATGAGCAGCAATAAAATCCTAGCAATGAAATAGTGACATTCACAGCAGTGACTGCATTATACACAACGAAAGCAAGCAAAACTCACAATGCGTAGTTTCTTGCTGCGTAGGTGTATGCTAGGTCTCGATGTCTATTACTAAATAATAATAATAATAATAATAATAATAATAATAATAGGTAAAGGTAAAGCAATCCCATTACAGGCCCTTAGGGTTCCAGGAGGTTAAGGCTCCCAGATTTCTAGACAGTCGGCACATGAAGGTGGTAAGGTTGTCAGCCCTACGCACCGGCCGCCTTTACCTCCCAGGAAATACTCCTGGTACTCATTTCTGTTAAGAGGCTGAGTCGACCCCAGGGCCATAGTGCGACCGAAAGGATTATGTCAATGAAAAATTCCAAGACATCATCGGGAATCGAACCCGCGACCTTCCGGCTTGTAGAGCAGTGCCTCAACCAACTGCGCCACCGCGTGCCCCAAATAATAATAATAATAATAATAATAATAATACTATTATTAATAATTACTTTCTTAATCTTGTTTCTCTTGACCCATAGAAAACGAAAACTATTCTCTATATTTAAAAATTCAGTTCTTGCCGCGCAGTAAACACACTACATCTCGGTTATGAAAACCAGTAACTTAATACTTTATAGGGCAACCATTGTTGCTTATTCTGAGATCCATACAAAACACATGAATGGACTTCGTGGGCAGAATGGATAATTTTTAATGTTTAACCTGGTGGTGCATAAAGTTACTATTAGGCTATAAAGGATGAAGAAAAGTAAGCAGGCGAATGGCGACTAGCACTTCTGTCCGGTGATTTTATTTGTCGCTTGTTCCTCAGCCGTGAAATTAGAATTGCAGGTTCGAAAAAAGGTCACTTGAATGCTTTGTGCTCTACTGCAAGGTCCCCATAGCTGTATTCGCCTTTAACATTATATTCGGAATGATATGTTGGTATAAAACTAGGTATAGGAGGCATTTGATTATTACTATACATTTCATAAATAATACTTATAAAATGAAAGGGACTGCTTTGAAGATCTGTCTGCAGATGGAAGCATAATATAAAGATAGATTTAAAGAAATAATGTGCGAGATTGTGGACTGAATTCAACTGCCTCAGGATTAGGTGCTGTAATGGCTCTTTTGAACACGATAAAGAATGTAAGGTTTCATAAAGGCAGATGATTTATCGGCCAGCTGAACGACTCTTAGCTTCGTCTTCGTTAGACCGAAGTGTTTCCCTGAACGTCGTGTTGTCAAGTATCCTCACTCTAGTTCTTATTTCTTCTATAGTTAGAGACCAAGTTTCACACTCATAAACTCTGTGTAACAAGAGATGAAATTATAATTTTGTAGGTATAATTTATGTGTAAGGTTTACGTCTCTATGCAGGAGAGGGGATGATAAAAGATTTTAAATCAAATGATAGCAAGGATTCTGAAAGTTCCATATGTTCTGAACTAAACTTTGCGTGTATTTTCATTTGTTAATATCCTTTCCCAGATACGTGTAACTGTGTGAACGTACAGGCTGTCAACTTACAATGGCCAGAATTATGCCTACAGTTTGACTTTGAGCTGTAGGTGTATGTATCTCCAGTGATGATGATAAATCACTTCAGTTATTTGTTTGTTTGCATGCTGACTGAAAAGCCTAATGGCCAATTACAAAATCAGCCCTAAACCACATAACACATACGTACGAACGTTGAGGCACTGCGCTACAAGCGGGTAGGTCGCGGGTTCGATCCCCGATGGGGTCATTGTTATTCTTCATTGACTCAATCCTTCCTGCTGCACTGTGGCCCTGGGGTCGACTCAGCCTGAGTACCAGTGTATCTCCGGGGGAGGGGGTAAAGGCGGCGGTGCGTAGGGCTGACAACCTTGCCACCTTCATGTGCAGGTCGTCTAGAAATTCTGGGAGACTGAACCTCCTGGAGCCCTCAGGACCTGTCCAGACATGTACAGGGATAACTTTACCTTTAACTTTACGAATGTACATACATACATCCATACATACATAACATACGTACATACATACACATACATACATCCATACATACATAACATACGTACATACATACATACATACATGCATACACACACATACATACATACATAACATACGTACATACATACACATACATACATCCATACATACATAACATGCATACATACACATACATACATACATACATGCATACACATACATACATACATACATAACATACGTACATACATACACATACATACATCCATACATACATAACATACGTACATACATGCATACATACACATACATACATACATGCATACACACACATACATACATACATACATAACATACGTACATACATGCATACACACATACATGCATACACACATACATGCATACACACATACATAACATACGTACATACATGCATACACACACATACATACATACATACATACATACATACATACATACATACACATGCATACATACACCCATCCTTACATCCATCCATACATACATACATACATACATACATACATTACATACATACATACACCCATCCGTACATACATACATACATCCATACATGCATTACATACATGCATACATACATAATACATACATACATACATACACCCATCCATACATACATACATACATACATACATACATACATACATTACATACATACATACATACATACATACATACATACACCCATCCGTACATACATACATACATACATCCATACATGCATTACATACATAATACATACATACATACATACACCCATCCATACATCCATACATACATACATTACATACATACACCCATCCGTACATACATACATACATACATACATCCATACATGCATTACATACATGCATACATACATAATACATACATACATACATACATACATACATACATACATACATAAGAGAAAGAAACAGAGTATAAAAAACAAAAAACAGGATAAACAATACAATAATAATAATAATAATAATAATAATAATAACACAAAACACTAACAACGACGGCGCTAACAATATAGCGCCCTACTTCAGACATTTCCAAGCACGTTGCAACCAAATCCGGACCTACGTCACAGGTTCTGAACATCGCTGACTTTAAAGAGGCTGTCACGCGTTGCGAGGAATGAAATCAATTGCTTCCTGTAGCAGCAACATGTGCGTTTTATTTGTCTGGATACGAAATCAGGGCTTCATTCCGCACCCTGCAGTCATAAACACATTTCAAAGGAAAGCTGCGTCGGGTGAAAGGAAAGGATATAATTTGTTTCGGCTTTAGCACAGGAGTGAAAGGTGTACGCCCGTAGAGTACACCGGTTTTACAAATGTCTTTGATAGTTCGTATATCTTGCTGGGTTTTTTGTTGTCTCCTGCAATACCGATCTGCTGTTGCAGAGCTAACCCCCTCCCACGTTATATCTTAGAGTACAGTTCTGAAATATTTGTTCTTGTGTTCAGTTAAATGCTGAGCGCATCGGAAAGCATTTAGCATATAAGTTGCAGATCTTATAGCCACTTCTGTACGTTAGGTCATGTTTAGGTTGTTTTAAGTTTCGTGAAAATCGTTCTTTGTGCTGGGTCGATTACCAACGAAATGCATCTCGTCAGATTGAACTGAAATCCGTTCAGTAAATTCTGAAAATGAAACGGGTAGATGGACAGACTGACAATACCTCGCGTTCGTTTTGGGGCTTGGACAAAGAATGCACGATAGTAAATGCACAAATTGTAAAAAATTATTTGTCTTTCTTTGTAGTATGCGCCCGATGAGCCCTTACCAGACACTATCCTTGATGGATATTGTTTGAATTTGTTGTTAGGGGCTCTCCATCATCACCACCACGAACAATAAAGACCAAAAGAAATAATAATCATCACTTTAGACATTCAGTGTGACATTTGAGGGTTTTACACCATTAGTTATGAAGATTACTGCCATGTTGAACGTGACGTATTATACAGTCTGGTAGAAATTTTCTGATGTTTCGGAGGAACGTGTTGCCTCCATCTGAACAGCACGTTTATCCGAAACGTCGGTAGATTTATAACAGACTGAATGTCTTCAAATCCCAGAACACGACTATCCCTTAGCCGCTGCCGACGGTACCTCAAACTTCCTATAGCTGTAGGGAAGTGCCATATTGACAACCAAAGCCGTGACTGAAGTAACAAAATATTTTTAACAGGTGAGTTCCTTCGATGAATGTTGAATAAGTAGGCACGAAACACACTGTTATATCAATTTATTCGTTTTTGGGCGCTTTCGAAAAATTGAGAAAGGCGACTCATATCTGTCCGTCCGTCCGTCCGTCCGTATCGAACAACTCGACTCCCACTGGACGGATTTTCATGAAATTTGATATTTGATGATGTCTCGTAAATCTGTCTAGAAAATTCAAGTTTGATTAGAATCTGAGAAGAATAACGGGTACTTTACATGAAGACATATGTACATTTATGATAATATCTCGTTCAGTTCTTTTTAGAATGAAAACTCTTTCGGTCAAAGGTTATAGAGAAAATCAATTATCAACATTTTATGTTCAGTATTTTTTTTTTCGAAAGTCCTGCCGTTTATGAGTTAATGTGGAAGAATGTGGTAGATGCACACAGGCCGCAGATAACAATGTAATGCTGCACAGAACAGACGCAACTTGCGTGCTGATAACTAAGGCAAGAATACAGACACACAGTCATAATATTTAATGCTTATTATTTTTACAGGCAACAGTGGTTAGGCGAGGGCGCCTCCTTGTTACGTTATACGTACATTGTCTATCTTGTTAGAAGGCCGTTTGTTGTGTAACAAATGGGACAGTACTGGAATTGCTTCGGCTCAATCACGTGCACGTAGTACGTCAAAAGAAGCGACACAGCGCAATACACTTGTTTGCTTGCTCTGCCTTTTGTGACTTTTGCAGTAGATTTATACGAGTACATTGTTATGGGAATTATTTTTGTGAGAAACTGATTTATGTAATTCGCTGTTGTCTATAGTAATTTCCCAAGACATTGATAAATAGACACGGAATTTTGAGTTATTGGTCTGCTTGATAATAACGCTGGAAGAAAATACAGTGCTGAAAGAAGTTGGTGTACTGTCAGTTTTAATTTGAGAAGATTTAAGGGTCTCTGGGATGTGACGCCGTGTAGATAGGTACCAGTGGTACGACCGAACCCGCAGCGTGTGTCTTCCGTCATAAGTAGTTATACATTTTCGAATGTATTTTTGACTGTCAGTACGTCTGCCTATCCTCAGAGTTTCACAATAACTCCGTTTTAATAATGATGTAGTGGAGGAGCTTCGTGATTTATACGGTGAGGAGAATGAGATGAGATGCGCATGTGGCACGCATAGGAGAGAAGTGCGTATAGGGTTTTGGTTGGGGAAACATGAAGGAAAGGCACCTCGCAGAATGCGTAGGCATAGATGGGATTTTTTTTAGAAGGGTCCCGCAGCAGATGCTACGGACGCACCGCAGCCTTGAGGCTTATTGTGCAACCTGTGATGAAGATGAAGAGAGATGATTAGTTTTTTTTTTATTTTTCCTTGTAATTGCGCACCGGTGGAATGAAATTGACAGGGGAAAACCGAAGTACTCGGAGAGAAACCTGTTCCAGTGCCACTTTGTCCACCACAAATCCCACATGGACTGACCCTGGATCGAACCCGGGTTAACCGCCTGAGCCATGGAACGGCCCTAGATGGGAAGTTAGTATTAACATGTATGTTAGGGGAATGAGATGGGAGGACGTAGATTGGATTCATCTGGTTCATGATAGGGACACATGGTGGACTTTTGTGAACACGGTAATGAACTTCTAGTCTAAATAAAATTCGGGAAATTTTGTGACTAGCTGAGAAACAGTTTCATGACGTTATAATTGAGTTCGAATGTACTTTATATATTTAGTGGCAAAGAAAAAAACCTGTTTATCTTAAATTGTTGATTTCAACTCTTTGTAATCTGTCATTAAATAAATCTTATTTATATAAAAATTTTTGCGTTTTCACATCAGTCTTTGTTCAGATTATGGTCTTTTGTGATCTCACACTTTGCACGATGTTTTTTCACACACTGAATCAACACGTTTATCCGAAACGTCGGAACAACTTATCCCACACAATGTAGGTACCCGAAAGACAATTTCAGTTCCATTTTACATGTGTATTTATACCTATGAGAATGGTGTCGTAATTGGTGTTACTGCTGTGTGAATTTGAGATACGTTTTTGAGGTCTATGAAGGAAATATTTCCATCAGGAAAGAAACAGGAGGCGGCACAGAGCTACCCGTATCCGTGGGAAGTCTTAGGAAAGAGCAGACGTGCACGTCGCCTGTTTCAGTGTGCGAAGTGTATTGGTGTCGCCGTCAGTTCGCGAGATTAGTGTTGCATGGGAGAATTTGTGTTCATATTTGTTATGAATAAGTCGGAGCCTAATGGTGGCAGTGCTGCGGAAATATGGAACTTATAGTCCTATATGACGGAGTGGCGTCGAAAGGGCTGACATGACGGGCGGAGCTGGTTTTCAGTCTAAGCTCCTCTAAATAATTAACTAGCAACAGGAAGAACAATAATAAGGTTGGAGACGGTAATACGGTAACAACCACAACAGCCAGACCGAAAAATCGTTTCTCTAACCACGATAACTAAAACAGGATTCAGAGTCTCAAGCAAATTGAAATCGCATTTAATAAAACCACAGCTGAAGTTTTTAAGTTCTAAAAGAAAGCATGCGGAAGTATACGAAATTTAAATAATTGAAGAATCAAACAACTACAAAATATACTTAATATTATTCTCACCGTGCATGTTTACTATTACTATTAAATATACCAACACATGCACTGTTTAATAAAACCTTTATAGTTTTAAAAAATTGGCCAATTTTTTAAAACTATTAAGGTTTTATTAAACAGTGCATGTGTTGGTATTTTTAATAGTAACTACAAAATACTTTTCCCAGACAAGAAAAAAGTAAAAATAAATATCGAAACTTCTAAATTTTACACTATTCCTAACGAAAAAAATGTAGTGGTGTCGCCCTCGGTGGACTAGTGGTTAGCGTGCTCGCCACTGGACCCAAGGTTCGCGGGTTCGATCCCGACCGAGGCGATGGATTTTTAAGGGTGATAAAAATCCGGAACACCACTTCCTTCGGCATGTAAAAGAACCTTCGGGCATGAATAGAACTAGTAGTGTCCGTAAGCAAAATTCAAGCGGCCATTTCTCACCCAAGTCTCCTGACTGTCTGGCAGTCTCATCAGGATCGAGCAAAAACTTGTGCGGTCAGTGAGCCGGTCACTCACTACAGAATGCACACTTACCGATCAGGAAACCTTCGGGATGAAATCCCAAAAGAAGGAGGCTTTGGCCCACCCCGGGCTGTAACGTCATGGAAGAAGAAGTAATTAATGGTGTAAGTAATCAAAATGTATAAATCCAGTGATCGAGAATAGCCGAGACAAATCGTGTTTCATTTTATGAAGTACGTATCTGAAAGAGAGAGTGAAGCTGTAACTATATTCTGAACTCAAAAGTAATTTGTTAATGTTTAAGATCTGAACAAAATACCCAGGTACTTCAGAAATATATCCTGCTTCTTAACGCTTGTACAGCAGTTCATTTTCGTTTAGTTAGCATACTTATAGACGAAAAGTACAGTACCCTTTATATAAAAAATAATATTTCCTGTTGATTTTCGAAAGGGCATCGCAATATATTATTTATAGAATCAAGTGCATTTCAGCTGTCAATTTCACAGTAATATTTTTCAGATGAAGAGAATTAATGACCGATTTTGTAAACAGCTGTGATCTTCGTGTAGAAACGAGGTTGAAAATGTCACTGTGTTTTATAAAACCAGAATTTCTTTTAGTGCCATAGACGCGTTCCGTCCTTCTTTCTGTCGCATATTGCTGCCGCACAATCTTGTGAGAGCGTCAGTAGTTGGAAGCTTCGCAACGAGTAACAGTGCTGATAGTAACCTCATCCCCTAATAATCCAAATTACTTTTGAAGATTCGTGCCTTCTGAAATGTTACGTTATGTCCACTGGAAAATATTCACTGACGTTTCGAAACGTCTTTTCTTGACCTGCTTGAAGCTGAAGATAAACGAAGTACGTCCATTCGGAACATCGGTATATATCTTTGCCAGTTCATACGATGTAACATCCCAGAAGACTTAAATCTTCTGCGAGAACCTCAAACGTCGCGCGCTGCTTCTGTTAGAAAGTTCAGCGTCCGCCCCTTTTGTTATAAGAGCGTCAAACTACAGATTTGCCGAACGCCAAGCAGCAACGAACCCAAAATATACAATTATCGTACATAATTGTTATTACAAAATTTATAAAAAAAGACGTTCTGTTGGTTGTTATCTTATAGGCGTTTTAAACGAAAAATGACAAAAAATGCCCACTCTAGCTTCGCCATAGCTGTATATCCGATAAACGGAGTTTCGTCAAATTTTATGTTTGGGGGGGGGGGGGTCACTGGATTTATCGACGCATCCAAATTTGGGTTTTAAAGAGGACTGTAATACGGGATACTGCAGATTAAGACCTACATATACTTCTGCATACGTATTTAGTGTACCGGGCTGGTAACTCACTAAATGTTTATCGGAGCGAAAAAATGTTTTTAATTAACGATTTAGAGAAAACTGAAACATGTTTTATGCTCTGTCCACATTTTAAGGGTCACGACTTAAAAGAGAAATAAAAGCGACCGGACGCAACAGAACTTTTGATTACTCTGTGCGTACATTTCCTGGTTTAAATTGTCTTCTGAGTTCTTACACCATGTAATATAATAAATTCTTTCCGTCGTTTCGGAGGAACGTGTTGCCTCTATTCTTCCGTATGACTGAATTTGATGAAGGGGGCTGTTTGTGTGACTGCGTGTAGGAAATACGTCGCTTATGCATGCAGTTTACGAGGATTTTGGCAAATGAAAGCTACAGAAAGGGAAGATCTTCTTTCCTTATGTTTATAATGAGGAGCATATTTATAAAAAATGGTGTGAGCTTTTTTACTTCGTCTACCCTCATCCTTTCTGAAACAATATAAGATTATGACAATCCACTTTACAGCACGCAGCACTAGAAATGAAACTGCAGTGCCATCTATGTGTGACACTCCAAACTCTACCAAGAAATTCTAATTTCCATCGCTGTTAGCGCTCGTGGTCTGAATTCTACACTGTTTTTTTTAAGCTGATCGAAACACTTGACAGGTTAGATGACATTTGGCATTCGCCTGTTGATTATTCAGAGATATTATTACGAACGACTTTTCTGTATTCCGTTTTTTATAAAAGGAAACAAATTCGTTAATTTGAAACTTATCTTACTCTGCCAGGCATAATAAAGATTGTTGTCGTTTGGGATTTGGACCTGCTGCTCCCATCTTCAGGGTAGAATAATTATGACGGAGTCAGCAGGTTCCTCCGATATGTCTGCAGCACTGTACCACATTGTACGGTGTTAAATTCCGGAAGAGAGCAATCCTCATTCTTATTGCCATAAAAATCTCTTATCTAGTGTCGAATCTGTTGCTGAAATAAGGCTCAAAACTAATGTACTATTGTAAAATTATTACTTATACTGTGAAGGTTCTAAATGTTTATTAATTATAGATATTGTGCGTGCAGAAATGTGCGTGAGGAAATGACAGTGTGGATCTTCATAATTCTTACTTTTCACAATACAATAGTACAGTGACCAAAGGGTGAAAAAGTAGGGCGTGTAGCACGCATTGGATAGGTGAGAAATGCATACAAAATATTAGCCTTTAAACTTGCACGAGACTTCTTATATAAAACTTCTGTACGATAATATTAAAATGAAGCTTATATAAATGGAGTTTCAGGGCGTGTACTGAATTAAACTCATGAGAAGATCCAGTAGCGAGCTTTTGTGAACATGACCATTAAACGTCTGATCTCATAAAAGGGGGCGAGAAATTGCTAGGTTATGCTCTGTTTTGTGGAGTAGGTTCTGTTTAACACCCTGTACTTAAACAATGTTCAGCGGTCTTGTGTTTTGTGTATGTAGTGCTTACGTCATTAATATCGTTTTAGACGAGACGTACTGATATACGTAGTGTAATGCTGCACGGTGGGCTGCTTTTGAGATGCGGGTGCAACAACTCCACGCGAACGGCCTTATGTCTGGGTTCCGCCCCACCTCGGTGTGGGTGTGTAAACATCAGCTCGGTATGCGACTGATCAAACAACGAGATTCCTGGGATTCCAGCTTGATTATCGTCTTACACGGAATTCGCACAATTAACACAAATCTGAACGAGTGCCATGAACGGCTCATTAAGATCCCTCCGGTTCTCAGCATAAAGTCATCATTACATTTACACCATGACGCCAATTTACATAAATTTATTTTGTCGTTACGTCCTCATTCGGTTCACAGAATAAAAGAAATCTTCGAAAATTATATGATTATTACAGGGGGTTGAGTCAACAAACTTTGGTATACTTTATTTTAGTTCTACCCAGAGTATAATAAAGTATATACTTATGATCGATACGCCAACGGGGATTAAAACCAACAAACATTTCTTTAAGAAATCCCGAATTGTGTGTCAGATTCTCCAGATGTATTTGTGAGAACGTATTGTATTCCGTCTCGCTCAAAGAACTTGGTGAAATTTTATATTCAATGATTCTGTTCAAGTCAGACTTAACATTGTGTGTTTCGTGCAAGCTCTCGTGTAGTTCCTACAGGCGAATCGTAGGATAATTTTACTATAAGCTGTTTCCAACCTAATGGTAAATATACAGTCGAACCCGGTTATAACGACATGAGTTTATGCGACACCTTGTATACAGCGTCAGATATGCTGTGGTACCAACTGATTCCTCACTGTTAACAATAACATTATACTGCTTGGTTATAACGACACTCGTTTATAACGACACAAAATATTCAGTCCCTTTCATGACGTTATAACCGAGTTCGACTGTATGTACCACCTGTTATGATATAAAGAAACTCTGCATTTTACCACGCAGTGTACTAACATATTTCCTATGATTCCTGCAATAAACACAGATTATTTACATACACAGTATTAAATTACTTGTTTTATAGTGGAGACAGACTGCGTACCCTGCGACATAGGAATGGAATCTATACAATAGAGATGAAGATTTTTTAAAATGTTTAAAACGGGCTGCGATCTAATTCTTTTCCGGTCGTTTTAGACTTCTCAAAATAATCCTTCAATTGTGTTGTATATTCCTAATCTATTCACTGTAGTGTTAAATGATCAAAAGACAATAATAATAATAATAATAATAATAATAATAATAATGGAGTCTGGATAGCTCAGTGAGAATAGTGACAGGGCCACAGGCTGGACGGCGGAGGAATTGTGATTTCATTCTGTGGAACTTCACAAGAGCCATCTGTTCCAAGTTTTCAATTCCCTGTTAACCGTATTAATATGACGACACTGCGATGTTCTGAGAACGACATTAGTAGTTTATTCTGAGAATTAGTGTGCTGAAATACTGAGTGATTTTGAGTCATTAGGAACAAATAATAGATCGCGCCTGCTATCCTGAAATTGACTGCGGGAGGATACACGGCAACACAGGTAAATGTCTAGCAGGCTAACGGCATCGCATTCTAGACTGCAGTATTGTTCTTAACAAAACTCCATGTAGAAAAATGTATATACACCGGGCCCTTGTTTTACGCCCGTCTGTTTTACGCCTTGTTCCTTGAAAGCCCGTGCCCAATTTACAGCACTTCTTAATTTGCGCTGTCTCATGTTCGGTTTAACTTTCTTTGTCTGGCGTCATTCTATACTCTAACACCTAATTTCTGATGGGAATATCATTTTTGATTTACACCCACTTTTTCAGGAACGCAACTAGAGCGTGAAACAAGGGAGTTAAATTATCACCGAATTCAAGGGGGGTTTGAAGGAAAATGTTTTGAAATATTACGAAAATGTCCGTATTTAGTGCATTTTGGTGTAGAGAGTATTCAGTTTTTTTTCGGACATCTTGAAGAGAAGATATCACTTGGAAGACGTAGGCATAGAGGGAAGTATATGTTAAATGGACCATAGAGAATTAGTGTAGGGGGGGGCGTGGTTAAGATAAGTGTATCCCTGTGTACTCGTGTAAGGCGTGTGCGGATGTGTAGGTACAACTTCACTTATTCTTAACCACGTCGACACTAAATGGAGATAGGTGTGATTGGTTAGCTTCACGCCCCGACTGCTTTATACCCGTAAAACGAGCACCCGGTACCCATTGAATAGGAGGCAAAGTGGGTTCAGAGCCGGTCTGGACGCGTACTGTGGTCACTATACCGGCTCCGAAGGAATGAGGTGTGGACTGGGTTCATCTGGCGTAGGATGGGAACCACTGGAGAGTAACACGGCAATAAACGTTTGATTTTCACAAAACTCGAGGATTTCTTGACCAGCTGAGCGACTAGTAGTGTCTTACTAAGGACCCTGATCCATGAAATGTGTTGGGTAGTTCCTGCAAAGTGAAGAGCATTACTGTGGAATTTATCCAGGCGCGCGTTGAAAGCCATCGAGTGTACATTCAACGAAATGTGAAGAATACTGCCATCTATCAGTCGAAGAGCGAACTGTTACGTAAGAGTCTCGGCGGGCCCGAAAATTATTGACGTAATTGTCAGTTTTGAATGCGTGATAACTGCTGTGTTGCTACCTGCCAGTCTCACTTCCATGCCTGTTCAGTTTCAAGACGGCAGTCCAAAGAGATAGCAGCTTGGTTTTAGGTTAAAGTTCAAAACCGAATAGTCTTAAAGGACAGTGATATGATATTAGATATTTAATTGCATTCACATTTCATGTCTACGAGATCGAACGTTAAAAACAAAATACGCGGTACCGTAACACAAAAGGAATTTATTTTCTAAATATGGCCATTGTTTTTATTTTATGTATTGTGGCAATTTACAAATAATGAAACGAATGTAATGCGTATTCAATAATGAAAATGTGACTGAATTTTATAATAATGATGATAATGCGTATGCTATAATTTTTATACATTGTATCCTAATGTAATTTCTTTGCAGAAGCCGTACTTCCACTTGCAGACCCCAGGGGTTCTGCAGAACACCATTCTGGAAACACTGGCAAAAGCTATAGATTCATATTAGGTGTATTTCTTGTCAGTATGTGCAAAATGTTTGTCGCTGATACGTTGATATTTGTTGCAGTTGTGTGCCGTCTGAAACGTGCGATATCACAAACTGCGCCTTATGTTTTGCGATTTCGACGTTAAATTGACATGTGCCCTAATTCTGATAAAGTAGCAGCCGATGTAGCGTTGTCACCGTAAGTGACTGGGCAGCGGACAGAAAGACCGAGGGACCGTGCTCAAATTCCTGGATGGGGAGAGAGATTTATCCCTTCTGTAAAGCGTTCATATGCCTCCAGGACCCACCAAGCCTTCTGTTCAATGTACTGAGTGCCATTTCCAGGGGGATAAAGCTGACGGAGCGTGAATTAGGCCACTCACATTCCTATGATATTCACGTTAAGAATGAGTGACTCTGAGGCCACTTCCCCATATTCCTTCATGGCGTGCACAGGGACCGTTGCACCTTTACCTAATTAAATGTGCTGAAATTATATCGGATTTATCTCGAATAACTCGTATGCTACTGAATTCCTTGATACTTTAACTCGTATCATCTTATTTTAATTTTATGTTTTTGGAGCTTGTAACACAAAAAAGTAACCAGTTTTGTCAAATGAAGCACTCGGTTGTCATTATGCGGGGTGCGAATAAGAATATGAAGCCAGATTTTTCAGGCCATTAAACTGGCATTCTTTTGCATTATTATTTTCAGATAGCGTCGATGGTTGGTGTAGAATTCAAGACCTATTTAGTATCAGGCTGATGGTCTAGAGATAGCGTTATTCTCTAATTTACACTTCTGTCTCTCAGTTGGTCTATTTTATTCAGAGTACCGGATTTTCTGATCCGTCCATGCGTGCTACATGCCCTCATCCTAATTATTGTGGTAACGTTAATAACATTTGTTGAAGAGAACAAATTGTAAAGCTCTTGATTCTGTAATTTGGTAATATATAGTCCGCTGAAGACATTCCTACAAGTAAGTATTGTCATACCGTATAAGGCCGAATATACGGCGGGGATTTCTTTGGGGGGGGGGGGGGGGGTGGAATAGCGGCACAGAAAATTAGGAGTCGCCTCATAAGCGAGTCCGTAGGCGCTTCCAACTAACACGGCATGAACACGTCATTTCGTAGTAAAAAGTTAATAATAAGGATGCTATAGCGCTCTTCATCCTTACTCAGTATCCCAGTGAAAGCTGTAGTAGTAGCATTATGTGCCTCTCCGAAACTTTATTAATGTTTCCATTACATTTTCCGAGTTTTTGAGGGGTTTCTGTAATTACCACAGTGGGATTTGCCTTATTCGTAGCAGCCTTATACTAGGACTTACACGGGGGTTTTCCTATGTTGCTCATAAAATTAGTAAATATTGGAAAAATAAATGGTTTAGCGCGCCTTTGTTACCTCCAATTAAGTTATTGAACTAAACAGCAACTGGCTCAATATACGCAGTAGCAAAGTTTACATTCCGTTTGCTTTCTGGATCGACACTTGGCGCTGTAACCACGTATACGTAAGAGGCCCCGTATTATTTTCCGTGAACACAACATGAAATCCCTGATTTTATCTAATGAATATATTAGGATTAGCCTCATTCGTCTTGGAGGAAACGAGAGGATTTCCAAAATTTAGGGCATCGACACTCCTGTCCAATTACAGTGCTGTGATTTTAGCAATGTTTCTTGTTGCTGAAGTACGAACGGTGACTCGAATGGATTATGTAGAAGACGCTGATATAGTTTATACATTTGCAGCCATAATGCAAATTTTAGCCTACGTGATAACGCATAGCGGCTTTCTCCTCTCCACGCTTCTGTTTCGTACCAAAATTATAAACTTTCAACGGGATGTTATCTTTTAACACTTCGATTCAAAACACGATCACTTCTTCGGTAGAAACGTCACTCATACTAAGATACAGATGTCTGTAGTAGTGTCAGTACTTACCCTAACTGAATTTCTGATCAGTCTGGGGTATGACTTCAGAGGGTACATACATATATACCGATATTTCGTTATGACTGTGTCAATTGTTTCGGTAAATATAGTAGCCGTGTTGTTCATAAACTAAGCTGTGTTTTTGAAATGGTGTTTTACAAGAATAAACACGTGTTTTTGTGAACTGATTCAATGTGCAGGTGAATAATCAGCTGGTCTTTATAGACAGGTCTCTACTGTGGAAGACCCAAGCCGTTAATTGAAGTTAATTACAACTGTGATAAACCAAAGAGCACAATATTGCATATAAGGCTGGGTTGTGATTTTGTTGAACTTTCAACTCCGTTTTTTCAATTGACACACTTGTTTTAGTCATGTTTTATGTTGTTATGTTTGTGTATGATACTTACTGTGGCATTGTTGGCATTATGAATGTTAATAAGGGTCATTACGGGAGCGGCATGTGGATAATGTTGACTCTTTCTGAAACAATTTTTAATGCTGTTCTTTTTACTTATTGACACAGTCCTGCAGCGGTACGACGTGTGACGTAAGGCTCTGTATAAATCTACTTTTCGTAATTACAACTCTTTTTCGAAATGATGTAAAGAAAATTTTACATTTTAAAGGGTGCTTAATTAGTAACCCGTCCCCAATTGTAAGATAAATATATGATCCAATTTTGATCAGTGTTTCACGTACAAAAGTACATACTGTAATAAAAGTAAGCTCCGTTGTTAGCTAGTAAGGAAGGTGTCTGGAAGGAAATGCTTAGCAAACTAAGCTTATGTTTATGTCTGTCGAGCAAAATGCAGGAGAAAATAACGACATAGAAGTAGCTAATAGGTCATTTGAAAGTGTGGCGAGTTCAGATATTTGGGAACGACACTAGCTACCAATTTGCGTGCATGACGAATTAAGAGTAAATTACATTCAGTGATTGTCGGCTGTAATTCTGTCCGGATTCTTTTGTCGTCCAGTTTTCTACGTAAGAATATAAAGTTTATAACTTACTGAACTGTAATTTTGCCTGCGGTTTTGTGACTTGGTCTCTAACATTAAGGGAAGCACATAGGCTGAGAGTCTTTGAGAGTAATGTGCGGGGAAAGATATTTGTGCATACGAGGGAGGAAGTAACAAGATTGGAGACTGCATAATGAGGAGCTTCATGGTTGTACTGTTATTAAACTTTTGTTGATCATATCAAGGGCGATGAGATGGGTGAAGCTTGTGACATAGACGGCTGATTGGAAAAATGAATGCAGAGTTTTGATGAGGAAACAGAAACGAAGGAGAAAACTTGGAAGGCCTAGCCGTAAGTGTGGGAGCTAGAGTAAAGTAAATCACAAAAAAAGAGATTGGGGAGGACGTAGACTGTACTAATTTGGCCCAGGGTACGGACAGGTGGCGAGCCGTCTTGGAACGTTCGGGTTCCATAAAATACGGGTAATTCTTTGACTAGCTCTGGAACTGTTAGCTTCTCGACGACTTTGTCCTATTGAGTTGCCTAATTATAATTGGTGTAGAGTACAAACTGCGAAGGTCCTGATCCCGGAACTTGATACAGTGCGTTAATGTTATACATACTTCTAACTAATTAGTATAAGATATGGTACCTGCGTGTATTTGTGTTAGAAGTATTAGATATTGGACCGATATGTGGTTCTCTGTTTCCTTCAGTTAGCTTATTGATCCAAAAAGCAGGCGGCTTGTTGTTCGGAGTAGCGAAGTTTACCTTCTTTTAATCATCTAAATCGCCAGTCGCCATTGTATCCACGTGCACATAACAGACCGCTTTTGATATTCTGTGAACAGAACATGAAGCCGCTGGTTTATCTAATGAATGTACTGGGACTAGCTCCGTTCTTGTTGGAGGAAGGGAGAGAATTTCGAAAATTTAGGGCATCGAAATTTATGTCTGTTTACAGTGGTGTGATGATAGTAATTTTTCTGCTTGGTGAATATCTGGCGATGATTGGACAGATTTTTCATGACAAGATGGACAACGTATATACATTTGCAACCATGATGAAGGGTTCAGCATACATGATATCGCATAGTGGCTTTCTCTTCTCCACACTTCTGTTTCGTAGCGAAATTATAGAGTTTCTACACGTGCTGTTGTCATTTAACAATTCGATTCATAACATTTTCGTTTGTTATGGAAGAAATTTTTGTTATTTTAAGGCGCAGATGTCTGTTCTGGTAACGTTACACGCTTTGAGTGGCTTTATAGTAGCACTAACATTTGAGTTCAAAGATTATATGAAAGTTTACCTATGCTTTACCATGTCTGTGTCACTTTTCTCAGTGAATATAGTAACCGTGTTGTTCATAAACTTAGCTGTGTTGTTGAAACGGTGTTTTACAAGAATAAACACGTGTTTATGTGAACTGATCCAATGTCCGAGTGAAGATTCGGTTGGCCTTTATAGACAGGTCTCTTCTGTGGAAGATTCACAGCCGTTAAATAAACTCACTTACAACTGTGAAAAGTCAAAGAGTAGAATGGTGCATACAAGGCTGGTTTGTGAGTTTCTGTGTGATTTTGTCGATCTATTCAACTCCGCTTTTTCACTTCACACACTTGTCTTAGTGGCATATTATGTCGTCATATTTATATACGAAACTTACTATGGCATTGTTGACTTTATGAAGGTTAATAAGGGTCGGTTTGGGAGTGTGATGTGGATAGTGGTGACGTGTACTGAAACAGTTGTTAATGCTCTTGGTTTTACAGTACTCATATATTTCTGCAGCAGTACGACTTATGAGGTAAGGCGCTGAACATATATTTTTTTTTTAATTAAGAGAGAGCTCCTGGTTATCCGACCTAAACGGGTCACAGGGGCGGTCAATTTTACATTTTAAAGGGTGCTAAATTGGTAACCCGTCCCCAATTATAAGATAAATATATGATCCAATATTGATCAGTGTTTCACGTACAAACGTACATACTGTAAGAAAAGTAAGCTCCGTTGTTAGCTAGTAAGGAAGGTGTCTGGAAGGAAATGCTTAGCAAACTAAGCTTATGTTTATGTCTGTCGAGCAAAATGCAGGAGAATATAACAAGATAAAGGTAGCTAATAGGTCATTTGAAAGTGTGGCGAAATTCAGATATTTGGGAACGACACTAGCAACCAATTTGCGTGCATGACGAATTAAGAGTAAATTACATTCAGTGATTGTCGGCTGTAATTCCGTCCGGATTCTTTTGTCGTCCAGTTTTCTACGTAAGAATATAAAGATTATAACTTACTGAACTGTAATTTTGCCTGCGGTTTTGTGACTTGGTCTCTAACATTAAGGGAAGCACATAGGCTGAGAGGTTTTGAGAGTAATGTGCGGGGAAAGATATTTGTGCCTACGAGGGAAGAAGTAACAAGATTGGAGACTGCATAATGAGAAACTTCATGGTTGTACTGTTATTAAAATTTTGTTGACCATATCAAGGGCGATGAGGTGGGTGAAGCTTGTGACATAGACGGGTGATTGGAAAAATGAATGCATAGTTTTGATGAGGAAACTGAAACGAAGGAGAAAACTTGGAAGGCCTAGCCGTAAGTGTGAGAGCTAGAGTAAAGTAAATCACAAAAAAAAAGATTGGGGAGGACGTAGACTGTACTAATGTGGCCCAGGGTACGGACAGGTGGCGAGCCGTCTTGGAACGTTCGGGTTTCATAAAATACGGGTAATTCTTTGACTAGCTCTGGAACTGTTAGCTTCTCGACGACTTTGTCCTATTGAGTTGCCTAATTATAATTGGTGTAGAGTACAAACTGCGAAGGTCATGATCCCGGAACTTGATACTGTGCATTAATGTTATACATACTTCTAACTAATTAGTATAAGATAAGGTACCTGCGTGTATTTCTGTTAGAAGTATTAGATATTGGACCGATATGTGGTTCTCTGTTTCCTTCAGTTAGCTTATTGATCCAAAAAGCAGGCGACTTGTAGTTCGGAGTAGCGAAGTTTACCTTCTTTTAATTATCTAAATCGCCAGTCGCCATTGTATCCACGTGCACATAACAGACCGCTTTCATATTCTGTGAACAGAACATGAAGCCGCTGGTTTATCTAATGAATGTACTGGGACTAGCTCCGTTCTTGTTGGAGGAAGGGAGAGAATTTCGAAAATTTAGGGCATCAAAATTTATGTCTGTTTACAGTGGTGTGATGATAGTAATTTTTCTGCTTGGTGAATTACTGATGATGATTGGACAGATTGTTCGTGACAAGCTGGACAACGTATATAAATTTGCAATCATAATGAAGGGTTCTGCATACATAATATCGCACAGTGGCTTTCTCTTCTCTACGCTTCTGTTTCGTAGCGAAATTATAGAGTTTCTACACGTGCTGTTGTCATTGAACAATTCGATTCATAATATTTTCGTTTCTTATGGAAGAAATTTCTGTTATTTTAAGGCGCAGGTGTCTGTTCTGGTAACGGTACACGCTTTCATTGAATTCCTAGCATCACTGGTACTAGAATTCAAAGATTATAGGGCAGTTTACATGCACCTTATGATGTCTGTGTCAATTTTGTCAGTGAATATAGTAACCGTGTTGTTCATAAACTTAGCTGTGTTATTGAAACGGTGTTTTACAAGAATAAACACGTGTTTATGTGAACTGATTCAATGTGCGGGTGAAGATTCAGTTGGCCTTTATAGACAGGTCTCTGCTGTGGAAGACCCACAGCCGTTAATTGAAGTTAATTACAACTGTGATAAGTCAAAGAGTAGAATGGTGCATATAAGGCTGTGTTGTGAGTTTGTTAGTGATTTTGTCGATCTCTTCAACTCCGTTTTTTCACTTCACACACTTGTCTTACTGGCATTTTATGTCGTCATATTTATATACGATACTTACTATGGCATTGTTGGTGTTATGAATGTTAATAAGGGTAGGTTTGGGAGTGTAATGTGGATAGCCACGACGTGTACTGAAACAGTTTCTAATGCTCTTGGTTTTACGGTAATCATATATTTCTGCAGCAGTACGACTTATGAGGTAAGGCGCTGTACACATCTTTTTTTTAATTACCGGAAATTCCCGGTTATCCTACCTAAACGGGACACAGGGGCGGTGAATCGAAAGTGTCGGATAATGCGGAAGACGAAAAGACGGAGTGAATATGAGCTGAGTGTGTAACTAAATTATTAAAACATTAGGAAAATACAGCGAAACATCAGATAGAAGTGTTAGAAGGACACAGATGTCACAAAAACGAAAATACTGTTCAACTGAACGTAAATTTGTAAATGAGAAATTTTTCTTTTTAAAGTTTATAAGAATGGGTAATTGTTTGTGAACCTCCTACGGTAGAATGATTTCAGGCTTCCGCCGCGATGTAAATGGGATCTGCGCTCTTTCGTGATTTTGCGCAGCGTAGAATGATAGTTCCGTTCCGACGTTTCGGGACAAATTTTCGGTCCCATCTTCAACGGTCAATCAGTCCCGATTGCTCGGCCTCATATTTGTATTTTGATAGACGTCCAAAGTTTCGCAATTTTCTTCCGCTGTGTACTCTCCAATTTGGCTTTTGTTCTGCCAGTAACGTTCTTCATGATTAGGCCAATCTTTCTGCTCGATATTCTACCAAGCATGCGCTGTCCAATAAATAACGTCGTTTATGCATATTGTCTTCAAATTTTCTAACAGTTCTTCTGCTGCTTCAAGAATCCTGTCAGTGTATCGAGGAGACGTCCACACCGATGCATTTACTTTATTTTATCAATGACGTCTTTATTCATAGGTCGACACAGTGAGGTTACATCTGGCATTTAAGAATGACCCCTATTTCCCCGTTCTAGAATACATTTTTATAAGCATCCAAAGGAGCATTGTCAGTGACAAGAATTTATTTCGTTTTGATGTTTGTTTTTATTTTAAAGATACCTTCCATGAAAGGAACGAATATAGTAAGAAGCCGCCTTCGAGAAGCATCTGAGATCAACCACGCACTCTTTTGTCTATTTCACTAAAGAAGAAGTACTGTTGAATCTGCATTTTTGAAGGCACGAGCTTTCATTTTTTTACTTTACGATAAAAGCAGTTCGCAGTTCACGCTCACCTGATTCTTTACGGCAAGCAGGAATCGTCTGTCGTTCTTTGTTCTGTTTATAGGTAGGTTTTTGTTCGCAGGAAACCAGAATGCTTGGTGGAAACATTTCGAAATTTAATCCGGTTTCTTCACAGTTTTAGAGCTGTTAATATGATAAGAATTCATTTAAATTTATCTGTAATTTCAAATGTGATTCCGACTCGACTGATGATTGTTCTTCTCAGATGTTTCGGTGCCTCACTCCGAAACGTCTTATTTAACGATATCTCCAGCCTGTACCAGCTGTGAAGTAGGATTCTCGTTTATTTAACAGAGGTAAAAAATTTGTGCAATTTTTTGTGTAGTAGCGACCCAATTATTGATGCGTTTTTCTGTCTTTGTTGTGTGAACTTAAAAAAATACAGATTCACTCACCTTTTCTTGTTCACAGTTTTTCTTCGTTGTTTTCTTCTTTCGTTTCTTTATTTCAAGCTATAGCAGAATACCACTTCTCAATTTCGCATCTTTTCCTCTACGAGTCACCAACAATAACACCGCCAACGCCATAATCTTCTGCCTCTTCAAAATTTCGCTTCGTGTAGTGTTTGTTGGGCTTCCAAGTTTCTGTTTCATGGAAACAGAAACTTATTTCACTTTCAATTTGTTATGTTAATGAAGAACGTTACGCTGTTACGAAAAATCAGGCACTTTCGTCAACAAATTGAATTACAACTGCACACGTAGGATCGAAGCCAATAATGAAAGCGCGCTAAAGCAACTAACAGTGAGTGCTTACATGTATTGTTGACAGTAAGCAGTGTAAACACACAAACATAGAAAATTAAAATATTTACTTATGAATGTCGCTGGAAGTGTAATTCATTTTGTTAAACGCTCAGTCGATGAAATGTAGTGACTGATGCACAGTGAACTTTGATAAACGTAATACAGCGTTCTGACGACACGGCCCTTCGAAATAAAAAGGAATGTCGGATAATCGAGACTCTGCTGTATAATTGTTTTTCTAAACAATGAAAAATATTACCTTTAATAACACGTCACCAAGCGTAACATAAATATGTAATAAAAAATTTTTAATTGTTTCGTATATGATCTCCGGGATTTTCAACAGTACTTAACTAGTGATATGTATATACATATGCACATTCCAATCCCTTGTATTAGACCGTAGTTGTGTTCCTAAAAAAGTTGGCATAATTCAAAAAAGGCGTAAATCGAAGTGATTTTCCTGTCAGGGATAATGTGGCCCAGGGTAAGGACAGGTGGCGAGCCTTCTTGGAACGTTCGGGTTCCATAAAATACGGGTAATTCTTTGTCCTATTGAGTTGCCTAATAATAATTGATGTAGAGAACAAACTGCGAAGGTCCTGATCCCGTAACTTGATACAGTGCGTTAATGTTATACATACTTCTAACTAATTAGTATAAGATAAGGTACCTGCGTGTATTTCTGTTAGAAGTATTAGATATTGGACGGATAAATAGTCCTGTGGTTCCTTCAATTAGCTTATTGAACTAAAAAGCAGGCGGTTTGTTGTTCGGAGTAGCGAAGTTTAATTTCTTTTAATTATCTAAATCGCCAGTCGCCATTGTATCCACGTGCACATAACAGACCGCTTTTCATTTCCTGTGAAAAGAACATGAAGCCATTGGTTTATCTAATGAATGTACTGGGACTAGCTCCGTTCTTGTTGGAGGAAAGGAAAGGATTCCGAAAATTTAGGGCATTGACATTTATGTCTGTTTACAGTGGTGTGATGTTGGTAATCTTTCTGCTTGGTGAATTACTGACGATGATTGGACAGATTTTTCGTGACAAGATGGACAACGTATATAGATTTGCAACCATGATGATGAGTTCAACATACATAATATCGCACAGTGGCTTTCTCTTCTTTACGCTTCTGTTTCGTAACGAAATTATAGAGTTTCTACACGTGCTGTTGTCATTTAACAATTCGATTCATAATATTTTCTTTTCTTATGGAAGAAATTTCTGTTATTTTAAGGCGCAGGTGTCTGTTCTGGTAACGTTACACGCTTTGCGTTGCTTTCTAGCTGCACTGGCATTAAAATCCAAAGTTTATATAGAAGTTTACATGTACCTTATGATGACTGTGTCAGTTTTGTCAGTAAATATAGTAACAGTGTTGTTCATAAACTTAGGTGTGTTGTTGAAACGGTGTTTTACAATAATAAACACGTGTTTATGTGAACTGATTCAATGTGCAGGCGAGGATTCAGTCGGTCTTTATAAACAGGTCTCTACTTTGGAAGACCCACAGACTTTAATTGAAATTCCTTACAACTGTGATAAGTCAAAGAGTAGAATGGTGCATATAAGGCTGTGTTGTGAGTTTCTTAGTGATTTTGTCGATCTCTTCAACTCCGTTTTTTCACTTCACACACTTGTCTTAGTGGCATTTTATGTCTTCATGTTTATATACGATACTTACTATGGCTTTGTTGGTGTTATGGATGTTAATAAGGGTCGGTTTGGGAGTGTGATGTGGATAGTGGTGAGGTGTACTGAAACAGTTTTTAATGCTCTTGGTTTTACAGTACTCATATATTTCTGCAGCAGTACGACTTATGAGGTAAGGGGCTGTACATATATGTTTTTATTTAATTACCGGAGAGCCCCGGTTATTCGACGTAAACTGGACACAGGGGCGGTGAATCGATAGTATCGGATAATATGGAAGACGAAAAGAAGGAGTGAATATGAGCTGAGTGTGAAACTAAATTATTAAAACATTAGCAAAATACAACAAAGCATCAGATGGATGTGTTAGGACACGGATGTCACAAAAACGAAAATATTGTTCAACTGAACGTAAATTTGTAAATGAGAAATTTTTCTTTTTTAAGGTTTGGAGAATGTGTAATTTTTTGTGAATCTCCTGTGGTGTGAATGATTTCAGGCTTCCGCCGCGATGTAAATCGGATCTGCGCTCTTTTGGGATTTTGCGCAGCGTAGAATGATAGTTACGTTCCGACGTCTCGGGACAACTTATCTGTCCCATCTTCAAAGGTCAAGCAGTCCCGATTGCTCTGCCTCGTATTTGTGTTTTAATAGCGGTCCAAATTTTCGCAATTTTCCCCGCTGTTGTTCCTCCAATTTGTTTTTGTTCTGCCAGTAACGTTCTTCATGATTAGGCCAATCTTTCTGCTCGATATTCTACCAAGCATGCGCTGTCCAATAAATAACGTCTTTTAGGCGTATTGTCTTCAAATTTTCTAACATTTCTTCTGCTGCTACAAGAATCCTGTCAGTGTATCGAGGAGACGTCCACACCGATGTATTTTCTTGATTATATCAATGACGTCTTCATTCATAGGTCGACACAGTGAGATTACATCTGGCATTTAACATTGACCCCTATTTCCCCGTTCTAAAATACATTTTTATAAGCATCCAGAGGCGCATTGTCAGTGACAAGTATTGTATTAGTTTTGATATATTTTATTTTAAATGTACCTTCCATGAGGGGAACGAATATAGTAGGAAGTCATCTTCGAGAAGCTTCTGCGTTCAACCAAGCATTCTTTTGGCTATTTCACTAAAGAAGTAGTACTGTTGAATCTGCATTTTTGAAGGCACGAGCCTCCATTTTTTTTCTTTACGATAAAAGCAGTTCGCAGTTCACACTCACCTGAGTTTTTACGGCAGGCAGGTATCGTCTGTCGTTCTTTATTCTGTTTATAGGCAGGTTTTTGTTAGCAGGAAACCAGAATGCTTGGTGGAAACATTTTGAAATTTAATCCGGTTTCTTGACAGTTGTAGGGCTGTTAATATGATAACAATTTATTTAAATTTATCTGTAATTTCAAATGTGATTCCGACTCGACTGATGATTGTTCTTCTCAGATGTTTCGGTGCCTCACTCCGAAACGTCTAATTTAACGATATCTCCAGCCTGTACCACTTGTGAAGTAGGATTCTCGTTCATTAAACAGAGGTAAAAAATCTGTGCATTTTTTGGTAGTAGAGGCCCAACTATTGATGCGTTTTTCTGTCTTGATTGTGTGAACTTAAAAAAATACAGATTCACTCACCTTTTCTTGTTCACAGTTTTTCTTCGTTCTTTTCTTCTTTCGTTTCTTTATTTCAAGCTATAGCAGAATACCACTTCTGAATTTCGCATCTTTTCATCTACGAGTCACCAACAATAACACCGCCAACGCCATATTCTTCTGCCTCTTCAAAATTTCGCTTCGTGCAGTGTTTGTTGGGCTTCCAAGTTTCTGTTCTATGGAAACAGCCACTTATTTCGCTTTTAATTTGTTGTGTTAATGAAAAACGTTACGGTGCTACGAAAAATCAGGCACTTTCGTCAACAAATTGAATTACAACTGCACCCGAAAGATCGAAGCCAATAATGAAGGCGCGGCAAAGCAACTAACAGTGAGTGCTTACATATAATGTTGACAGTAAGCAGTGTAAACACACAAACATAGAAAATTAAAATATTTACTTATGAATGTCGCTGGAAGTGTAATTCATTGTGTTAAAAGCTCAGTCGATGAAATGTAGTGACTGATGCACAGTGAATTTTGATAAACGTAATACAGAGTTCTGATGACACGGCCCTTCGGATAAAAAGGAATGTCGGATGATCGAGACTCTGCTGTATAATTGTTTTTCTAAACAATGAAAAATATTACCTTTAATAACACGTCACCAAACGTAACTTAAATATGTGATGAAAATTTTTAATTGTTTCGTATATGATCTCAGGGATTTTTAACAGTACTTAACTAGTGATATATGTATACATATACACATACCAATTCCTTTTATAGGCCGTAGTTGTGTTCCTGAAAAAGTTGGCGTAATTAAAAGAGGCTTAACTGGAAGTGATTTTCCTGTCAGGGTTAAGGGGTTGGCGTATTAAAACGCATCCATCCAAAAGGCGTTAAACCGAAAATGAGAAGGCGTAAATTCAGAAGTGGTGTAAATTGGTAAGGGGCATTAAAGCCAAAAACCGTAAAACAATTCCTTGGTTTATATATATATATATATATATATATATATATATATATATTCAATTGTGTATTATTAATACAGTCTAGTGAATCCACAACGGTAGAGATGTCAATTGCATTTCATGGCTTGCATATGAAGTGCTAGGTAAGACCTACACCAAGAAACGAAGTGTATTAGTAGGCAGTTGCTTCTAAGTAATGTTCACTCTTGCTCAAAGAATTGTAATGCAGTTTCTGCAGCGGCACGACTTGTTATGTAAGGCGCTGGATAGATATGCTTTTCTTAATTTCTAATTATTTTTCGTAAAGTTGTAAAGATAATTGTGAATGTTCAGTGGTCCTTTAGTAACACACCACCTCGTATAAGATAAACATACGATCCTGTTTTGTTTAGTGCTTCACTTACAAACATTCCTCAATAAAAAAAATCTGTATTATTCGCTACTAAGGAGGTTGGTCTGGGAGTAAGTGCTGAGGAATCTAAGTATATGGTCATGTGGGGTGAACAGAATGCAGAATGATAACAGCATGAGGACTGGAAATAAGTCGTGTGAAATGACAGAGCTCAGGTATTTTGCAATGACATTACCAAGTCGAAAGTGCATACATAAGGAAATTAAGTAGAGACAAATTCCGAGAATGTCTGCTACCGTGTGGCCCTGAATTTTTGTCTTGCAGTTTCGTACCTAAGGATATAATATTATACTTTACGTAAGTATAATTATGATTTGTTTTATACCGGTGTGAAACTTGGTCCTTACGAGAAGGATGTAGGATGATGGTGTGTAGGAATTCGGTACTGAGGAAAGCGATTCGGCGTAAGAGGGAGGAGTAACAGGTTACCGTTTGCATAATGAGGAGTTTCGTGGTTTCTGCTGTTCACCGAACGTATTTCTGGTGACCAAGTGGAGAAAGATGAGATGGGCGGAGCGTGTGACATGTTTGGCGGTTGGGGAAAATTCATACAGTGTTTTGGTAGTGAAACCGGAATGTAAGAGACAGTTTGGAAGGCTTGGGCGTGGGTGGCAGAATAAGGTAGGTTAGGAGGGCGTCGAATGGATTAATATGGCTCAGGGTAACGATCAGTGCCGAGCTGCTGTGTCAGCATTCGGGTTCGGAAAAATGGGGCGGGGTGAAATTGCTTGACTAGCTCAGGAACTCTTAAATTCTCAAGAAGAATTTGGGTCCTTGGAGTTAGTTAGTTAGTTAGATTGTTAGTTGATAGGAGCCATATTTGTTGTAGTGTACAAAATGTGAAAATGCTGATTGCATAACTTGATGCTATGCAGTGCTGTCGTAGTACTTGTAACTGCTTAGTATAAGACGTGCTATCTTCGTGTTTTGCTATTAAAATTATTTGACTTGGAAAGGTATGTGTGTACATGTAGGCCTGTCTTAACTTCAATTAAGATATTGAACTAAAAAGAAGGCGTTTCATTATTGGGAGTAGCTCAGTTTACCTTCCTTTAGTTATATAAATCGACACTCGGCGCTGTATCCACGTATACGTAAGAGGCCCCGTATTATTTTCCGTGAACACAACATGAAATCCCTGATTTATCTAATGAATATATTAGGACTAGCTCCAATCTTCTTGGAGGAAACGAGAGGATTTCCAAAATTTAGGGCGTCGATACCCCTGTCCATTTAGAGTGCAGTGATTTTAGCAATGTTTCTTGTTGCTGACGTACGGACGGTGACTCGAATGGATTATGTAGAAGATGCTGACAAAGTTTATACATTTGCAGCCGTAATGCAAATTTCAGCCTACTTGAAAACGCATAGCGGCTTTCTCCTCTCCACGCTTCTGTTTCGTACCAAAATTATAAACTTTCTAAACGTGCTGTTATCTTCTAACACTTCGATTCACAACACGTTCACTTCTTACGGTAGAAACTTCATTCATATTAAGATAGAGATGTCTGTAGTAGTGTCAGTACATAGCCTAACTGCATTTCTGATCAGTCTGGGGTATGATTTCAAAGGTTACGTTCAAATTTACCGATATATCGTTGTGGTTGTGTCAATTGTTTCTAATTAGTATAAGATATGGCACCTGCGTGTATTTCTGTTAAAAGTATTAGAAATTGAACCGATATGTGGATAAATGATCCTGTGTTTCCTTTAATTAGCTTATTGAATTAAAAAGCAGGCGGTTTGTTGTTTGGAGTATCGAAGTTTAATTTCTTTTAATTATCTAAATCGCCAGTCGCCATTGTATCCACGTGCACATAACAGACCGCTTTCATTTTCTGTGAACAGAACATGAAGCCGCTGGTTTATCTAATGAATGTACTGGGACTAGCTCCGTTCTTGTTGGAGGAAAGGAAAGGATTCCGAAAATTTAGGGCATCGACATTTATGTCTGTTTACAGTGGTGTGATGTTGGTAATCTTTCTGCTTGGTGAATTACTGAGGATGATTGGACAGATTCGTTATGACAAGATGGACAACGTATATACATTTGCAACAATGATGAAGGGTTCAGCATACATAATATCGCACAGTGGCTTTCTCTTCTCTACGCTTCTGTTTCGTAGCGAAATTATAGAGTTTCTACACGTGCTGTTGTCATTGAACAATTCGATTCATAACATTTTCTTTTCTTATGGAACAAATTTCTGTTATTTTAAGGCGCAGGTGTCTGTTCTGGTAACGTTACACGCTTTCATTGAATTCCTAGCATCACTGGTACTAGAATTCAAAGATTATAGGGCAGTTTACATGCACCTTATGATGTCTGTGTCAATTTTGTCAGTAAATATAGTAACCGTGTTGTTCATAAACTTAGCTGTGTTGTTGAAACGGTGTTTTACAATAATAAACACTTGTTTATTTGAGCTGATTGAATGTGCGGGTGAAGATTCAGCTTGTCTTTATAGGCAGGTCTCTACTGTGGAAGACCCACAGCCGTTAATTGAAGTTAATTACAACTGTGATAAGTCAAAGAGTAGAATGGTGCATATAAGGCTGTGTTGTGAGTTTGTTAGTGATTTTGTTGATCTCTTCAACTCCGTTTTTTCACTTCACACGCTTGTCTTACTGGCATTTTATGTCGTCATATTTATATACGATACTTACTATGGCTTTGTTGGTGTTATGGATGTTAATAAGGGTCGGTTTGGGAGTGTCATGTGGATAGTGGTGACGTGTACTGAAACAGTTGTTAATGCTCTTGGCTTTACAGTACTCATATATTTCTGCAGCAGTACGACTTATGAGGTAAGGCGCTGTACATATCGTTTTTTATTTAATTACCGGAGAGCCCCGGTTATCCGACCTAAATGGGACACAGGGGCGGTGAATCGAAAGTGTCGGATAATACGGAAGACGAAAAGACGGAGTGAATATGAGCTGAGTGTGTAACTCAATTATTAAAACATTAGGAAAATACAACGAAGCATCAGATGGGAGTGTTAGAAAGACACAGATGTCACAAAAACGAAAATACTCTTCAACTGAACGTAAATTTGTAAATGAGAAATTTTTCTTTTTTAAGATTTGAAGAATGGGAAATTGTTTCTGAAACTCCTACGGTGTGCATGATTTCAGGCTTCCGCCGCTTTGTAAATGGGATCTGCGCTCTTTAGGGATTTTGCGCAGCGTAGAAAGATAGTTTCGTACCGACGTTTCGGGACAAAATCCTTCCCCTCTTCAAGTGTCAAGCAATCGGGTCTGCTTGACCTTGAAGATGGGACCCGATAGGTTGTCCTGAAACGTCGGTACGGTACTACCATTCTGCGCTGCGTAAAATTCCAAAATAAAGAAACCTCCTTCCGCTTCTTTGCTGCAAGGTCGCTTCATTACTTGAAAAGTAGCACATCTGTAGCAGCTGCCTCCCTTTGCTGTTCAAGCAAGCCTTTGCTGGCTGAGAAGCATTCAGCATGCTGCCATAACTCATTCTATCACTTTTCTCTATTTCTTCTCATCGTCGTCTAAATGGTTGTAGGTGGAATGAGTCGCAATATCTACTATATCGTTTCTAGTCATCTGTTGTTCTTCGTCTTCATTCATCAATTATTTTGTTTCCCTTATTATTCGCACTTAATACGGCCTCGTTTTTGTATTTTAATACAGGTCGAAATTTTCGCAATTTTCTTCCACTGTTTCCTCTCCAATTGTGAATATTCAGTGATTCTCCTTTAGTAACACACCACCTTGTATAAGATAAACATATGATCCTGTTTTGTTCAGTGCTTCACTTACAAACATTCCTCAATAAAAGAAAAAATCTTTATTATTCGCTACTAAGGAGGTTGGTCTGGGAGTAAGTGCTGAGGAATCTATGTATATGGTCATATGGGTGAACAGAATGCAGAGTGATAACAACTTGAAGACTGGAAATAAGTCGTGTGAAATGACAGAGCTCAGGTATTTTGCAATGACATCACTAAGTCGAAACTGCATACAAACCGTGAAGCTTCTGATACTGTCACGTGATGCTGCACAGTTTTGTCGTACGTACTGTAACTGCTTAGTAAGAGACGTGGTATCTTCGTGTATTGCTATTAAAATTATTAGACTTGGAACGATATGTGTGTACATGCAGGCCTGTCTTAGCTTTAATTAAGATATTAAACTAAAAAGCAGGCGGTTCGTTATTGGGAGTAGCTCAGTTTACATTCGTTTACTCATCTAAATGGCCACTCGCCATTGTATCCACGTGCACATAAGAGGACCCGTTTTATTTCCTGTGAAGAGAACATGAAACGTCTGGTTTATCTAATAAATACAGTGGGACTATCTCCGTTTTTCTTGGAGGAAGGAAGACTTTTCAAAAATCTAGGGTTTCGACATACCTCTCTGTTTACAGTACTGTGATGGTAGTAATTTTACTCCTTGGTGAATTACTGATGATTCTTGGAAAGAATTCGCCAAATAAAGTGGACATGTCTAGAAATTTGCAATCATAATGAAGGGTTCAGCATACATGATATCGCATAGTGGATTTCTCTTCTCTACGCTTGTGTTTCGTAGCGAAATTATAAACTTTCTACACGTGCTGTTGTCATTTAACAATTCGAGTCATAACATTTTAATTTCTCGTGGAAGAAATTTCAGTTATTTTAAGGCGCGGGTGTCTGTTCTGGTAACGTTACACGTTTTAAGTGCCTTTCTCATTATGCGGACATTTGAAGTAAAAAGTTATTTTCGCCTTTTCCATGTTCTCATTATGACTGTGTAAATTTTGTCAGTGAATATAGTAACCGTGTTGTTCATAAACTTAGCTGTGTTGTTGAAACGGTGTTTTACAAGAATAAACACGTGTTTATGTGAACTGATTCAATGTGCGGGTGAAGATTCAGTTGGCCTTTATAGATAGGTCTCTACTGTGGAAGACCCACAGCCGTTAATTGAAGTTAATTACAACTGTGATAAGTCAAAGAGCAGAATATTGCATATAAGGCTGGGTTGTGAGTTTTTGTGTGATTTTGTTGATCTTTTCAACTCCGTGTATTCACTTCACACACTTGTTTTATTGGCATTTTACGTCGTCATATTTATATACGAAACTTACTATGGCAATGTTGCAATAACGAATGTCAATAATGGTCTGTTTGAAAATTATGCGTGGATGTTGCTGACGTCTACTGACACGGTCTTTAATGCTTCTATTTTTACGTACTGATATACTTGTGCAGCTTTACGACTTTTGAGGTAAAGCGCCTTACAAATTTGATTTTGTTAACTAACGTAGAGTCCCTGTTTTCCGATGTAAGCAGGACCGATAGGAGGTGGAGTCATCGAAAATTTAATCAGTGTCCAAGACTATTAAAAATTCAAGGTTAAATAACAACTCAGATATTAAGGCTTTCAGAAAATGCGACGAAGCACCAAATAAAATTTGATGGAGGGAAGAATCTTATTCAGCGTAATGTAAATTTGCAGATGGGAGTTAATTTTTTAAAGCAATTAGTAATGAATATTTGTTTCTAATCCTGAATATTTTTCTTGCCGGCAAAGTCGAACCCTTACCTGAAATTTAGCACGTTTGTAGCGAGCACCTCCCTTTGTGTTGCAACCTCACCATGTGCGGTGTCTTTCTGTAAGGTTTCTCTATTCCTTTATCGTCTTCTTGTAAGTGGTCATCTCTGGCAAGACTCGCAAGATCCAGGACGTCGTCAGTCGCCTGTTGTTATTCGTCTTCATCCATCCATTCTTGTGTGACATTTTTATTCACACTTCCACGGTTGCGTGTCCGTTTTAATAAAGGACCAAATTTTCGCATCTTTCTTCCACTCTTTCTTCGGTTGGTTTATCTTCAGTTGTTTTTCTTCTTCTCCAAGAACCTTTCTACATGATCATGCCAACCCTTTTGCTCGATATTCTCCCAACGTGGGCTGTCCAATCAGTAGCGTCTTTTGTATATTTAATGTTACACGTATTCCGTACAGCTGTCTTCTGCACACTGGTTTTATTTCCACCTATTGTACAAAGATTCGTTTTTGCGCTCCTACATGATTCGGCTACATATTGTTGACATCATCAGGGAGCTATAATATTATAAAGACACAAGCAGCATATCATGTATTAATAATTGTTAAAAATGTATATATCAGATCTATATAACAGTCAGGTGATATACAGTATTACCAAAAATTATTCAGATTAAAATACAGGTGAAGTATTAAAACGTAAAATGTAAGAATGTACAAAGCTGTCTCCAAATATCTTGCAGTGGAGAGCAAATCCAGTGTTTTTTAGTCGATGATTAGTCCATGATTGATTGTGGTGCACCCGGCAGTGCAGCAGAATCGGTGTAATCGCTGACCCATGCTTTCTAAGTATATTCGCAGCGTCACAGTTTGAAAACTCCATTGCTATTGCAGCAAACGATGTCGAACCCAGTATTAGCATGATGGGTGTGATTGTGTGTTTGTTTGAGGGTGGGTAGACCTCAGACCTCACAGACACTGCATAATGATGTTCAGGCAATTAGTTATATCAAAATGAGTAGCCGTTAGACTGATATCAAGTTTCTACATATTATCGACGGTTACGATCTTAAGTGGAAGGATAATCGATCCGCAGTGTGAATTAGAGTACGTAACAGATCTATGAGCTGTGTGCCAACTAGGCAGTATACAGAAAGCCGCTGGCAATCGGACATTCCGTTTATTTTGTGAATTCCGGTCTGGTACATCGTAAGACTTTGTTTTCAATGATGTATATGCGTAGAACGTTGAAAGTTATATACTTCGCCTCACAGCTCTGTGGTGTATCGCCTTACATTTCCTTTCTGAGAAATGACGGATACGAGAAACCTGTTCTTTGCAGAAAATATGTGTTTTATAGTTTCATTCTGTTTATCACCATTTCTCTAATCCAGTTTCTTTTTGCCATAGGCCTATTGAGGGAGACCGCAAGTGTCAAGTCACAGTTACAGCGCCTCAATTTTCAGATCGTGTTTTCCTTGGTGGCTTGTATCTTAACAACGTATGTAGTTTCCGCTATCACACGCTTAATTGGACTGTGCAGTTTTTTCAAAATATGCCGCAAGTTGCTGTCTGTCGGTTCATTTGTGAACTACCACGAAGGCGCTAACCTCAGTAACACTGTCACTGCAATACACGTCGTGATATTCTTCACATATTTGACTCGATATTCTTTTGAGTGGATACTTAATGAATGTCGATTAAATTTGCTGCATTTTTTCATATCCGGTATGATGTGTGAGACTGTTACCTGTTTTGCAGCAGTTCAGTTCTTGTATTTTGTTTTCACTCTGCGTCGTCTTTTTATGTTGTTGAATTCAAGGCTGAATGAAATTGTAGTGTCGACAGTGAAGTCAGAATACATTCATTCGTTAGAAGTTCGCACAGTATCAGATTTCCTGCCAGAAATGTATTCCGTCATTTCAGGTCTTCGTGAAATCCTGAAACATCACGTGATGCTGTGCCACATAATGGACCTTATTAATTCGTCTTATTCTTTACCAGTCCTGGCCTTTATAGGTTCGAAGTTTGTATTCACAACAATTGGCCTTTATTTAATATTTTTTTCATTGTTTGATCGTTCTGCATTTCCAATGAATTCCGTTCCTGCACTCATACCTATTATCAGTTTCGAAGTATTGCAACTGGTTACAGTGGTGTATTGTTGCAAATGTGCGAGCTTGCAGGTGAGTATTATTTGAAAACATTATACTAAGAGACAATGTGTTGGCGGGGTTTGAGGTTCTTAGAGAGATCTTGCTGAGGATTCAGTTGTAATTGGATATTGCGCTGTGTCGTTAGGTAAATCGGAATAGTAACATATGTTTCGAACAATAATGGTGACTGTAGCATATGGAGTTAGTAATATTTTGTGAAGAGTACAATTCGTTAAGTTTCTGATAACGCCACGTCACTAAACAGTGTCCGGTTATGCGAACTTACGACTAATTGTTTGTGATAATGATAGGTTCTTTCTTACCATTACAATTATTAAATTTTGAAACGACAACAGCTTAAATAGGCCTTTGTTATTTCCATTTAAGTAATTGAACTTATCGCAAATGGCTCAGTATACGTAGTAGCTCAGTTTACATTCCTTTAGTTATCTAAATCGCCACTCGGCGCTGTATTTGCGCGAACGTAAGAGGCTTCGTTTTATTTTCTGTGAATAGAAAATGGAAGGCCTCATTCATCTGATGAATGTTATAGGACTAACTCCGTTTATCTTGGAGGAAGGAAGAGGATTTCGAAAGTTTAGGTCGTCGAAATGCCTGTGTATTTACAGTGCTGTGATGTCACTAATTTTTCTGTGTAGTAAATTAGCAATAATAATTGGAAAGCTTTGTAATGACAACATGGACGACGTTGATACATTTGCAACCACGATGAGCTCAGCAGACGTAATATCTCATAGTTGCTTCCTCTTCTCTACGCTTGTGTTTCGTTGTGACGTCATTAAGTTTGTACACGTGCTCTTGTCTTTTTGCGATTCGACTTATTACACTTTCACTTCTTTCGAAAAAAATTTCAATTATTTGTTCGTCCAGATGTCTGTGCTGGTGACATTATACAATTTGATTGCTTTTCTAATTTTTCTGGGATTTGAAATGAAAAAAATACGTGCAAGTTTGTGTTTATATCATTATGGTTGTGTCAGTTTTATCGGTAAATGTAGTAACCGTGTTGTTCACAAACTCAGCCGCGTTATTGAAGCTGTGTTTTACAAGAATAAACGCGTGTTTATGAGAAGTGATTCAATGTGTAGGTGAGGAATCAGTTGGAATTTATAGACAGATACCAGATGTGAAAAACTCACAGTCGTTAATTAAACTCAGTTACAAGTTTGACAAATAAAAAAGTAAAATATTGCATATAAGGCTGGATTGTGAGTTTGTTAGTGATTATGTCGATCTTTTCAACTCCGTGTATTCACTTCACACACTTGTTTTAGTGGCATTTTGTGTCATATTTATCTATGATACTTAATATGGCATTGATGAAATGATGAATGTTAATAAGGGTCGGTTTGGGAGTGTGATGTGGATAGCCGTGACGTGTACTGAAACAGTTGTTAATGCTCTTGGTTTTACAGTACTCATATATTTCTGCAGCAGTACGACGTATGAGGTAAGGCGTCATTTAAATGTGCTTTCTTAAGTAACGTAGACCGATCTGAACAAGACCGCTATCGTCGTCTTGTAAGTGGTCGTCTCTGGCATGACTCGCAAGAAGCAGGATGTCGTCAGTCGCCTGTTCTTCTTCTTCATCCATCCATCCTTGTGTGACATTTTTATTCACACTTCCACGGTTTCGTGTCCGTTTTATTAAAGGACCAAATTTTCGCAGTTTTCTTCCACTCTTTCTTCTGTCGTTTTGTCTTCAGTTGTTTTTCTTCTACCCCAGGAAACTTACTTTATGATCGTCTCAGTGTTTTTGCTCTATATTCTCCCAGACTTGGACTGCCCAATAAATAACGTCTTTTATTTATGTTTATTTTCTTCATGTTTTCTAACAGTTTTCCTCCTCCTTCTGCAATTGTAAAGGTGGACTGAGAAGAGGTCTCGCCTCACTTCCTCACTGTTTGGATAGCACTTTGGTCAATGGGTTGACAGTGAGGTGACATTTGGTTGTACAAAAATCAATCTCATTTCTCCCTTGTTTACTTAATTTTCATTACGTTGCGAAAGCGCCTTAACAGTGACCAAAATTGCCTTCCGTTTTGTGTGTCTTTATTTTAAAATTACATGCTTCGGGAGATGTCTGAGTCCATCCAGGCACTCTTTTGGCTGTTACATCAAACAGAATATGCCGTTGGAGCCATGTCTTTGGGGGGAAAAATTTTTGGGTGGGTCGACCTCAGACCTCACAGACACTGCATAATGATGTTCAGGCAATTAGTTATGTCAACATGAGCAGCACTTAGTACGATATCAAGAATCTCCATATTTATTATCGACTGTTACGATCTTAAGTGGAAAGGGAATCGATCCGCAGTATAAATTAGAGTACGTAACAGATCTGCGAGCTGTGTGACAACTAGGCAGTATACAGTAAGCCGCTGGCAATTGGACATTCCGTTTATTTTGAGAATTCCGGTCTGGTACATCGCAAGACTTTGTTTTCAATGACGTATATGCGTAGAACGTTGAAAGTTATACACTTCGCCTCACAGCTCTGTGGTGTATCGCCGTACGTTTCCTTTCTGAGAAATGACGGATACGAGAAACCTGTTCTTTGTAGAAAATATTTGTTTTATAGCTTCGTTCTGTTTATCACCATTTGTGTATCCCAGTTGCGTTTTGTCATTGGCCTATTGAGGGAGGGCTCAAGTTACAAGTCACAGGCAAAGCGCGTCAATTTTCACATCCTGACCGCATTAATAACTTGTGTCTTAACAGCGTATGTAGTTTCCGCAATCACACGCTTAATCGGACTGTGCAGTTTTTTCAAAATATGCCGCAAGTTGCTGTCTGTCGGTTCATTCGTGAACTACCACGAAGGCGCTAAGTTCAGTAACACTGTCACTGCAATACACGTCGGGATATTCTTCACATATTTGACTCGATATTCTTTGGAGTGGATACTTAATGCATATCATTTACATTTGCTGCATTTCTTCATATCCGGTATGATGTGTGAGACTGTTACCTGTTTTGCAGCAGTTCAGTTCTTGTATTTTGTTTTCACGCTGCGTCGTCTTTTTATGTTGTTGAATTCAAGGCTGAATGAAATTGTAGTGTCGACAGTGAAGTCAGAATATATTCGTTCGTTAGAAGGTCGCACAGTGTCAGAATTCCTGCCAGAAATGTATTCCGTCATTTCAGGTCTTCGTGAAATCCTGAAACATCACGTGACGCTATGCCACATAATGGACCTTATTAATTCGTCTTATTCTTTACCAGTCCTGGCCTTTATAGGTTCGAAGTTTGTATTCACAACAATTGGTCTTTATTTATTGTTTGTTTCTATTTTCGTTCCTTCCGTATTTTCGGTTCATTCGTTTCCTTCACTCATATACATAATCAGTTTCGAAGTATTGCAGCTGGTTACAGTGGTGTATTGTTGCAAATGTGCGAGCTTGCAGGTGAGTATTATTTTAAAATATTATACTAAGAGAAATTGTGTTGGCGGGGTTTGAGGTTCTTAGAGAGATGTTGCTGAGGATTCAGTTGTAATGGGATATTGCGCTGTGTCGTTAGGTAAATCGGAATAGTTATATATGTGATTGCCTTCCGTTTTTTGTGTCTTTATTTTAAAAATACATGCTTCGGGCGATGTCTGAATCCATCCAGGCACTCTTTTGGTTTTTACATCAAACAGAATATGCTTTTGGAACAATGCTTTATGGGCAAGAATTCCTGCCTCCCCCCCCACCCAGGTAAAGAAAATTTTCAATATGTGGCCGCCACCTGGGGCTTTACAGCAGGCAAGAATCGACACTCGTTCTTTGTTTAAATTACAACCAAAAGGCGATTTTTCTTCTCACGAAGCCAGAATTTATGAGGGAAGCATTTTGAAAATTTTCTTCGCGATTCCTGAGCTGTTCATGTGATGAGAGTGTCATCTTTTATAAGAGACGGTATTTGTTCTGTAATTACGAGCATGGTTTTGAATCGGTTGATAGATTTTCTTCACAGATTTTGCGCTGCCTCATTGCATAACTTTTTCGTGAGAATCCATACGTATCTTAATATTACAAGACTAATCTCATTTGATTGTAAAATGGCGGTTTTGAGGTTCTCATTTTTCAACTTGTTGAACGTATTCATGATTGCCACGACAAAACCACCCAATTTGTACCTAGTTGGCGACATTATAAGGGATAAAAAATTTCTTCCACGATACATACTACACTGACTGGTAGCTTCCAAACAACTTTTCCAGTGCAGACCCTTCGCTGTCAGGCCTGTACGTGATCATCTTTGTGATACTTCAGATCACGTTAATTCACTTGATTCGATTTAAAGTCATCCTTCTGTAGGAGTTTCCTTTATTTCATTGATGCTTAATGGTTACGCTATATTCATATGTATTTCTGTACTTAAACGTGGTGAATATGCAGTTGTCAGGGCCCCACTTCGAACGTGGCTGGAGACATTCTGTTACGTTCTGAATGCTGTGACATTTGCGTGGTCAGAAAACTCGGCAGCGCAACAACTAGGCGTAAGTTCAGAATTTGGTGATTATGAGTAAATCAGATCTTGTAAACTAAGTCGGCGAAATACTTTATTTAACGACGTTGCCAGTTGCTAAAGTTATCTAGCGTCGGCAGTAGAAAAATTATTATGTTATTACATCAAGTAGGATAATAAATTTATTCCAACGTTTCGGATGAAAGTACTGCTTCCATATTCAGGGTGACTGAATTAGGTTCATATGTCTGCTGCCACTTGAACAAACGTATTACTTTGCACGATGTAGTAACAGACAGCAAATGTCAGTACAGCAAGGCGTTTTTTACGCCCGTTTGTTTTACGCGTTTATGCTGTAACGCTCGTTACTAATGTACACCACTTCTTAATTTTTGCTCTCTCAGTGTCGGTTTATCGCCTTTTGGCTAGTTTATTTTCATATATTTAAGCCTTTTTGTTTAATATCGTTTCTTATTTTACTTTTTTATTTATGTCCACCTTTTCAGGTACACAACTAGGGCGTGAGGCAAGGTCTTGTATAATGTCAAGGTATCGCCTGAAGGCGGTCTTAGAACCAGGATCAGCAATAACATACACCGGGCTTTTATTGTATGCCTCCACGAAAGCTTGGCGTAATCGCTGACACATGCTTTCGTAAGTACGTTCTTAGAGTCACAGTTTGAAAACTCCGTTGCTATTGCAGCAAAAGATGTCGAAACCAATATTAGTATACTGGGTGTGGTTGTGTGTTCGTTTGAGGGGGGTGTGACCTTAGACATCAAAGACACTCCATAATGATGTTCAGGCAGTTAGTTATATCAAAATGAGTAGCCGTTAGACTGATATCAAGTATCTACATATTATCGACGGTTACGATCTTGAGTGGAAGAATAATCCATCCGCAGTTTAAATTAGAGTACGTAACATATCTATAAGCTGTGTGACAACTAGGCAGTATACGGTAAGCCGCTGGCAATCGGACATTTTGTTTATTTTGTGAATTCCGGTCTGGTACATCGTAAGACTTTGTTTCCAATGACGTATATGCGTAGAACGTTGAAAGTTATATACTTCGCCTCACAGCTCTGTGGTGTATCTCCGTACGTTTCCTTTCTGAGAAATGACGGATACGAGAAACCTGTTCTTTGTAGAAAATATTTGTTTTATAGCTTCGTTCTGTTTGTCGCCATTTTTGTAATCCAGTTGCATTTTGCCATTCGCCTATTGAGGGAGACCGCAGGTGTCAAGTCACAGGCACTTCGACTCAATTATCAGATCGTATTGTCCTTGGCGGCTTGTATCTTAACAACATATGTAGTTTCCGCTATCACACGCTTATTTGGACTGTGCAGTTTTTTCAAAATATGCCACAAGTTGCTGTCTGTCGGTTCATTCGTGAACTACCACGAAGGCGCTAACTTCAGTAACACTGTCACTGCAATACACGTCGTGATATTCTTCACATATTTGACTCGATATTCTTTTGAGTGGATAAATAATGAATGTCGATTAAATTTGCTGCATTTTTTCATATCCGGTATGATGTGTGAGACTGTTACCTGTTTTGCAGCAGTTCAGTTCTTGTATTTTGTTTTCACGCTGCGTCGTCTTTTTATGTTGTTGAATTCAAGGCTGAATGAAATTGTAGTGTCGACAGTGAAGTCAGAATATATTCGTTCGTTAGAAGGTCGCACAGTGTCAGATTTCCTGCCAGAAAGGTATTCCGTCATTTCAGGTCTTCGTGAAATCCTGACACATCACGTGATGCTATGCCACATAATGGACCTTATTAATTCGTCTTATTCTTTACCAGTCCTGGCCTTTATAGGTTCGAAATTTGTATTCACAACAATTAGCCACTGTTTATTATTTATGTCCGTGTTTGATCGTTCTGTATTTCCAATGCCTTCCGTTACATCACTCATACCCATAATCAGTTTCGAAGTATTGCAACTGGTTACAGTGGTGTATTGTTGCAAATGTGCGAGCTTTCAGGTGGGTATTATTTTAAAACTTTATACTAAGAGACAATATTTTGGCGGGGTTTGAGGTTCTTAGAGAGATGTTGCTGAGGATTCAGTTGTAATTGGTTATTACACTGTGTCTTTGGGTAAATCGGAATAGTTACATATGTTTCGAACAATAATGGTGACTGCAGCATATGGAGGTAGTAATATTTTGTGAAGTGTACAAGTCGGTAAGTTCCTGATACTGCCACGTCACGCAATAGTGTCTGGTTATGCGTATTTACAACTACTTGTTGTAATAATGATAAGTTCTGTGTTGCCTTTACAATTATTAAAATTTGAAACGATAAAAGGATTAATAGACCTCTGTTATTTCCAATTAAGTTATTGAACTTAACGCAAATGGCTCAGTATACGTAGTAGCTCAGTTTACATTCCTTTAGTTATCTAAATCGCCACTCGGCGCTGTATTTGCGTGAACGAAAGAGGCCTCGTTTTATTTTCTGTGAATAGAAAATGGAAGGCCTCATTTATCTGATGAATATATTAGGACTAGCTCCGTTTATCTTGGAGGAAGGAAGAGGATTTCGAAAGTTTAGGTCGTCGAAATGCCTGTGTATTTACAATGCTGTGATGTTACTAATTTTTTTGTTTAGTAAGTTAGCAATGATAATTGCAAAGCTTTGTAATGACAACATGGACGACGTTGATACATTTGCAACCACGATGAGCTCAGCAGACGTAATATCGCAAAGTTGCTTCCTCTTCTCTACGCTTGTGTTTCGTTGTGACGTCATTAAGTTTGTACACGTGCTCTTGTCTTTTTGCGATTCGAATTATTACACGTTCACTTCTTTCGAAAACAATTTCAATTTTTTGAAGGTTCAGATGTGTGTGCTGGTGACATTATACACTTTGATTGCTTTTCTAATTTTTCTGGGATTTGAAATGAAAAAAATATGTGCAAGTTTGTGTTTATATCATTATGGTTGTGTCAGTTTTATCGGTAAATGTAGTAACCGTCTTGTTCACAAACTTAGCCGCGTTATTGAAGCTGTGTTTTACAAGAATATACGCGTGTTTATGTGAAGTGATTCAATGTGTAGGTGAGGAATCAGTTGGAATTTATAGACAGATACCTGATGTGAAAAACTCACAGTCGTTAATTAAATTCAGTTACAAGTTTGACAAATCAAAACGTAAAATATTGCATATAAGGCTGGATTGTGAATTTGTTAGTGATTATGTCGATCTCTTCAACTCCGTGTATTCACTTCACACACTTGATTTAGTGGCATTTTGTGTCACATTTATCTATGATACATAATATGGCATTGTTGAAATGATGAATGTTAATAAGGCTCGGTTTGGGAGTGTGATGTGGATAGCCGTGACGTGTACTGAAACAGTTGTTAATGCTCTTGGTTTTATAGTACTCATATATTTCTGCAGCAGTACGACGTATGAGGTAAGGCGTCATATAAATGTGCTTTCTTAATTAACGTAGACCGATCTGAACAAGACCGTTATCGTCGTCTTGTAAGTGGTCGTCTCTGGCATGACTCGCAAGTAGCAGGATGTCGTCAGTCGCCTGTTCTTCTTCTTCTTCATCCATCCATCCTTGTGTGACATTTTTATTCACACTTCCACGGTTTCGTGTCCGTTTTAATAAAGGACCAAATTTTCGCAGTTTTATTCCACTCTTTCTTCAGTCGTTTTGTCTTCAGTTGTTCTTCTTTTACACCAGGAAACTTACTTTATGATCGTCTCAGTGTTTTTGCTCTGTATTCTCCCAACGTGGACTGCCCAATAAATAACGTATTTTATTTATGTTTATTTTCTTCATATTTTCTAACAGTTTTCCTCCTCCTTCTGCAATTGTAAAGGTGGACTGAGAAGAAGTCTCGCCTCACTTCCTCACTATTTGGATAGCACTTTGGTCAATGGGTTGACAGTAAGGTGACATTTGGTTGTACAAAAATCACTCTTATTTCTCCCTTGTTTACTTAATTTTCATTACGTTGCGAAAGCGCCTTAACAGTGACCAAAATTGCCTTCCGTTTTGCGTGTCTTTATTTTAAAAATACATGCTTCGGGAGATGTCTAAGTCCATCCAGGCACTCTTTTGGCTGTTACATCAAACAGAATAAGCTGTTGGAGCCATGTTTTGTGGGCAAGAATTTGTGGGTGGGTCGACCTTAGACCTCACAGACACTGCATAATGATGTTCAGGCAATTAGATATGTCAACATGAGCAGCACGTATTACGATATCAAGAATCTCCATATTTTTTATCGACTGTTACGATCTTAAGTGGAAAGGGAATCGATCCACAGTGTAAATTAGAGTACGTAGCAGATGTATGAGCTGTGTGACAACTAGGCAGTATACGGTAAGCCGCTGGCAATCGGACATTCCGATTATTTTGAGAATTCCGGTCTGGTACATCGTAAGACTTTGTTTCCAAAGATGTACATGCGTAGAACGTTGAAAGTTATATACTTCGCCTCACAGCTCTGTGGTGTATCGCCTTACGTTTCCTTTCTGAGAAATGACGGAGACGAGAAACCTGTTCTTTGTAGAAAATATTTGTTTTATAGCTTCGTTCTGTTTATCACCATTTGTGTATCCCAGTTGCTTTTTGTCATTCGCCTATTGAAAGAGGTCTCAAGTTACAAGTCACAGGCAGAGCGCGTCAATTTTCACATCCTGACCGCATTAATAACTTGTGTCTTAACAGCGTATGTAGTTTCCGCAATCACACGCTTAATCGGACTGTCCAGTTTTTCCAAAATATGCCGCAAGTTGCTGTCTGTCGGTTCATTTGTGAACTACCACGAAGGCGCTAAGTTCAGTAACACTGTCACTGCAATACACGTCGTGATATTCTTCACATATTTGACTCGATATTCTTTGGAGTGGATAATTAATGCATATCATTTACATTTGCTGCATTTTTTCATATCCGGTATGATGTGTGAGACTGTTACCTGTTTTGCAGCAGTTCAGTTCTTGTATTTTGTTTTCACGCTGCGTCGTCTTTTTATGTTGTTGAATTCAAGGCTGAATGAAATTGTAGTGTCGACAGTGAAGTCAGAATACATTCATTCGTTAGAAGTTCGCACAGTGTCAGAATTCCTGCCAGAAATGTATTCCGTCATTTCAGGTCTTCGTGAAATCCTGAAACATCACGTGACGCTATGCCACATAATGGACCTTATTAATTCGTCTTATTCTTTACCAGTCCTGGCCTTTATAGGTTCGAAGTTTGTATTCACAACAATTGGTCTTTATTTATTGTTTGTTTCTATTTTCGTTCCTTCCGTATTTTCAGTTCATTCGTTTCCTTCACACATATCTATAATCAGTTTCGAAGTAATGCAGCTGGTTACAGTGGTGTATTGTTGCAAATGTGCGCGCTTTCAGGTGGGTATTATTTTAAAACTTTATACTAAGAGAAATTGTGTTAGCGGGGTTTGAGGTTCTTAGAGAGATGTTGCTGAGGATTCAGTTGTAATTGGTCATTACACTGTGTCTTTGGGTAAATCGGAATAGTTACATATGTTTCGAAAAATAATGGTGACTGCAGCAAATGGAGTTAGTATATTTTGTGAAGTGTACAAGTCGTTAAGTTACTGATATTGCCACGTCACGCAATAGTGTCTGGTTATGCGTATTTACAACTAATTGTTGTGATAATGATAAGTTCTGTGTTGCCATTACAATTATTAAATTTTGAAACTATAAAAGGGTAAATAGGCCTTTGTTATTTCCAATTAAGTTATTGAACTAAAACCAAATGGCTCAATATACGTAGTAGCTCAGTTTACATTCCTTTAGTTATCTAAATCGCCACTCGGCGCTGTATTTGCGTGAACGTAAGAGGCCTCGTTTTATTTTCTGTGAATAGAAAATGGAAGGCCTCATTCATCTGATGAATATATTAGGACTAGCTCCGTTTATCTTGGAGGAAGGAAGAGGATTTCGAAAGTTTAGGTCGTCGAAATGCCTGTGTATTTACAGTGCTGTGATGTTACTAATTTTTTTGTTTAGTAAATTAGCAATGATAATTGCAAAGCTTTGTAATGACAACATGGACGACGTTGATACATTTGGAACCATGATGAAAAGCTCAGCAGACGTAATATCGCATAGTTCCTTCCTCTTCTCTACGCTTGTGTTTGGTTGTGACGTCATTAAGTTTCTACACGTGCTGTTGTCTTTTTACGATTCAACGTTCACTTCTTTCGAAAACAAGTTCAATTATTTGAAGGTTCAGATGTGTGTGCTGCTGACATTATACAATTTGATTGCTTTTCTAATTTTTCTGGGAATTGAAATTAAAAAAGTATGTGTTAATTTGTGTTTATATCATTATGGTTGTGTCAGTTTTATCGGTAAATGTAGTAACCGTCTTGTTCACAAACTTAGCCGCGTCATTGAAACTGTGTTTAGAAGAATAAACGCGTGTTTATGTGAAGTGATTCAATGCGTAGGTGAGGAATCAGTTGGAATTTATAGACAGATACCTGATGTGAAAACTCACAGTCGTTAATTAAACTCAGTTACAAGTTTGACAAATGAAAAAGTAAAATATTGCATATAAGGCTGGGTTGTGAGTTTGTTAGTGATTTTGTCGATCTTTTCAACTCCGTGTATTCACTTAGCACACTTGTCTTAGTGGCATTTTATGTCGTCATATTTATATACGATACTTACTATGGCTTTGTTGACTTTATGAATGTTAATAAGGGTCGGTTTGGGAGTACGATGTGGATAGTGGTGACGTGTACTGAAACAGTTGTTAACATCGTTGGTTTTACAGTACTCATATATTTCTGCAGCAGTACGACTTATGAGGTAAGGCGTCATTTAAATGTGCTTTCTTAATTAACGTAGACCGATCTGAAGAAGACCGCTATCGTCGTCTTATAAGTGGTCGTCTCTGGCATGACTCGCGAGAAGCAGGATGTCGTCAGTCGCCTGTTCTTCTTCTTCTTCATTCATCCATCCTTGTGTGACATTTTTTATTCACACTTCCACGGTTGCGTGTCCGTTTTAAAAAAGGACCAAATTTTCGCAGTTTTCTTCCTCTTTCCTCTGTCGGTTTGTCTTCAGTTGTTTTTCTTCTACCCCAGGAAACTTACTTTATGATCGCTTCAGTGCTTTTGCTCGATATTCTCCCAGACTTCGACTGCCCAATAAATAATGTCTTTTATGTTTACTTTCTTCATATTTTCTAACAGTTTTCCTCCTTCTTCAGAACTTGTAAAGGTGGACTGAGAAGAAGTCTCGCCTCACTTCCTCACTATTTGGATAGCACTTTGGTCAATGGGTTGACAGTGAGGTGACATTTTTTTGTACAAAAATCACTCTCATTTCTCCCTTGTTTACTTAATTTTCATTGCATTACAGTGACCAAAATTGCCTTCCGTTTTTCGTGTCTTTATTTTAAAAATACATGCTTCGGGCGATGTCTAAGTCCATCCAGGCACTCTTTTGGCTATTACATCAAACAGAATAAGCTGTTGGAGCCATGTTTTGTGGGCAAGAATTTGTGGGTGGGTCGACCTCAGACCTCACAGACACTACATAATGATATTCAGGCAATTAGTTTTATCAAAATGAGTAGCCGTTAAACTGATATCAAGTTTCTACATATTATCGACGGTTACGATCTTAAGTGGAAGGATAATCGATCCACAGTGTAAATTAGAGTACGTAACAGATGTATGAGCTGTGTGACAACTAGGCAGTATACGGTAAGCCGCTGGCAATCGGACATTCCGTTATTTTGGGAATTCCGGTCTGGCACATCGCAAGGCTTTGTTTTCAATGACGTATATGCGTAGAACGTTGAAAGTTATATACTTCGCCTCACAGCTCTGTGGTGTATCGCCGTACTTTTTCTTTCTGAGAAATGACGGATACGAGAAACTTGTTCTTTGTAGAAAATATGTGTTTTATAGCTTCGTTCTGTTTATCACCATTTGTGTATCCCAGTTGCGTTTTGTCATTGGCCTACTGAGGGAGAGCTCAAGTGTCAATTCACAGGCACAGCGCGTCAATTTTCACATCCTGACCGCATTAATAACTTCTATCTTAACAACGTATGTAGTTTCCACTATCACACGCCTAATTGGACTGTGCAGTTTTTTCAAAATATGCCGCAAGTTGCTGTCTGTCGGTTCATTCGTGAACTACCACGAAGGCGCTAACCTCAGTAACACTGTCACTGCAATACACGTCGTGATATTCTTCACATATTTGACTCGATATTCTTTTCAGTGGATAATTAATGAATGTCAATTAAATTTGCTGCATTTTTTCATATCTGGTATGATGTGTGAGACTGTTACCTGTTTTGCAGCAGTTCAGTTCTTGTATTTTGTTTTCACGCTGCGTCGTCTTTTCATGTTGTTGAATTCAGTGCTGAATGAAATTGTAGTGTCCACAGTGAAGTCAGAATTAATTCTTTCGTTAGAAGGTCGCACAGTGTCAGATTTCATGCCAGAAAGGTATTCCGTCATTTCAGGTCTTCGTGAAATCTTGAAACATCTCGTGATGCTATGTCACATAATGGACCTTATTAATTCGTCTTATTCTTTACCAGTCCTGGCCTTTATAGGTTCGAAGTTTGTATTCACAACAATTGGTCTTTATTTATTGTTTGTTTCTATTTTCATTCCTTCCGTATTTTCAGTTCATTCGTTTCTTTCGATCTTATCTATAATCAGTTTCGAAGTATTGCAACTGGTTACAGTGGTGTATTGTTGCAAATGTTCGAGCTTTCAGGTGGGTATTATTTGAAAACATTATATTAAGAGACATTGTTGCGGGGTTTGAGGTTCTTAGAGAGATGTTGCTGAGGATTCAGTTGTAATTGGTTATTACACTGTGTCTTTTGGTAAATCGGAATAGTTATATACTTTTCGAAGTTTAATGTTGTTTTCATCTTCAGGGTCAAGCATTCCAACAGGAGCGATTGATCATGAAGATGAAAGCACTACGAGCCTTCGAAACATCTAACCTGTTTAGGTAACGACACGGCCTAACTTCCCAGAAGACGTGAGACTTCAAAGTGACACCGATTTTGCAAAGTTTGGGGTTCTCACATTGATGTTGCTGAAGTTTCAATTGTTATGTAACGTTATCTCCCGTCTCTTTACGATACATTTCACTGTTATTTTGCACAAAAATTCTCGCTTCCAAGTTGCGAAATTGCGACTATTAGCTTAGCTATGTCTGTCCGTCCGCACGGAACACCTCGGCTCCCACTAGGCGGATTTTCGTGAAATTTGATATCTGAGTATTTTTCGAAACTCTGTCGTGAAAATGCAAGTTTCATTAAAGTCTTGCAAGAATAACGGGTACTTTACATGAAGATTTATATACATTAATGACCATATCTCGCTGAATTCTTCTTAGAATGAGAAATGTTTGAGATAAAATTTGTACAGAAAACCAAAACACGCATTTTATATTCAATCAGTTTTTGCCGCAAATCGTGCCGTCTATAAGTTAATGTGGAAAAATATGATACAGCCAGACTGGCACAGATGACAATAGGCCCTATAGCTCCTGTTTGTCACCATTATTGTGTGCAAAACTTATTGTATTGTTTTCTTAATCTCAGAGATTTCACTTCGCGGCCAAATGCCGCACGTGTATAAGTTGTAGCTGTTACGTGTTTTGCAGTTGGGCTTCTGAGGTCCTATGTGGCTGTAGTACATAGGGCATAATTAACTATAGGAAATTCTTCAAAATCATGAGTTATCCTAATATAATTCTGCTTTTACGAGACGGGGAATTTATCATGCCTTATATTTCGTAATTTGAACCCCAGCACTCTGTGATCTTCTCATTCGTTATTACGTTTGCTGCTGAATGGAGAAGTTGGACCGTCCCCCGACCACGTTGTCTTTTAGTGTTTCGTGTCCCATATGCGAAAGTACTTCTATTTTTGTGGAACTTCAGTTCTAGAATTTTCTTTCCGTGTTCCGTCCTAATTTTATATCTTTGAACTCCGCTTTTGACGAACTTTTGTTTGAATCAAACGCTAAGTAAATCCGTCTCTGAAGTAGCAATACACAAGTACGAGCGTTGCCGACAGCAAGTTTATAGTATTTAGTCTTCATGGATTTGTTGAAGTGCATAAAACTTTACGCGACATACCAGAGTTGATTAACCCAAAATCCTGTTTCCAAATACTGGTCTGAATAGGAGGCATGCTCACAGATTTTACCGTACAGCTGTACTTAATCATATGCATCATAATGGACGACACAGTGGTGCTGGTTCTGTGATACGTTTCTATGGTTTTTGTGATTTGTTAAGGCGTTACATGTCACAATATTAGCATAGGTGTATGTGGAATTCTATTAAGATAGGCGATAGAGTCTTTCTCTAAAACTTATATGCCGTAGTTAATGAAGACAGAGAAATGTTGGCTAATGACCCCTTATATACAATTTTATTTTATTGTCACTGTTTCAAAATACATGTGTCAGTTATAGAAGAAAGAATTCTGTACACGTATTGAACATATGTGTGGCATCTGTTGTCTAGTCAGGTAACTATTTCGACTCCAACCCGCACGACTTTCGCAGTCGTGAAAATAGGTAGTGTCGTCCGAACTGGAGGTCATGTGACAGACTAATCTACTTCCATCGAACACGATTTTTTTTTTTCAAAATAATCAGCTACATGTTTCGGCTGGTAACAATGCTATCATCACGCTGTGTATGGGAATCAAAAAGATAAGATAGCTTTGTTCTAAGCCGAAACATGTGGCTGATTTTTTAAAAATATATACTTTGGTTCGACGGAAGCATGTTAGTCTTCTATTGTCATTATACGAGGTACTCACAACGGTATGAATTATCTCGGAAGTTGGGGGTAATGTAACTTGGACTCGTCAAAGTAAAGGCATCCACTCGGTGGGACGCTTATTTTGAGTGTCCCTCTGTGTGACAACATACCGGCGTCTTTGTGTGCGTCTATGTCACACGGGGGCCACATCATGCTCTTGTTCAGATTTTGCGTCAGTTTATACAAAAATATTTGTATGTGTGTAATTCAATGTGAATTTTTCGGAAAGTTGTTAAATACGAAATACCAACGTCAAGAACTAACAATCTTGATACTCTATGTAGATAAATGTTTAGTATACTTTTCTCCCTTTAACTCGTGCTTTCTTACAGGCAGATACACTCTTACTGTTTTGCGTTTGTAGTAACCTTTACTGTTACTTACAGGCGAACCGCACCGCAGTGCTGGTACACAGGCTAATGAGCAAGACTAGGGATCCTGAGACCAGAGCGGAGGTACGCTAGCAAGAGACGTAAATATAGCACATGTGTCTTATTGTCACCCATACGTATATACGTGCCATGTACAGTGAAAAATTTATGAATGTAGTCATGGCCACAGCAATTGAAGTTTGGTCTGATTATCCGTTGTTGCCAGATCTGCACCTCCAAAGGTACATTCTACAATGTAAGGCAGCTTGAAACAATAATGAACAGAACTTAGAGAAATCGCAAAGTACAGAGTAAATAAATAAATAAATATGTATATGCCTATATAGGTAAAGGAGGTCCCGTTACTTGCCAGGTAGGCACTTAGCGGGTAGCTCTACCTATACTCGACCCCGGTGCTAGAAATGAGTGGGCGGTCAGCACCACGCCCCGGCCGCTTTAACCCCAGGGAACGAGACCGGGTAACAATTGTAAATGAAGTTGTCCCTGTGCGTAAGCAGCACACCATGAGCATGTTACGCAGCTAGGCAACAAGACCAACGGCTTAACGTCCATTAGGAAAATAATCGCTGTTTAGCCTGAGAGTCATAACAAAAACATACAGTAATAGACACTGTGGAGCAAGTGTAGAGGTTTTATTGTTAAGGTGAGTGGTAGGTATAGTTGCCACTGCACTTTAAAGGGTCAATGCGATCGGCTGAACTTCGCTTTAGACTCACTGAATGGACAAAATGGCATAGCTGTCTCCGCAGAACGCATTGTCTTGTCTGCGTTAGGATTTGTACGCATGAATCTTAACCTCTGCGTGCTGTAAAGTTATGGATAATGTGAAAGAGATCGGCATTTGTTTGTCTTTCAGCTTGAACTCTTCTCACTGCAGCTGCTACATCGGAAGGTCCAGTTCACTGCCTGCGGGTTCTTCCCGTTAGACTTCACACTTCTGTACTCGGTGAGAATTCTTGTGCATAAACTTAGATTTCCCTTGTGTACGCCATGAAGGTGTATGTGGGAGTGGAGTTATAGCTTCGCTCATTTGTAACCTCGCCACTGGATATAGGTGACTGGTCAGCCTTACGTTCCGGCCGCTTTACGTCCAGGAAAGGGCCCCCGGTGCAGAAGGCTGGATGGATAGACACGTTATGGACCTTTTGGAAAAGACAAAATCTCTTGGCCCTGTCGGGAATCGAACCATGATTGATGGGATGTTCAGCTCGCGGGCTATTTGCTGTGTGGACCGAGCTGGCCCTTCTCCTCCTTGTGTACAAGTGACTGGAAATTAATTTTGAGGATGTTTGTGCTATGAAATTCCAATTGAAAAACGACTGGGGGTATTGTCCTGTCAGCATCACAAGTGTTGTTGCTTGATAAAGGTAAAGCAATCCCTGTACAGGCGTGGACAGGCCTTGAGGGTTCCAGGAGGCTGAGGCTCAAAAATTTACAGACAGTCGGCACATGAAGGTGGTAAGGTTGTCAGACCTATGCACCGGCCGCCTTTACCCCCCAGGAAATATTCCTGTTACTCATTTCTGTTAGAGGATGAGTCGACCCCAGGGCCGTAGTGCGGCCAGAAGGATTGTCAATGAAAAATCCCAATGGCAGTATCGGGATTGTTTGATAGATAGCTACATAAATCTTAGATAGCTACATGTGTAAATTATCTTAGCTGTATAAAGAATCGCAACATATTTCGACCTGTCTGGGACACATTCAGCTGGTGTCTATTTTAAAAACGCAAGGAAGGTAGTTGATGTGATGTTCAGTGTTTTGTAATTTACGACTGACATTTTTCGTATTCTTGTTTTTGTGATGTTGTGGTGTACTGCGGTTATGTATCCTGTTCAGTGAGTGTTGGTTGTTCTGTTTTTCTTTGCCGGTGTTGCGGGGCGAGTGTGCCGAAAATCCGTTTTCGGTTATGTGCGACTGTGTATGTATTTGTTGGTTTTGCTTGCTCGGTTTGTAGATGTGGAATTCTTCTGTGGCGTTCATGTGTTTTCCTTTGTACGTGATAACATTTATGCTACCACACACCTGGTAACTAGCAGGCTGTTCTGTTTGTTGCGTCATTTCTGATTATGCAGACACATTCTGATTAGTGTTCACGTGATTAAAGAGTCGTATTCCTTTGACAGGCGGAGCTGATCAGAATGACAGGTAGCGTGGGTCGAACCTCACTGAGAGCACGTCATATGTGTTAATTCAACTACTGATATTCAAGAAAGTTGCCGTTGTTTATTCTGAGATCCAAATTAAAATAACAAAGAATATATCTAGACGAAAGTTTGAGTTCTTAGCATTAAATTCTGTGGAATACATATTTTACAACGGCCCGTTAAAGGTTTAAAATCCTGCAAAATAATAAATTGGTGTCATCAGTTAGGTGGGACAGATACGCTAAATAAGTGTGAAACAAATTCTTTAAAGTATTTATAATTCACTTAGAAGAGATATTCAGTTAAGAAGTATATTTTTAGAAGAGTGAAGTATCCATTGTTGTACACAACCTCTTGTGTAGTGGGATAATTTTGAAAATTGTCAGCTTTTTCTAAAACGCCAAGTCTAAGGCAGTGATACACCCGCATGTACCAATATTGAATCGTCGTTATAGCCTTGAATTCAGTGTTAATAAATTTTAAGGCAGTATCAGGCCATGGCTTTACTAAACTCTCATTACTTGCTGTAGGTTCCCTCTAATGTGCTGTTTCAGTGCTATGCCATTTACTGTCATATATTTAGAAGCAGGTGAAATTCGTCGTGTCCTTTTGCGTGGGACTTTTCATATTTTATTATTGACATTTCATTGTTGTAATGTGATATTTTCCAGATTGTTGGTGCCGTTACGACCTATCTCGTTATATTGATTCAGTTCCAACTCACGTTTGCGGATGCAAGCAGATTCGCAACAAACACTTCATCGTCACCGCCTCACCCCACAATGTCGTCTGCTGCGCCCTGAATAAGTTGAACCGGTTACGTATTTGGTAAACCAAAAAATGTAGAATGCAGATAACTCTGAATAATTTTGTAGGGTAAGAAAAAAAGAATAACTCATAAATGGATTACTGTAAGGGCAGTTGAAAGCGGGTCCTACGATTTAAATAAAATTACCAATTTATCTTTCGTTTGTGACAGACGTTTATATATTCCTTACCTAAATTTTATCTTGATGGAGCAGAGTTCTTTTTTTAAATCTAATAGCAAGGAAGTTCCCAGCTCTTCATGTGACACCCAGTCATTACCATGTTTACAAGGACCTGGTATTGGTCCCTGTCCTGAGCCAATGAACCCATGTTAATTGTAAATCATATTTTTTAATTAAAGTGGCCCCTCTGATTTATACTCTGAATTTCACCTAGAAAGAATATAATTTGGAGTCCTCATAACTATAATTTTCCTACACATTATTACCTATAATACCTTGTTTTATATATTGCGAGGGTTGGTCAGAAAATAAGTTTACATGGAGTATAATTTTGGAATTAAAGAACCGACATTCATTGTGAGTATGTCAGGGAAATTCGTCGCCCAGCTTCGAAGCAGAATCATGGCGGCTACAAATTTAAAATGATCGCGAGATGGCAACAGTTGTGACACGATGGCTGGTAACAGAACGCGGACCGATATCAAAAGAAAATAGAAAAGTTAGTTCCACGATATGATAAATGCCTTACTTGTGGTGGGGACTACGTGGAAATGTAGTGGGATAGCTGTACAGTTAAATCAACTCGTTGTTATCATAGCTGAAAATGAAGAACCCTAAATGTACCCACTATAAAACTATTTTCAGACCGATCCTCATATATTAAGAGATTTAGCTGTGTTCGAGAATTACAGTGAACTGTAAAGATGTAATGTTCATACCCTCTTGAACAGATTATTTATAAACTTAATAATGTATCGGTGTGTGTAAAGTAAATATATTATGTTTGACGTTGTAACGGCTGTGTGAATCCAATCCACACCCTCGTATCCAATGTCATTGAAATTCGTTTTAATATTATTCTCCTAACTACGCTTAGGCATTCCAAACGGTCTCACTAAAACCCTGCATGCATTTCTTCTGTCCCTAAGGCGTACACATTCCCTCCCCATCTTCACTGTGACCTACATGATGTTATTGAATCGAATGTATCATATGTGTGACCTACGAATTCACATACCAGCTGTCACTAGATCCATTGACATTTGATGTCTTCACGGGGTCAGTATGAAGACTTGTGTAGCTTGAAGAAGTAAACAGGTTTCTGCAAAACGTTGGTACCTATTTACCAAACTGCAAGGCGTCATATACCGTAGTCGTATGATTGGCAACTTTATGTGTTACAGAGTAATGAAAATGTAGACTTGGCATATTAATTATTTGTTTTGTTAGGGGGAATGTTTGAATAATGAGTTTCTGTGTGAGTCAGTAATCAGCAGATTAGTTGAGCGCGGTCGGCGGAACAAGCTGCACTGGCAGATAGGATATACACTCGCTGTCTTTGTTTCGTTGCATCAAATGCCGTCCTTCAGATCCAGTGACATCAATTCGCTTTTGAAGCCGATATTTGGTGTGCTAAGTGTAATTGGATTGGTGCCGTGCATTTTAAGAAATGGTGATGATTTACAAAATGTTAGGTCATCTAGGTTTACCTTGACGTACAGCGTTACCGCAGTGTCCATGTTGCTGCTCTGTCAGGTTCTTGGGACATGGGAAGTGTCTAAATTATTTTATTTGTCATCTTTATATTATATGGTTGATGTTATGAAAGTAATTGTGATCAATGTGTCTGGAGTCATAATGCTCTTCTGCTGTTTCTTTTATAAACGAAGCCTAATGTCAGTTATTCACAATATTTCCATATTTGACCAAACATTCCAGCATATGTTTCAATTCTACAACGAGCCGTCCTTGTTTTCTGTTTCTCATATTTTCATTTATTTCGTTGTAGACTTGGTATCATTTTCAGTTTCCGTTTCATTTACGGAGTTTTCAGACCACGTTTTTGCGATGTGCGCTGTACATTTAAGCCTTTTCATAATTCAGTTACTGGATTTAATGTTCATGGCGTTCGTATATCTCTTGGGGCAACGATTTAAGCTTCTGAATCTTGTGCCACGGAGACACTGAAGTACGACACCGGTTTTGGTAATCTGAACTACTTTAGGTACCAGCACGCCTTCTTGTGCGATATTTTGGAACTGCTTGACTCCACGTTTGCCGCGCAGACGCTTCTGATTGTGACCTTTAAGTTTGTCTCCCTGACGTCTTATTGTTACTTTGGAATTGTCAGAGTATTGAGCATCCACAGTAGCATCCGTGGAACTGTAACAAGAGAGTGTGTCATGTACGGGTGGTCATGTTGGAACCTTGTTACCCTCGTATCTATGTTCTGGCTGTGCAATTCAACTTGTCGCGAGGTAAGTGTGCATACGAGTCACTTCCAGATATGCATCGTGAGTGACTGGAAGGTAATGGGAATGAACCATTCGATCCAAATAACTGGCCAAAACTATCTCTTTTTTTTTCAAAATGTAATCCGTTACTGCATATTTTATGTTAGAATATTTTACATGGCCCCCCCTTCCAGTTGTGTACAACTACTCTCTTAACTTCCACTGCGTGTGTGTGCGTTCGCGACTGTGTGTAAACTCCGGCAGCAGGGCTGGCCCGAGACATGCGTGTTCCTCGGGAAGGCCATTAATTTTGCGCCCCGGGCAAGCTAATAATTTGGCGCCCTTTCGAAACGGTATTCTTTGAATTTTTCGGCCTAGAACAGAGCTGGAGAATATTTTTGAGGTCGCGTGCCCAAATTGTGGATAATTTTCGGGCAGGTTATTTCGTATGTGGAAAGCCTGAGTTTACCAGCACCATTTTCCGATCATTCCAGTGACGTCTTAGCTCCCCTTACAGGTCGGCGCCCCGGGCAGCTGCCGGGCTGGCCCGCACCTTAGACCGGCCCTGCTCGGCAGCATTCTCAGTAAGGTAAGGCACAATCTGCTTCACAGATTCTGCACACTGAGAGAGCCCTTGCAGGTTTGTAGGTGTGTTATGTACTGGTTATGACAATCTGAACACTGTATAAGTACATGTTCATTACAGGCAAAATTGTAAGGGTACAAGTATGTAGTTGACTAAGATTTGTAATACTGGCAGGACCCATTCTGTCGCCAGAGAGAGCCTACCAAGACAACTAAGATATTCATTGCCAAAACCTGAGAATAAAAGTGTTATCGTGAGCCTCAAGGACGGCGCAACACCGATATTGACTGATTAACAGAGTGACGGTCAAAGTTAATGCAATATTGACTCGGCATCGTCCTGAAGACGGCGACAGAAATGTCAGCCGAAACATTGAAACATCATCAACATAAGACGCTGCTAAATCTCGAAAGCCGGAGTTGCCTGCCCCTTACAGACCAAGTAACTGTACGTCTGGAGTTTACTGCAGTAAAGGACGACTTTATTGTTTCTTTTTACAATACTCTATTTCTAACAGCTTTTACAGCAGTAAGCTATATTGTGCCGATCCCAGTGGCCGTGCGGTCTAAGGCGTGGGTCTGTGGCCGTTCGCTTACTAGGATTGTGGGTTCGAATCCCACCAGAGGCATGGATGTCTGTCTCTTGTGCGTGTTGTGTGCTGTCAGGTAGAGGTTTTTGCGACGGGCTGGTCACTCGTCCAGAGGAGTCCTACCGAATGTGGCGTGTCTAAAAAGTGTGATCGTGAAGCCTCGAAAAATGAGGCGGCCTAGGCTCCCAAGGTGCTGTCGAGCCATTGGGGAAGAAAAAAAGCTATATTGTAGTCATCGTATAGTGGACCTACACACACATGTCCCTGAACCGGGTTTACCAAACACAATTAACCAATTATCAGATATTCATGGGTCCCTATTGTAGTGTCCTTTAAAAATGCTTTTTAATAAATATTTCAGCTTCAGTAACCATAATGTATCTCCAGGGATCTTAATTAGTAATATCCATTAAATGAAAGTCCATTCCCTGCCGATAAAAAACAAACACCAATTAAACAAAATTGAAAAGTGTGAGAAGTATTACGCATTTTCTGTTCTAATGTTCCTTTAAATCCCCATGTTGATAGCTGTGTGTGCGGTTCATATGGTGATTGGCATTCCAATAGTAATTCTTAAATCAATAGTTTGTCGGCATGTATAGAAGCAGAAGTTTTCGTCTTTGGCGCAGTTCTTAAATTACTGGACTATTGATAAATAAACATTTTTCTGTCAGTGGTTATTCGAAGGAGGAAACGTTGCTTTTAAGGACATTTGTGTTAGTTTCGATATCACTGCGATGTGCCAGGTGTACAGTGCCTTAAAGTTGCTGTTCTACGTATCAAAGGTACTGGGCTTCGCTCCTTACACCCTTCTGGAAAATGGAGTCCTCGTGCCTTCCCGCGCTGCAAAGAGATACAGTGTATTTCTGTGCAGCAGTGTTATCGCCTCCGAAGTGGAAGTGTTCGCTTTCAGTATGAGAGATACTCCCATTCTTGTTACCGGATTTGTGCTCATCTCTTTGAGTTCTTGGTTGACACACCTGCTTTCTGTCTTCATGTCTATACATGCACATAAAAAAATTGTGAAAATAACACAGAACCTTAACACGTTGGATTCCATGCTTCATCAAACATTATATGCCCACAAGAAACAATTCTATGGTCTTCTTGCCCAACTGGTGATTGGATTTATTTCATTAGGGTCTTTCTTATTTTGGGATAGTTTTTTTATTGGTAATAAAACAACTAATTTTTTTGGTGTTGCAATGAAATTTTTTCATGTTGCTCTAAAATTTATTTGTGTTTTCGGCGATTACATTGTTGTGCTTCAGTACATAAATCTTGTTCTATTCACTGGTCTGCGTTTTTCTCACATAAACGTAAGGTTTTTTGAACTGCGACACTTATGTTCACAACACCCATCAACTGCACGCGTGTCTTCTTCAGTAACATGTCGCTCTGTCTCTGAAATGACGTCTCCGAAACCGGTCGGGCTTCAGTTAGATGAAGTGTCAGTCTTAGTCGACATTCACAATAAATTGCTTGATACAGTTCGAAGTATAAATTCGACATATTCACTGCAGATATTGTTCAACGTAACTAAAATATTCATCCATGTTACATTTTGTCTCTACTTCTTCATTTTAACATTTTCGAATGATTATGGTGCACAGTACAAAGTTTATACGTTGTTCATATGTTTCTGGAGCTCTCTTCACCTTATTTTGATTATAGCTTCCTGTGACTATACAAAGAGGCAGGTAAGTGTGGATTACGGTTCATGTTTATTTAGTACACCTCTCCCCGTCACAAAGAAGTCATGAGCTGCAGAAATAGTGTGTGTGTGTGTGTGTGTGTCACACTGTAAAGTACTTGTAACTAATGTGAAAAATGTCGGCATATCCTGCTCATTTTTAATTAAACGAAACACAAAAGTCTCAGTCTATAAAACAATGAACGAATGCATATCGTTGTCTCCGTGCAGATAAATTTAACGTATAAGGATCTGAAGATTGTATATGACAACTAAACGCAGTAAGTCCATAAAGTCTTTGAGTTTAGATGTAACCTTTCGCCGTACGGAATCGCCATATATTAATATCTTGGGCAATTAAAAATTCCGCAACAGTTAAGTACAGTAACTATTACTGAAAAGTAAAACAGTAGTCAGTAAGCTACTAAATACATGTGATGTAGACCTGTGTTATTTTTATTACGTTTCTCTAAAAAAAATTATTTTAATAATATCTGAAAGTTTGAATTATAATAATAAAATCAGTAGTTGTTATGCAAAGTGTGAGTGTATATCATTCTGGATACTTCGGATCTTCACTGTAAAAGTGAGAATATTATTAAGTATTGACCTTAGTTTAACTGTTAGATATGCGTATTAAGCTTGGTTCCTTGCCGTAAAAGAGAAAAATAGATTGAGGTGTTTGAAGAGGATTTTTGGAACTAAAATCGAGAAAGTAACAGATGGCTGAAGAAAGTTACACAAAGAGGGTTTCATGATAAACGGATGGAGGGAAGATATTATGGACTGGTGTGTAATACATTTCGGATGAGTAAAAGTATTTTTGCAGCTATTGAGTGTGTTCCATGTGGAAATTTTTCAGGCAGTTATATAATAATAATATAATAATAATAACAACCATGGCTCAACAGCCCTATATGGGCTCAGGCCTCCTCTTTCCGAGGTTACTGGGTCGTGCGCATTCGTGGCAGTTGGTGACTGGTCAACTGGCCGCGCTGCTGTTCTATCGATCCTGATGTGACCGCCAGGCAGTCAGGAGACTTGGGTGAGAAATGACCACAATTTAGCTTACGAAACATTTCTATTCATGCTCGTAAGCTTCTTTTTCATGCCGTAAATCTACGACATGGGACCGACGGCTTTACTTCCCCTCCGAAGGAAGTGGTGCTCCGGATTTTTATCACCCTTAAAAATCCATCGACCTCGGTCGGGATCCAGTGGCGAGCACGCTAACCACTAGTCCACCGAGGGCGACTTTCAGGCAGTTGGATGCCGTAAATACCTAAATTCACTTGTCGACCATGTAGATGTAGCCTTAAATTCCTGAGTCAAACTTTTTTCTATTTTATGACGTTGTAATCGGGTATTATGAAGGGACTTTCGCTATAGAATTTAAAATAACGAATTTTTGTTTTGTTAGTGAATAACGTGAATGCGAGTTGCACCCGGTATTAAGTGGGCTTGGATAGCTGAGTCGGTATAGCGACTCGCTACGGACTGGTCGGTTCGGGGATCGAATCCCGGTGACAGCAGGATTTTCCGCATCCGCCCACATCGGCCCTGGGGCCTACCCAGCCCCCTGTACAATGGGTACCGGGGGTACAGCGGCCAGGGCGTGGCGTTGACTGCCTACCCGCACCTAGCGCCGAAGTTAAAGAAAGAGTAGAACTGTACCTCTTCTTCCCCCTCCTGGGCCTTCATGGCCTCTTTTAGGGTGAACTTTACCTTTACTTTACCCAGTATTACACAAATAGTTTGTTTTGAGATAATATTTATCTCGAACTTCAAGGTTTCTCTCGCCATTAGCCGCGTCATTTCGGAGCAAATCTCCAATATTTCGGATATTTCTACATCATAATAAACGTATCCGAAATGTTGAAATTTTTGTCGAAATGAGGCGGATGATACACCGAAAAAATTTAGTAACAATTACCCCACCATCCTTAGCCTTTTTCTTAGTATGAAGAAATTCTGAGAACCCATTTGCAGTTTTATTTCAAACTTTCCTTCGTTTTCAGGCGAATCGCTCGGCCATTCTGGTGCATAAATTACTTAACAAGACTAAGGACGCTGATGTCAGGGAGGAGGTATGTTATGTCAATGTTTGCTTAAACGTCAATCTTGACACCACACAAACGTTTTGAAATTTAATGTCCTAACATTTTTCAATGTGTTCTTGTAATAATGAATTATTGTTACAGACGAAGTATTGCAGTAGTGTTTCGAGTGTTGCGGTGTGCTCGTTGTCCATGTTCGTTAGAATATGTCTCACAATTCAGTGCTAAACATATCCTTTACAGGTGTTCTGCAGAAATGTAATTCGGTCAAATATGGGACCCAGCGGAGTACATTTAAAAGTTTATCTGATGACGTTATAAGAGCCACCTTCCGAAACGCCCTTCTTAACCAAGACGAGATGATACAGTGTGTCCAATATACGTGTCAGTTTAATGACTCTTTCCTCATGGATTCTGATGAAAAGATTGATAAGGCATTTTACCAACAACACATTTAAATGCCAAAATTATACGATGCAGTATTAAGAGACGTAAGATGTACATGCGAAATTAAATGTAGCATTGCCTTGGCAAAAGCAGCATTCAGCAAGAAGAAGAAGAAGAAGACTCTTTTTCACCAGCAAATTGGACTTCAGTTTAAGGAAGAATTTTAAATGTGGTGCTGGAGCAGGATGGAGAAGATCAGTTGGATCGATCGTGTCAAAAATTACGAAGTGTTACGTAGATTCAAGGAGGACAGGAATATCCTACATACAGTAAACAGATGAAAGGCTAACTGGATTGGTCACATCTTACGTAAGAGCTGCCTTCTAAAACACGTTATTGAAGGAAAGATACATGGAATAAGTGAGGGGAAGACGAGGAAGAAGACGTAAGCAGCTACTGGATGACCTTAAGGAAACGAGTTGATACTGGAAATCGAAATAGGAAGCACTATATCGTACTATGTGGAGAACTGGCTTTGGAAAAGGATATGGACCTGTCTTAAGACAGACTACGTGATGATTGAATAAATGGAGAAATCATTTTTAGTTTAATGAATGTCCATTAAGTTCCTACCAAGATGCACGTAATTAATTAATGATAAATTACAAGTCGAATTTTATAAATAAAATATAGATGAACATACTGAAGCCAATAAGCAGTTGATGGAAATATAAATACGGTAACGGGAATAATTATAAAAACACTAATTAGTAGTAGGTATATATACAGTTAAGGGCCATATCTGGATACACGAGGAATTTAACAGAAGAGTTGCGGATACAGTAATGTTACATGTAATCATTATTTTAGAGTTTCAAGTTTTTAACCAAAACGTTTTAAGCGTTTGTATATGTTACGTAAAGGACCTAATATTTCTATGTTCTAGCTTCAAATGTTCTCACTGCAGCTGTTCCATCGGAAGGTCCAGTTCACAGCCTGCGGGTTTTTTCCTCTAGATTTCACCCTTTTATATGCGGTGAGATATTTTTGTGTGGTTTATGAACAGTAATATTGTTCGGATCCTGTAAGCTTTACAACAATCGAAAAATTAGTTAATAAACAGCTGATCTCGCTGAACTTGTAGCTGCATTCCTGACATTTTCTAAATAGGCATAGCAGTTCAGATCTGTGCCTGGAAATGGTATATGTCACTTTTAGTAAATTTCTTATGTTTTAGATACGCTTGAATATATGTATATAGTATATCGAAGTAGATGAAACTGCAGTTTTGCCTGTTATTTTGTGTGGGTGTGAAATTTTCTCTGTAATGTTAAGAGATGGATATAGAACATGGGTGTTTGAGAATGGTATGCTGAGAACATGCGTATATAAGAGGGAGGAAGTAACAGGAGGTTAGGAAAATTACATCACGAGGATCTTAATATTATTGCTCCTTGCCGCTTACTGTTAGGATGATCAGATCGACGAGGATACCGTGGGGGAGGCAGGTGGCACATGTGAGAGATTAGATGTGATCGCAGAATTTTATTAGGGAAACCCGAAGGGAAGGAAACACTATCGAGGTCTTAAGTATATATGGGAGGATAATATTAAAAGGTATCGGAATGGTATATGAGGGTGTAGACTGGATTTAGGTGGCTCAGGATGTCTGCAGGGGACGAGGTAGTGAATCTGCAAGTTTCGTGCAATACGAGGAATATCTTAACCAGCTGAGGAACTGTTAAATTCTCCTAAACAAGAAATCTTTTTCTTCTTCTTCGGTGGCACTACAGTCCAATGCGGACCTTCGCTTCCTTAATGGCCCTTTCCCAGTCAGCTCTGTTTTTTTACCTTTCTTTCCAGTTGTTAATTTTACACTTCTTAATGTCAAACAAGAAATCTATTGCGTGTAATTAGTCAGTGGCAATACTAATAGGAGTACTGATTGTAGTAGTGTGATCACATTAGTATGAGTAGGCTTGTGGTGGGATGAGAAATGCATTCGTCGGTGTGCGTTTATGTACACATAGAGAGTCGTGACTTGTTGCAGATTGTTGGTGCTGTGACGACATATCTGGTGATTCTGATACAGTTCCAGCTGTCCTTCCTGACAACTCAGCATCACAACTTTACAAACCCGATGTCTCAGTCAGACACCTCGAATGTTTCTACACAACCCTAGCAACCGTTCTAAATTCAGAAACGTTAAATCGTGATTGTTTCGTCTCTGTCACTGAGTGCAAGAATCTCCTTCTGTCCACGAGAAATAAATGTTGGCATTAACATATGGATTGTCTGTGGTGCGGTTGGCACAACTGCATATCGCAAACATGTAATTCCCTCCATTTGTACCACTGTACAGTAGTAATTAATGCTGATGAAACAGTGGGGAAGACCATATGCTGTTAATTCTTAGTACACAGGTCGTAAATATCAGTGTGTTGCCTTACAATTGTGTATGTACATCTTTACACGTTTTAGGTTAAATTGTATTTGCAACTGAACGATACTGAATTGGAATTATGCAGTGAACTTCAGTGATAATGTCATACAAATATATCTGTACAACTAAGTGTTTCCTTACTTAAAGTTTGCGTTTGGAATAATCAGGAGATTTAAGGCTCGAAAACGACGAAGTTTAATTTTCATTCACTTATGTATTAGAAAAAGTGCATAAAATACAATCATTTGGACTTAAAACACATCTGTTTACAAATATTAGCACTATAATTATCATCATTTATCATTTAAATAAAAGGTAATCTGAAGTGCAAAACTTGAGTGTTGTTTTTCTTCAACCCATCTCCCCCCCCACCCCCCCAAATGATAACAACCGGAACAAAATTTATTTGCAGAGAGGTTCTACAATCTAGCTCTACTCTGATGTCATTCGCAAGGTAGACAACGTAATTTTTTAAATCCGTCAACAGGCCTGGCCAGACCCTGAGGTTTCCAGGAGGTCGAGGATCCTAGAATTCCTAGACAATTGGCACATGAAGGTGTTAAGATTGTCAGCCCTACGCACCGGCCGCCTTTACCCCCAGGAAATATTCCTGGTACTCATTTCTGTTAGAGGCTGAGTCTAGCCCAGGGCCATAGTGCGGCCGAAAGGATTATGTCAATGAAAAATTCCAATGACATCGGGAATCGAACCCGCGACCTTCCGGCTTAAAGCGCAGTGCCTCAACTAAGCCACCGCATGCCCCCAGACAAAGCAGTTACGGTATTAAAATGGCGACGTTATTCCCATATCTATTAACACCAAAGTTAAGAATGCTAATGTTAAAAACAAATCACACTCCTTGAAGTTTTCCAGATTCTCTTTTACTGTGCCCACAAATACAACCGTTCGCTTGGCATAATATATAAGTTATGCTTATAACGTAAATTTGAACCCGCTTGGGATTTGTGGTGAAAAAAGTGGCACTGGGGAGAGGTTTTTTCTTCGAGTACTACTGATTTCCCATTTCATTATCATTTCACGAATTGTTAATATTCGTAAACTCATATACCATCGAGCCATATAACAGAGGCGGCCACAAAGCGGCTTACGCAAGTTGACTGTAAAAAAACTAATACGTGCTTAGGTAGTTTGCACGCACAGGAAGCTGAGCGTGAGTGGCGTTTTAAAAGATTTTCTAAAGCAGGGAAAAGTCATAATTAATTGAAACTAACCTGCTGTAGTTGGGTGAACAAAAATAAGAAGCCATGAAATAAGGTAAAAATATTTTAATTCGTTGGTGCACGTCTCTCGCCTAATTTGCTTCCTAAGTGCGGCATCCGAGCTCATGTACCTGACCACTCCTGCTAGGTAACCTTAGCAGTTGACAGCGTCGTTAAATAAGACACAACCCACGAATGGCGTATGCTTTCTGTTTAATGTGATCATTGATGTCAGTAGTGGTTCTCTGCGGAAGGTGTGGCCATGTTAGGTTGTGGTGGTGCTTTTCTTGCTTGAGTCTGATAGAGCAAGTTGAAACTGAATCATGATCATCAGATACGTAACGACTGCTCCCACTATCTGCAACATTAAAGAAGAAAGGCGTTTCAGAGCTACATTAGATACAGGATGTTTCTTTTGTCGTGTTTCTGAGCACGGCCGCTTTATCGCATAGAAAGCCGCTATTCAACGGGACATCGCACGAAAGTTAACTCTGCTCGTGGATACCATTACAGGGCCATTCTGTGTACTGCTGCTTTTCGTATTTCGCGTAATCCACAGTGATGATTCTTCTGGTTTCGTGAAATGCGTATCATTTTGTGACAAATTTAACGGCTGTCGGCGTCTAAAGATATGTGCGTTCTGTACTTAGTCACTCAGTTTACATTTATGTTACATATTTATATTGTACCATAATATCTGGCATAGAATTTCTAAGATCCACCCAATCGCCACTGAGCGTACTTTTGAGTTGCGTGATTTCAGGCTTCCGCCGCGATGTAGATGAGATCTGCGCTCTTCTGGGATATTACGCAGCGTTGACTGGTAGTTCTGTGCCGACGTTTAGGGACAACCTATCGGTCCCATCTTCAACGGTCCAGAAGTCCAAGATGAAAGCTTTCTTCTTGGACTTCTTGATTCTTAAAGATGGGACCGATAGGTTGTCCCTAAACGTCGGCACAGAACTACCTGTCAACGCTGCGCAATATCCCAGGAGAGCGCAGATCTCATACTTTGAGTTAGTAATTAACAGAGCTGTGTACATCTATAAATACAAGTAAGCTAAACTTTATGAATGATCTTTTTTGTGTGTGTGTGTGTGAAGGGCCCCGCAGCAGATGCTGCGTACGAACCGCAGCCATGAGGCTTATTTTGCAACCCTGTGATTATGATTTGTTTTCGTTTTTCCTTGTAATGGAGCACCGGTGGAATGAAAGTGACAGGGGCAAATCGAAGTACTCGGGGAAAAACCTGTCCCAGTGTCACTTTGTCCACCACAAATCCCACATGGACTGACCCGGGATCGAACCCAGACCTCCGCGGTGAGACGCCGGCAACTAACCGCCTAAGCCATGGCATGGCCATGAATGATCTAATAGTAATAATATGTCTGTCTGTTTGCAGCTGTGTTTGGAAGTGATTGAGTTTTGGAAGGATAAATTGGTGTGATTGTCAATAACAAACTCATTAACCCACCAAGTAACGAACTCCATGCTGCAAAGTCTATCTTGGGAAGTGGTTAGTTGCGCATCTGATCTAGAAATTCCCCATCACTGGACTGTCCCATAAACCAGTCAAATTAATTTCAGTGTGTCACACAGTATTTTTGAAGTTGATTTAATTATTACCTTCCCATATACTTCTTGGTTACCCGATCGGTCTTTGCCCTTCTTGTCTGTCAAATAATACTTCGTATGCATATCCCATAGCGTTCATGCATCCTGCATGTTCTGTCCATGCCATCTTGTCATTTCATGTCCCTTGTAATGCTCAGTAAAGAGTAATAATTGCCTTCCATTATCCCATTTCTTCATCTTTCCTAGATCGAAATATTCTCATCGTGTCATCAGATATTGTCTGTCTGTTCTTGTCTGTCTAATCTTATCGGTAAATAACAATCTGTCTTTTCCTCGTGGTGACGGATTAAAGTAGAATTACGGTTTTGTTACGATTTACATAGGAGACGGAATGTACAACAAAAGAAGTTGCAGTTTACATTCAAGACACTGTCGCTGATGATCTTACCGAATTCAGTAGTGTAAAGTCCAGAGTGAAGAATCCACAGGCCGTAAACTGAACCTTTCGGTGGAGCAGCTGCAGTGAGAATTGCTGAAGCTGAAACAGACAAAATGTTGTGTTGAAACGTCTCGTTATTAATAATACAAGAGTATTCAGTCTTCATTAAAGAATAAGCACGCAGTTGAAGCAGCTGTGTAGGAAGTAAGGGTATTAGGTTACAAGTTTGAGAAGAAATTTGAATACTTGAACAATTTTTATAACCTACACATTTAGGATATATTTTACCTCTTCTTTCAGAGCCAAGTCATTCGTCTTTCCCATTAATTTGTGTACGACGACAGCAGTGCGGTTTATCTGAAAATTAATATGGATCATATATTTCTAAGCGTATTGTCAGGGCTTTGTTATTTGCTGTGGTCCACAGACCACTGGAGATAGCGGACTGCATATAAATAGACAAAACTGTCTCGACATATATATATATACTTATATGTTAATTTAATGCAGAGTTTCTTAGTGGATTATTGTCGTAAGAATTGAGGTCGAAATTTAAGTATGCTGTCTGGGAACTACGTTAAAAAATCTAAAGAAAAATATTTATACGACGTATAAACACAGCCCTTTACATACACACACACACACAGAGAGTGCTGCATGTTTCGGCTGCTCGTCACCATCAGACAACCTTGAATATTCAAATATTCTGGAATGTTAAGCTATATCGATTGCTAAATAGCCAACGGATCTTGGTCTTGTTTTGATAGCTTTACTCTGAAGATGGAGTCACTGCAGTAATTTGGAATGTCGGTATCTGTTTATATGTTTGATTTTGACAGTGAAATGCAAGAGCTTGCTGTAATTGCAAAACAGATATGATTTTCGCGAAGAAACAGGGAAGGCAGTATTTAAGTACAGAGACAAGTTGTAAATTCCTGGAAGATTTAATTGTTAAAAAAGTTAAAAGTACTGTACTTTATGACTTACCTCATTAGCAGTGACAGCGGTGAAGTACACCAACGAGATCAGTCTTGCTGAATAAATTATTAGCCACACAAAGTAAGACCCATTTGTTGTAAATTCACAGAAGGAACTTTCTTTTTGGACAATAAAACTCATGAGAATGTAATATAGAATAAAGGTGAGTGATGTGAATGATTTTGCTACGGACAGCAATAACATTGGAGAATATATTGCATTTACTGATTCAGCAATGTCGCAGGCCGAAGCATGGAGTTCTCTAAGCTGCTTAAAACGCATCACTTTTGAGTAGAATTTCACACGATTTGAAGTCACTGAATTATTTGAAACTGTGAATAAAGCCGATTCCTGTCTATTCGTCTCGTTTGCATACGGCGGATCGTTAAGTACGTCGTCATTTTGACGAACAGCTTCGATATGTTTGTTGCAGTTCTGAACAGTACGTTTCAGTATATTTATGAATGCAACGAACTGATGTTCCGACATGAAGCCAGCAAGGTCTGCGGTGCAAAAGAGCATGTCGAACCAAACATTATGAGACTCGGGAAATGCAATTATGGCTTGAGAAATTTCTAATACGCCACCAGTGACTATCATAATGACATTCAATATTTGCATAGTCAACAACAACTGTACATCTTTCCTCCACGCATAATAGTAAGTTCCCCGAATTAAATCGTTTAACCTTAAAAACTGTCTCGCTGTCTGCCTACACCCTAACAGACAGGTGAAGTAAGCAGATACTACAAGACACAGGTGCCCAATATATAGAATATTTTCACCTGAATTGCATATATTTTTCCAAGTAGTCATTTCTGTTAGTCGGTATGCAAATATGCCGGCATTTAGTATCAGCATTGCAATACTGTATATTAGAGCAGACACGGTCACAGTAATCCTGCCGTTACCAATATCACCAACTGCATTGTAAGGCGATAGTCCTAAGACTTTAGATACGAAAAATACGGGTTTTAAAACAGAATAAACATCCACTGCTTCTGTGTGTCTGTCCATTGCCGTTGTGAACGTGTCGTAAGGCTAATACTGGCAGACGTAAGCTTGTATGAAACATGTCATGTAGTTCTGCTTCACTGCATAATCCATAATGTTGTTATGCTGAGTTTTGGGTTACCATGGTTATCATGATTGAACGTTCGTGCTACGGCTTTAATGAGTGATAACATTAAGTGTAAATACCTGTCACTTTCATGCAGCGAATTCACGAAAAATAGATGTTAGTTGGCAGTTAAACAGAGGAGCATCAGTCACGACTGTTTTTTTCACGCAATATATGTTATTGTCCGAAACAAGCAGCAGGTTTCGGCTGTTTCATTAAGCCATAGTAATGGAATACTAGATATTATCTGGATACGCAGTTGTGGCTGACGGTACATCTGTTGATTTATCTGTTTATGCAGCACAACAGGATGTATCGTCGTTAGATTGTACATCGTAGTTGTACATTTTGAACAATTGTTGGGGCGTGGGATTTTACGTTAATTTGAAGCAGAGTTTATTTGTGGTTATTTTAATAAAATTGAGGTCAGCATGTAAGTATGCTTGCGGGGGAACTACGTTAAAAATTAGAAAGACAAAAGACGTATATTCACCGTCAAAACACAGCCCTGTACACACACACACACACACACACACTCACACTCACACACAGAGTGCTGCGTGTTTCGGCTGCTCGCCATTATCAGACACCCATGAAGATTCAAATCTTCTGGAATGTTAAGCCATATCGACTGATAAATAGCCAACGGATCTTGTCTCTGTTTTGATTGTTTTACCCTGAAGATGGAATCACTGCAGTACTTCGAAATGTCGGTATCTGTTTATTAGTCCGCACAGCGTAACATCTCGGAAGACTTGAATCGTCAGCAACATCGCTGTGAGAACCAGAATTCTTGCATCAGAACCTCATGAAGGCATTACATACACGCGAACGTGGAAGTGTGTTTACTTAAGTCTATCATTGTGATATAAAAATAGTAAAAATATAGGGTAAACAGTTGCAGTAACGACATGGCTACAAGAACTTCTGATATTCTGCCACCGCCAATATGTCGCTGTGTGTACGATAGAGGCAATTGGCGCAAAGGGCTTTAAACGCGTACACTATAGAGGGATTAGTAGCATCAGAAGTTTTACACTGTAGAGGGGTCAGTAGCTTAAGACTTTTGGTAGTAGTCTTGTGTTGTTCCTGCTAACGGCTTTTGAAATTAACATTGTGTGCTCAAGTGGTCAAAAATTGAGTACAGATTTTTACAAAAGCTCTGAAATTTTGACTTTCTTACTATTATTTCAATTTCATATTACGAATTTGTGGGTGGTAGATCATCTTCTGTAGTGCAGCTTGTCAGCATAAACGCCATGTATCTTCTGCACTTACCATTTTCTGCGATGTGGTATATCATGTGTAAACTCGAGATGGATGCAATGACGCCGTATTTGGTGACTAAAATTAAGAAATACTTGTTTTATGAGTTAAATTATATTTACTGTCCCAGTTTTCATGGCGCCAGTTTTTTGGAATTAGGAACGATATAAACGAATTTTTAAACATTTCGGGGCTCATGTGTCGATAAGACAAATATCGGATAAGAGGGAAATAACCAGAGGAGCTGCCCGCATAGAAATTTGTTAACATTTGCACTGTTTATGATGGTGAATAGGGGTTCAGGACGATGCACCGGTTTACATGCTATATAATTTAATAAAAATAAACAATTTTCCGTCTACGTGCTGTGCAATTTTTCTGATTGTAGCACATTTTTTAAGATGGTGTTCTTATATATCATACGGATACAATAACGTCTTTTGTCACTTTGCAACTTTACATATGTTTACTGATATCTGGGAGGTAATAGACGTTTCTTAATTCCATACCTACAACTTAATGAATATAAGGAATTAAAATACAGTCGAACCCGGTTATAACGACATCGGTTTCTGCGACATCTCGCCTATAACGTCAGATTTTCTGTGGTTCTAATTAATTCCTCACTGTTAACCATAACATTGTACTGCTCGGTTACAAAAACTCTCGTTTATAACGACACAATTTATTCGGTCCCTTTCATGACGTTATACTCGAGTTCTAGTGTACATAATAAGAAATGTGAAAGTATAATTTGTAACTCTGACAATTACTTAAAAATATTTCCGTTATTGTAGCCGTTTACCCTAATATTGACATATGATAAATATAAACACGTGTTAGTATAATTCCACATTTCGCGTGTGTCGAATGACTGCAAGTGGGGTGTGACGGTACTATACAGCCGACACGTGCGACATTCTGCACTATGTAAAATGTTTTATTTTTACAGTGAAATGCAACAGCTTGCTGTAATTGAAAAACAGAAGTGATTCTCACGACGAAACAGGGAAGGCAGTATTTAAGTACAGAGACAAATTGTAAATTCCTGGAACATTTAATTGCTCAAAAAGTTAAAGTATTGTACTTTATTACTTACCTCATTAGCAGTGACAGCGGTGAAGTACACCAACGAGATCAGTCTTGCTGAATAAAATATTAGCCATACGAAGTAAGACGCACTTGTTGAAAATACACACAAGGAACTTGTTTTTTGAACAATAAAGCTCGTGAGAACGTAATATAGAATATGCGTGAGTGATGTGAATGATTTTGCTACGGACAGCAATAACATTGGAGAATATATTGCATTTACTGATTCAGCAATGTCGCAGGCCGAAGCATGGAGTTCTCTAAGCTGCTTAAAACGCATCACTTTTGAGTGGACTTTCTCACGATTTGAAGTCACTGAATTATTTGAAACAGTGAATAAAGCCGATTCCTGTCTATTCATCTCGTTTGCATACGGCGGATCGTTAAGTACGTCGTCATTTTCACGAACAGCATCGATATGTTTGTTGCAGTTCTGAACAGTACGTTGCAGTATATTTATGAATGCAACGAACTGATGTTCCGACATGAAGCCAGCAAGGTCTGCGGTGTAATAGAGCATGTAGAGCAAAACCTTATAAGACCAATGAAATGCAATTATGGCTTGAGAAATTTCCAATACGCCACCAGTGACTATCATAATGACACTCAATATTTGCATAGTCAACAACAACTGTACATCTTTCCTCCACACAGAATAGTTAGTTCCCCCCATTAAGTCGTTTAACCTTAAAAACTGTCGCGCTGTCTGCCTACACCCTAACAGACAGGTGAAGTAAGCAGATACTGCGTGACACAGTGTCCCGAGACACAGAATATGTTCACTAGAACTGCAGATACTTTCCCACGACAGCATTAGTTGGAATAAGCCGTATGCAAATACGCCGGCATTTAGTATCAGCATTCCAATACTGTATATTACAGCAGACACGGTCACAGTAATCCTGCGGTTACCAGTATCACCAACTGCATTGTAAGGCGATAGTCCTAAGACTTTAGATGCGAAAAATACGGGTTTTAAAACAGAATAAACATCCACTGCTTCTGTGTGTCTGTCCATTGCCATTGTGAACGTGTCGTAAGGATAATATTGGCAGATATAAGCTTGTATAAAACATGTTATATAGTTCTGCTTCACTGCATGATCGATTATGTTGTTATCCTGAGTTTTGGGTTACCCCATTATCATAATTGAACGTTCATTCTACGGCTTTATTGAGTAATAACATTAAATGTTTGGACCAGTCACTTTCCTGCAGCGAATTCACGAAAAATAGATTTTAGTTGACAGTTAAAGAGACGGATCATCAGTCAGAACTCTTTTTTCACGCAATATACTTTATTGTCCAAAACAAGCTGCATGTTTCGGCTTTTTCGTTAAGCCATAGTCATGGGATACTAGATATTATCTGGACACGCAGTTGTGGCTGACGGTACATCTGTTGATTTATCTGTTTATGCAGCACAACAGGATGTCTCATCGTTAGATTGTACATCGTAGTTGTACGATTTGTACATGTCTTGGGGCGTGGTAAAGTAATTGTAAAAACGAGCAATACATCTGTTTTCTGACAAATACAAATGTTTTGATGACACGTTAGAGAACAGAGAGGTTTTGTTGTGACTCTCAAAAAACTTCGAGGTTTTTAACAGAGATATCGTTGTCTCAGACACATATTTTGACCATTCTGTGTGACGTGTACTTACTGAAAATAGGAGCGTGTATTGTGAGAGACATTCCTAATTAAAGTATCAAACTGCACGGCGTCATATGCCAGAAGACGATATTGTTATGTGTTTCAGTATAAATAATTCGGGGTTTTAGTGCAATTGTTGCACTGCGCGCCACTCAGTTGGGGCTTAGACACAGCATGTCTGCACATTCACGTCAGTAAGCATATTTCATTTTTCAGATTATTGAATAATTTCGATTAAACATTGTATAGTTTGTATACACGAAGATTTTTCTAGCGTGTTTTGATGCTGTGTACTCATCACATTAGAAGGACATAGTTGCTGGTTTACATGGTGCACAAACATAGCCGTATCTTATGTTATACTTATGGTAGGGGGACAAGTGGTAGGCTGTTGTGAGCGCGGTAATGAACTTTCGGGTTCCATAAATATACGGGAATTTCTTGACCAGCTGATGAACTATATCTTTTCGTGAAGGATCTGCTCAATGGAGTTGCTTATTTATTCAGTTATCAGATCCCCTCGATTCAAATCTTCTGGAATGTTAAGCCAAATCTAGTGATGAATAGCCAACGAATCTTGGTCTCTGTTTGGATTGCTTTACCCTGAAGATGGAGTCACTGTAATAATTTGAAATGTCGGTATCTGTTCATCAGTGCGCACGGCGTAACATCTCAGAAGACTTGAATCGTCAGCAACACCGCTGTGAGAACCTGAATTCTATCAGCAGAACCCCCTGAAGTCATTACATGCAGCTGAATGTGGAAGTGTGTTTGCGTAAGTGTATCTTTGTGATACATAAATAGTAAGAATATAGCACGTATTTATAATATCCATGTGTAACACACAGAAGCTTGTGTAAATGGAGTCCCATTTTCTGGATGTATGAAATGACGGCAAGTGGTTCTGATGGTACCGGACAGCCGGAACATGCAACACTCCGTATATAGCTTGTCTACATGAAACCTTTCCAGTCATTGAATAAGTACAACTACCGAAATGGGTCACATAACATAACGCAGTTTTTCTTATGGCAAAAAATTCAAACTGTATACATATTTTATTTATTTATTTAACTTTATTATCAATTATTTTATAACGAGGAGCTTTATGATCCCTGCTTCTCACCAAATGTTATTCGGATGATCAAATCAAGAAGAATGAGATGGGCGGGGTCTGTAGCTCGTTTGGGAGAGAGAAGAAAATGTGCATACAGAATGTTGGGGGGGGGGGAGCCTGAGGGAAGAAGACCACTTGGAAGTACTAGGTGTAGTTGGGGAGTAATATTAAAATGGATCTTCAAGAAGTGAGATGGGGGGACATGGACTGAATTGGTCTGGCTCAGGATAGGGACAGGTGGCGGGCTATTGAAGAAGACCAGATCAGTTCCTCAGACACAATGTAATTCTCGAGCGAAATACCGAAGGACACCATCAATTGGAATATTGATGCGTGAGCGGCGTAGTGTTCTTCGGCAGACAGATCCAGGCGTGCGAGCACAACTGCCGAGGATGTGGAACGGCTCCGATAATCGTTTATGCGGAATCCGCAGAACTCCATGGGTGCAGTGGAAATTGAAATGTGCCACGGTCAGCAGTGTACAGAGTGCTACAGGCGAGTGAAAGGATCAAATTGTGGAGGATAGCAGACCCCAATGATCGTCCGCTGCGTTATGCATTTGCCTCAGACGTTTTGGAACAACGGGATGAGCCGTGGGTTCCTATAGGCGTGGTATTTGCTGACAAGGCTATCTGCCATGTCTCAGGAAGAGTCAGCCGCTACAACATTTGAACGGGGCGCTTTGAAAAGCCTCATGGTTTGCGAGAGATGGAATGTGACAGCCTGCAACATGCATGGTCGTGCGGCGGAAGCATTTTTCTTAAATGAACTGAACTAACTAACTCCATGGAGCAGAGTCCTTCTTGAGAAGCTAACAGGTCCTCAGCTAGTCAAGAAATTCCCCGCATTTTATAGAACCCGAAAGTTCATTACCGCATTCACAAGAACACGCCACCTGTCCCTATCCTGAGCTACCCTGCTCTTACTGTGCCTCCTTTGTCCCACCTAACCTCCTGTACACCCACTAAATCTAATTTACATCTCGCTTATTCCCTGGCCACTGTCATAAGTGACCCTGACCTATACAGGCTCCTCACGTTCCATGTCCCAAATCTCATGTTCCATTTCCGTTGCTTAAGTTGTACCAAAGAATCAGTCCAGGTCCGAGGCTTTGTTAAATTATTCGTAACTTGGTAATTTTTTTACGGTGAGGATTTGTTAGCACCTCGTCCAACTCCCAAGCTGGAAGACCACCCCTAATCGGCTGTCCGCAACTGCTTATTCAATGTATTTGCAGCTAACCTTCATAACTGGAGGCCGTTCCTCCATCCGCAACCTGAGGATGCACCATGCCGTAGTGACAGGGAGCCGCTTATCATGGCCAGATGTTACGAAATTATGATGTCCATTTGTCTAACCTCGATAAAGAGGAGCTGCAGCAGGAGGTGACTGATACTGTAAATAGTCCTTCGATGGTTCGCTCGAAAATAAACTTTGCGTCTGTAGGTCTGATCCGGTCTGTATCAACCATGCCACACCGTGAGCCTTGTTCAAGAGTGCGCAAGTGTTCACTTGTGTTGTAATGTGTAAAAATAAGTAATAATAAATAACATGAAATAAAGATACAAAATAATTAGTAATAAATAAAAGTAAACTTTTTGAGTTGCATTATCATTTGCAAAGAAACTGCCTTTGCTTATGTAACCTATTTGGAAGCTGCGCCTTATTCAAAGCTGTAAATCTTTTATGCTGACATTCTGTAACTTTAAGGTGAAATACAACGGTATGCTCTAATTGAAAAACAGAAATGATTTTTATGATCAAACAAGGAGGGCATTAAGTACAGAGACACATCATACATATGTGGAAAATTTAATTGTTAAACAAGTTAAAGTACTGTACTTTATGACTTACCTCTTTAGTAGTGGAAGCGGTGAAGTACACCAACCAAATCAGTCTTACTGAACAGTAAATTAGCCACACAAAGTAGGAGTTATGTGCTCTTACTTTACAATAGAAACTGGTTTTCTGGACAAAAACGTTTATGAGAACGTAATATAGAATTTGCGTGAGTGATGTGAATGATTTTGCTACGGACAGCAATAACATTGGAGAATATATTGCATTTACTGATTCAGCAATGTCGCAGGCCGAAGCATGGAGTTCTCTAAGCTGCTTAAAACGCATCACTTTTGAGTGGACTTTCTCACGATTTGAAGTCACTGAATTATTTGAAACAGTGAATAAAAACCGATTCCTGTCTATTCATCTCGTTTGCATATGGCGGATCGTTAAGTACGTCGTCATTTTCACGAACAGCATCGATATGTTTGTTGCAGTTCTGAACAGTACGTTTCAGTATATGTATGAATGCAACGAACTGATGTTCCGACATGAAGCCAGCAAGGTCTGCGGTGTAATAGAGCATGTAAACCAAAACCTTATGCGACACATTAAATGCACTTACGACGTGAGAAATTTCCAGGCCACCAGCAGTGACTATCATAATGACACTCAATATTTGCATAGTCAACAACAACTGTACATCATTTCCTCCACGCATAATAGTAAGTTCCCCGAATTAAATCGTTTAACCTTAAAAATTGTCTCGCTGTCTTCCTACACCCTAACAGACAGGTGAAGTAAGCAGATACTGCATGACACAGTGTCCCAATATATAGAATATTTTCACCTAAATTGCATATATTTTTCCAAGTAGTCATTTCTGTTAGTCGGTATGCAAATATGCCGGCATTTAGTATCAGCATTGCAATACTGTATATTACAGCAGACACGGTCACAGTAATCCTGCCGTTACCAATATCACCAACTGCATTGTAAGGCGATAGTCCTAAGACTTTAGATACGAGAAATACAGGTTTTAAAACAGAATAAACATCCACTGCTTCTGTGTGTCTGTCCATTGCCATTGTGAACGTGTCGTAAGGATAATATTTGCAGACTTAAGCTTGCATGAAACATGTCATGTAGTTCTGTTTCATCCTTCGATCGATAATGTTGTTATCCTGAGTTTCGGGCAACCTCATTATCGTAATTGAACGTTCGTGCTTCGGCTGTTTACTCAGAGCAATTATTTTCCTGTTGTGAATTGACGAAGATATGTCCTCGTTGTGCGATTTGAAAAGGTCTCGAGTTAAGGTCACTTGAGTTTACATAAGATGCAAAACGTCTGTTTTCAAATACAAATGTCTGGATGACTAAGAGTATGCGCAGAGCTTGTTAAAAGTCGAGGTTCATAAGGAAGATGTTATTGACTTGCACATTGTTTAGCACATGCTGTATGAAATGTACTCATAATGGGAAGGGCTGTTCACGGAATCAGGTAGTCTGGGGCCATGAAGCGTATATTTTGAGACTCCCAGTTTTAATTGTTACACGTAGATTGTGCCGATCCCCATGGTCGTGCGGCCGCTCTCTTGCTGCGATAGCGGGTTCGAATCCAGCCGAGGGCATGGATGTCTGTCTCTTGTCAGTGTTGTGTGTTGTCAGGTAGAGGTCTCTACGTCGGGCTGATCACTCGTCCAGAGAAGTCCTACCGATTGTGGCCTGTCTAATTGAGCGTGATCGTGAAGCCTCGCCAGCGAGGATGCCCTGGCCCACTAGAGGCTTTCGCGCCATGGAAAAATATACCTAGATTTTTTTAATAATAAATTTTTTTCTAAGATAATGCTAATGCTGTTAGGAAAATTGAGATAGTTGATTCTTGAAACATGCGGTGGAAATAAGTACATTATGTGGGCAAGCCGCAAATCTGAGTTCTAATCCTGGCGGTACTTATACTGACCAGTAAGCGTGAAAGGGTTCAGTTAAAATAAGCCCCAGATCCTTTAAACAGTAAGACATTCTGGAAATGAAAACCAACGACGGTAAAAACATAACAGAAGCTTGATAATTCAACGTGCGTACATACTTGGCAGTTCGGGAAGTGGTAAAAGTTCTATACTTGAATGAAACTTCAGGCGTAAGACGTAAGGCTTCTGATGTACTGAGGAAAAAATTATAATTTGTTGCATTTTAATATTGTTTACCATGTTAGTGTCGAGGGATTCGTGGCGGTGTGGTTGAGTACTCCAGTTCTGGTATATGGCCCCGCGTCCATGGATAATTTTTTCCCGAATTTTCGGAGAAACGTACTGCTTTATCTTCAAGGATCTAGCGTCACATCACAGAAGAACGGAATCCTTCAAATTTATTGTGTTTTATTTCGTATATCAAAAAAATATTGTACAGCACACATGTACACTTCGTGTAAAGAACGTTTTATAAGCACCATTAATACGTAAGTAGTAACAACTGTATAGACTTTTGTGTTATGTTATTAAATGCGGAAACTTTGAATTGAAATGACTGAATCATAATATTTACACAATTTACTTTAATTTAAATTTTCCCTTAACTTTAAGAATGAAGTAATTCCTAACGATAACTGGATTGGCATGTCAACAAAAACATCCCTTTCTTAGTTCCGAGCAAGGTATTTAGAAGGTATTTTATACACTTTTTTCGATAAAATACTGAATTTGATAGACATAAATATAATGTAACTTCGAAGCGAGTATAAAGAAACCAGCAAACAACAGTTTATTAACATTAGAACATTAACATGATTCTTTGCTGTCTTGTATCTTCCTAGTAAGTCCTTCATCTATTAAATCCATTATGAAAATAAATTACTGAAGAAAAATTGTTTACCAGCCTTCCGATAACAATGAATTCATTAGGAGCTTGTCAAATTAAGAGTCCTGTAGAAACTAATTTTAAATTCACAAATAGTGGTAATATATTACGTGATAATTTCATCGTTAACTTTACAGGTACTTGTGTCTTCAAGACTGATCTTGCTGACTTGTGTCTACGCGTATATTCAAATATTTTTCACATTAAATTTGGAAACACAATAAATATATTTAAATATGGATTTATACCGCATTTTCAAGCCTGTGATATATGTGTCCAGAATATTTTGTCTTGCTCCTTTTGCTGCAGTTGAAGACTCTGGTTCCACAAGATACAAATTGTCCACATTCTGGTTACTTTACAGTATTGTAGGAGTGTGTGTTTCTTTCATTTATCTGATTAGTGCATTCTGGATTACTCAACCTTCAGCGGAGCAGCAGTGTTCAACGTGACTGCTCAGGTCATATCAGCAGCCTTATGTTTGGCGACCATTGTGTCCAAGTTTTGTGCTTGTCTAATGGGAAGAATGTCATCAGAATTCTAGACCACGTGTCTGTGTTAGACAATGAGCATGTTGGCGCACATATCAGTTATTACAGATTACATAAAGTATTTATCATTCTCATAATTTACAGCGTAATTTCCTTAGTAGTACCTAATGTAATAGGTTTAGCGAGCCTGAACACAAATTTCTTGTCTATTTTGAAAATCGTCTATTTCTCGACACAACGTTTTCTTTGTGATGTCGTGTTGTTCTTATCAGGTACACAATTTATGCATTTTGCTCTTCTCTTAAAATACCGTTTTTCTGTTCTCAATGACACTATTATTAGTTTCACAGTCCATCGCTTCACACAAATTCTCTAAATCACATGATTAATCCACCAGCCATGGACCGCGATATGAACCCAAGTACTTCAGCTGTATCCACTTCCATCACAGTGTTAAAATCCACTCTGAGAAAAGTATGTCGACATCATAACTTTCTGTGCGACATCTCTGAGTCTGTGAACAGAACATACTGTGTTCAGATTCTTCACTTTGTGATGATAAACTGTATTGCAGTTTTACTTTGTGCATATTCTTTGAGCACTGAATTGTCACACCCTGCTCTCTTAAAGTATTATTACTCTGAAAAGATTGTTCTGGTGTCCACATTTATTTCGATGCTTGCGATCTCAGCGAAAATTGTACTGCTAGTGGTGGTGTGTAACCACGCATCGCTTGAGGTGAGTCGGCTACATTTGTGTTGATTCCGTATATGTGCTTGTTAACAAGGAGCCGACAAAATAACTTTGAATGCACTGCAACTAGTGTGAAATTTACAAATATTAGTAATATGTGGGGAATTCTTCCTTAATTATTTGTATTAAAACTATTAAATAAATTAAATTGAATTAAATTAATCTGTCTACTTCCGTGGGACGTACACCATATTAAATAAAGTGGTGTACTATCATGAAACCTGAACCCATTAAATAAATAAAGCAGTGAACTGCCGTGGGACTTAAGTAAATTATTCTGCTAATGTTGGGCCTGACTAGTTTCGATTCCAGAGTCACATTTGCAGCCGTTTCTGCCCTCAGAACTAGGCAATTGACTCTGCTGAATTTCAGAGTTCGTGAACCTAGGGTAACGTGTGTACTGTTTGAGCAATGAGTCGTTTGCAGGCAGCGTTCACGTTACCTCATTACTTTGTTTTTGTTCGGGGAAACAGCGAACTTCGCACAGAGACTGGGAACGTTTTCTCAGGACCAGAAATGCGTCTTTTGAGTTTTCAGATGGAAACGAGTGAACGTCGCTTTCAGAATTATCAATAGTAAAACAAACATCTACTACACATCTTCAAAATTTCAGTTTGTCTTCATTGCTGTGAGGTGTATTTATTTATCACATGCGTTAAAAGTGTGAATAAAGTACACATACACAAGATGTATATCACGGAGTATGAGGAAATGTTGATTATTTCATTACCCTGAGAAATTAAGTTTTTCTTTACTCTTGGTAACCCTTAGGGGTTGAAACATGTAGCAGTTAAAAAAGTATTTGTTTTTATAATGAAGAGTTTTGTTGACTGTTTCAATCTTGGTACTTCATGTACGAAAACACAACTTTATGTCCCTGTTAAAATTATATAACTACCGTTTTGTTATTTTCATCATTAGTGGTAATTCCTTTAATATGAGCAAGATTAAGCGTAATTTTGAAGTATTCAATTTCTTTAATTGAAAATATTAGGAAAAGAAGATTGTAATTGTTACGGAGGGAAAAAGAGAACAGAGGAAAGAATTAAGCCGTTAATTTTGTAACAATTAGCAATAATATTGCTTTGATTTTAGGATTCCGCCGCGATGTTGATGAAATCTATGGTCTTCTGGGTTATTACACGGCGTCGTGTGGTAATTATTTACCGACACGTTGTCCCGAAACGTCGGTAAATAATTACCACACGACGCCGTGTAATAAACCAGAAGACCATAGATTTCAATAACATTGATGTTGATAGTCATGAGGAAGTGATAGTTTTACACATTATAGTGTATTTGTTTCAGGCTAACAGGACTGCAGATTTGGTACACAAACTAATGAATATCTCTGATGATCCGACCTTAAAAGAAGAGGTAATGACACGAATGTTGATAATAATACACATTTACAGTAATATTGACAATAGAGTAGGGCTATTAATATTTCAGCTATTGGTACAAGAAAGTTAGCATTACAACATTGAATTAGCTTCTTTATCGGCACGAATTGTGTGTTTATTGTTGCGCTGATGCACACAGACAGACGGACAGACATTGCGTCACAGAGACAGCTTGTTGTACCGGCTGTAGTGTGGACGAGAGAGACATATGACGCCTTACCTCATACAGCATTGTGACACGAATTTAGAAAGTGACATTATGCTGATGCTCAGTGGCCTGAAGGTATCGCCACTACTTAACAATACGTTACTCAAGTCTTTCAATCGTTTGATATCTGAAGTACTTTTATTTTTACATGTTTCAAAATACACAACTTTTTGTCGCAGGCGTTACACTGTAAAGCGAAGTTAAAGAGCTGCATTATTATTATTATTATTATTATTATTATTGTATTTGAACAGTATCGTCATATGGACAAGTTAATTTATAGTGTACCAAACTGTTGCGCAACATCTATCTACGGTGGAACTGTACTACACAAGACGTAATTTGGCTAAACGGCGTGTAGTAAAATACAGTCGAACCCGGTTATAACGACATCGGTTTATACAACACCTCGCTTATACAATTAGATATTCTTTCGTACCAATTAATTCGTCACTGTTAACCATAATATTACACTCCTCGGTTATATCGACACCCGTTTATAACGACACAAAATATTCAGTCCCTTTCATGACGTTATAACCGAGTTCGACTCTATATATAAGCACTGTGACCTATGTTTCTCAAGTTTGCTGCTGCCAGTGTTGCATAAAGAGCGTCCGTGTATTAGTGTACGGACTGTAGATACTGTCCTTATGTTGATGTGTGGACTGTGGATACTGTATATACAATATGTATTGGTGTGTGGACTACTGCTGTCGTCAGTGTGGACTTCTGTATGGGTGACGTTCGTATTTGCAGCTTCAACTGTTCTCACTGCAGCTCTTTCATCGCAAAGTCCAGTTCACAGCCTGCGGATGGTTCCAGCTGGACTTCACTCTACTGTATGCGGTAAATAACGCTACTGACGTTTCCGCCTTACCTTGACGGTATTTGGTAAAGTAATGCGACACAAGTGATTAAATAAATTTATATACATTAATCCTCTCCAATTTAGAAGGAAGTTAGAGTCTTGTAAAATGCCATATAATGCGATAAATTGTATATCGCATACCTTTATCTTTTGCCTTTATCATCCTTAATATTGTTGGGGTTTGTTCGTGCGGGGATTTTTTAAAACCAGCATAACGACCGTTCAAATATCAACGGGAATTTTTAAAGAAACAGACCTGTATATCTAATTTCTGTAACTTAGTTTGGAAATTATCGTGATGCAGCTACTTTGACACCTCAGCGTCTATTGGTGAAAGTTGTCTTGTTCAATCTAATATAGTTACACCAAATCCTGCGCGCTATGAATAATAAGTAAGTTGAAAGGAAAAATAAAAACTGTAAATTACTTCTAGCGCAATTATAATGGGGATTTTAATCTCTGTTGCAGATTGTTGGAGCAGCGACAACATATTTTGTGGTTCTGATACAGTTTCACAGTTTAGTTGATACAGAAGTTCCTGTTGTAAGCACCAACGTCACCGTAACAGCTGTAACACTGTAACAGTTACCTGTAACAAGGGAGCTAGACAATGCTCTTTATAAATATAAATAAATGAACATTAATTTTCGGTAATTATATTGCGGTTATTCTTAATATTTGATAATGTAGGATGCGTTTATACTGATGGAACACGTTGCACTAACTGCAACAGTGATCTGCGTTATATTGTTGTGGCCAGTTGATGTGAAAACTAGTGACATCTACATAAGAACGATGAATTTGGCGATAAATGTAAGAACCAGAGTAAAGTTAACAAAAGACTGAAAGATGCAGAAATCGTCTTCTCAGTGCCAAATACTAATACGAGTAGCCGTTGAGGTTAGGAAAGAAATCGATAAATGTGTCTGCCAAAGTCTTAAGAGAGGACATCCCGGTGTGTTTGAGTGATATATAAATAAGGCAGTAGACAATACTTTTACTGTATAAAATGTTCTACATATTTCTGCTTGTAATTTATATCCATCATTAGGTGCAGGTATCGGAATAAATAAAAGAGGAAAAACATTAGCTTATTTTGGACATTAAATTATTGCCCAAAACAATTGTGACTGTTTATCTACTCTCGTATGTCTCAAGGCCAAATAGTCTGTACCGATTTTTTTTTTATAAAAGTCTTTCATTTATTTCTCTGTAATTACATCAACAGGTACACATTGATCTAATTATAATTGTTCCTTGATACCAATTGCCCCGTCATGTATAGTTAGACTTTTCCTTCCCTCTTGATTGTCGAGCTGGGATAGGCCATCATCGTAAGAGTAGTGAAAAGACGAACAAAGACACTACCATTGATGTCTGTACCGATAATACTGCTTACAAAACACGAGTAAATATCTGTCGTGGAAGTAAGTGCAAGAACGTTGGAGACACAACAGAGGAAAAGAGAATACTTTGGATGCGATCTGGGAGACTTGTGGATATTCTGTCAAGCATGTGGAAAACTATACTCGTACTCTTATCACCAGAACTGTGACGATTTTCTTATCGTTAAAATGAGAAGTGTTTATGGTGTTCATCCACATTTTTGTCTTCTTAAGTAGGTGGACACTTTAGTGGACCACCTACACTGTTTGATGTTTCCGATTGATGTTTTGGGTCCTTCGCACACAGTGCATGAAGTAGGTGCATAGTGGGGAGTTATGTTTTTGCGGCTTGGGATGTTTGATGTTCTGACAGCGTGTTGAAGAGCATTTCAAATCTTCTGGGACGTCCTGCCTTTCGTCGTCTTCATGTTCGTGCAGTATTGTTGTACTTCTGCACCCTGAATGCGCAGTCTGTGCGCTCCTTCGAAACTCCGGTTACTGTTTATGAGTCCACGCGACGTAATATTCCATAGGAGTGTTGTTAATACATATGTATCTCTTAACTCCAGAACTCGTCCCCGCCAAATCAGATACCTCCAATGCATATGATCCTGGACCACTTCCATCCTTGCCTATCCTTACGATTACTCTCCTAAGCTCCATAATAATATTACCAATCCATCTTGTCATCTTTCTCGGATTCGATTCCCTATGGTGTCATAGGAATTTTACGGCCGCAATATGGCCTTGGGGCCGACTTAGACTCCAACAGAAATGGGCACCAGAAATATTTCCTGGGGTGTAAAGGCTGCCTGTGCATTGAGCTGACAACCTTACCATCTTTATGTGCCGATTGTCTAGAAATTCTGGGAATTGTAACCTAGTTGAACCTTGGGGACCTGTCCAGGCCTGTACAGGGCTTGTTTTACCTTTATCATGTAATCTTTCAAATCTTCTGTTTTTAAGATGCTTTTCCCAGCCAAATAGTGCGTGTATTCATTGTTTTTTCCATCCTTGCTACATGCACAGCCCACTGAGTGTTCCCTTATTTCACTGCCAACAAAAGGTTAAGTTAACCTCGGAGATTTAGGTTAATTATCCCACAATGGTCCACACAATTTTATGAAAATTAAGGTTCTCGCGGTGATGGAGATGTGGTTGTCAGGATTATAACACCTTATGAACTGGTAGGTTGGTACCAAAATTTCGGAGGAATTCAATTTCTCCATATACAAGATAGATATAGAAGGTAAGGACAGTACTTTCGTTCGAAACGTCGGTAAACACTTATTTCAATGCACGGTGTAATATCCACAGCAGTGTCCACATACGTGAAACTGCAGAAACTCGTCCTTCCGTGAATTTTGTTCACACAATTTTCTAATCTGAGTTCTTCGTTTAAAGTAGAGGTTGTGTTTTATATCAGACAGCATTTGGTGCTTTGAAACACACATCTAGGAACGTAAATATTAAAACATACAAAAGTGTAATTTTCTTAAAATTAAGTTATAAACCAACTGATGCACACTAAAACCACTTTTTAAGTAGCTGTATTATAAAATTGTTAAAATTGTACCCTACACGTGTTTCGATTCTAGGATCATCATCAGGGGGTATTTTTGCTAAAGCTACAGTCACTTCAACACATGATTTAAAATATTCTATTGCTCTTTGAAACATAAGTTAAAATCTTATAAAAGATTCGCTAAAAGTTGTAAAATTATAAAAGCACTGTAGATGTAGATTGTGGAACTGCTTGCGTGTGGTATTAAAAGCATATGAAATGTTTTTGCGTGGAGCGGAGTGTACTACGTGCTGTGCGGTGAGGAGTACTACGGTGGAGTCGACCGTAGTACTCCTCACCGCACAACACGTAGTACACTCCGCTCCACGCAAAACATTTCATATGCTTTTAATACACACGCCAGCAGTTCCACAATCTACCATCTACAGTGCTTTTATAATTTTACAACTATTAGCGAATCTTTTTATAAGATTTTAACTTATGTTTCAAGTGCAGATAGAATATTTTAAATCATGTGTTGAAGTGACTGTAGTTTTTAGCAAAAAATACCCCCTGCCGATGTCCTAGGATCGAAACACGTGTAGGGTAAAATTTTAACAATTTTATAATAAAGCTACTTAAAAAGTGGTTTTAGTGTAAATCAGTTGGTTTATAACTTAATTTAATATGACGAAGATGCACGGTGTCAACAGTGTGAAATTTGTAATTTTCTTGTTTTATATGGGTTTAAAATTGTCATTACGTTAAGGGAAGAAACAGGCTAGGTGTCCTAGGACAGGGTGCAGAGGACGATATTTGGGCCTAAAGGGGTGAGTTAACAGGGGTGACGAACATTCTCTACAGAGGGGCTTCGTGATTTGTACTTCTCAGGAAAGTATTATTATAGTGATGAAATAAAAATTATGTGATGGGTGAGGCATGAGGCAGGTATGGGGTAAAAAGGGACAAAGTTGAAGGAAAAAGATAAATTGGAGGAACTAGGCTTCGATGGCTGTACGCCGTTAACATGGATCTTAAAGACGAAGGTCGAGAGGATGTTCTCTGGATTCATCTGGCTCATAATGTGGACGAATGGCTTTTCGTTGCGAACGTAATGGGCCTTCGGGTTCCATATCATCCGGGGGAATTTCTTGACTAGATGAGACACTGTTAACCTCTCAAGAAGGGCTTTGCTCCATTGAGATAATCAGCTGTAAAGAATAAAATACTGGACAGTTCGTGAACTGCATACTTTCATAATGTATCCTTCTCATAATTCCATCATGAACCAAATTATTGAACACTTGCAAGCGTATAAAAGTTTGACAGTTTCTGAGTATCTTCGATTAGCATATTCACATTACATTTCTGTATATCGAACGATGTGTGTTGTGATACGGTCACGGGGTAGGTAGGCGTATATGAGGGCATTCCGTGTTTTAGTGTTGTCGGATGTTCCAAATATAGCCATATCATAATTTTATTTATTTATTTTTTTGTTTTATTTAAGGATGGATGTCCAAATATTATTCGGGTAATCAAATCGAGGACAATGAGATGGGAAGGTCATGTGGCATGTATGGGGGAGAAGACAAATGCATACTCAGGGGTTTTGTGCGGAAACGTGAACGAAGATGATAATTTGTAAGACCTGGGCGTAGATGTGACGATAATATTGAATGTAAAAGAAATAGGATGGGAGGGCAAAGACTGAATTAATTTAGTTGAAGATAAGGACAAGTGGCGGGGTTGTGTGAACGACGTAATGAGCCGTCGGGTTGCATAAAATGCGGGAATTTTCGTGACTATTTGAGGAAATGTGGCCTTCTGAAGAAGGGCGTTTTCCTTTGAATTAAGAAGTAAGGAATTTTATTCTGTCATTACAGAGTATTTAAAGACCCTGACGAAAAACGTGTATTTGGGCTGATGTGCGTAACATACATAACCATAATTAAGCCGATTTAACTTCCTATACACTCACAGTGACAAGTTTTATAAGCGCGAGTCTATTGAATGTTTGGGCCGCGATAGGGTAGTCGGTATAGGGACTTGCTATAGGCTAGACATTCCGGGGATCGAATCCCGCCGGGAGCGAGATTTTCCGCACACGTCCAGCTGGCCCTGGGGCCCACCCAGCCTCCTGTTTGATGCGTAAGCGGTCTCGTTCCCGGGGTAAAGCGGCCGAGGCGTGGCGTTGACCACCCACCCCTTCCAGGAGCGACGTTAAAGAAAGAGTAGAGCTATATTTTATCACCTTCTGCGCCTTCGTGGCCTGTTATAGGGTGAACTTTGCCTTTGATTTTATTGTAATGGATCAAATATGAATAAAACTTGTGTTGAGTCTCACCGAGTACAGGATTGTGAAGTCTAACGGAAGAACCCGTGGACTGTGAACAGGACCTTCCGATGTAACAGCTGCAGAGAGAAGAGTTAAAGCTGGAATAGTTCAACGTCGGTCTGTTATATAAATGTTTTTCATTCTTATCGAACTGATTAGTTGTATCGATTGTTTAATGAGATTTGTTGCACCTGATGTTGTGTGCAGAGATAAGAATGTAATATACAAATATTATTTTGTTACGTTAAAAGAATCCAATGTGTTGTCCCGAAACGTCGGGCACTAAACGCAACGCAATATGCCAGCACAAGGGAGACCTGAACTGCATTACTGCGAAAGCCTAAGAATTTACAGTATAAGTGAATTAGAACAACAGGAATCAATATGACATTGCAGTTAAATACTAATTGAGTAGTTGTTTTTATGTTTGTCTGTTAGTCAAGAATCTGCCCAGTTGATGCAATGTAAAATTCCTATCAAGTTAATTTTTGTAGCTTTTGGAAACTCCGCAGTATTAAAATTAGTGATAAATAATTATTTTCTGTCTTCCAACGTCCCAGTATCTGCTTGATATACTAAACCCATTATGAAAATCAATTACTGAAGGAAATTTGTTCTACCAGCCTTCCGATAACAATGAATCCATTAGGGGCTTGTCAAATTAAGAGCCTGTAGAAACTAATTTTAAATTCACAAATAGTGGAAATATATTCGTGATAAATTCGTCTTTAACTTTAAAGGTACTTGTGTCTTCAAGACTGATCGTGCTGACTTGTGTCTATGCGAATATTCAAATATTTTCACATTAAATTTGGAAAGACGATATATACATTTAAATATGGAATTATACCGCATTTTCAAGCCTGTGATATATGTGTCCAGAATATTTTGTCTTGCTCCTTTTGCTTCAAATGAAGACTCTGATTCCACAAGATACAAATTGTCCACATTCTGGTTACTTTACAGTATTTTAGGAGTGTGTGTTTCTTTTGTTTTCCAGATTAGTGTATTCTGGATTACTTTATCCTTAAGCGGAGGAGCAGTGTTCAACGCCACTTCTCAGGTCATACCAGCAGCCATATGTGTGGCGAGCAAGGTGTCGCAAGTTTTGTGCTTGACTAATGGGAAGAATGTCATCAGAATTCTAGACCACGTGTCTGTGTTAGACAATGAGCATGTTGGCGCACATATCAGTTATTACAGATTGCATAAAGTGTTTATCATTCTTATAATTTACAGCGTAATTTCCATAGTAGTACCTAATTTAATAGGTTTTGCGAGCCTGAACACAAATTCCTTGTCTATTTTGAAAATCGTCTATATCTCGACACTACGTTTTCTTTGTGATGTCGTGTTGTTCTTATCAGATACACAATTTATGCATTTTGCTCTTCTCTTAAAATACCGTTTTTCTGTTCTCAATGACACTATTATTAGTTTCACAGTCCCATCGCTTTACAAAAATTCTCTAAATCACATGATTAATCCACCAGCCATGGACCGCCATATGAACCCAAGTACTTCAGCTGTATCCACTTCCACCACAGTTTTAAAATCCACACTGAGAAAAGTATATCGACATCATAACTCTCTGTGCGACATCTCTGAGTCTGTGAACAGAACATACTGTGTTCAGATTCTTCAGAGTGTGATGATAACCTGTATTGAAGTTTAGTTGGTGCATATTCTTTGAGCACTGAATTGTCACACCCTGCTCTTTTAAAGTATTATTACTCTGAAAAGATTATTCTGGTGTCCATATTTATTTCGATGCTTGCGACCTCAGTGAAAATTGTACTGCCATTGGTGGTGTGTAACCGCGCATCGCGTGAGGTGAGTCGGCTACATTTGTGTTGATTCCGGTATGTGCTTGTTAACACGGAGCCGACAAAATAACTTTGAATGCACTGCAACTAGTGTGAAATTTACAAATATTAGTAATATGTGGGGAATTCTTCTTTATTATTTGTATTAAAACTATTAAATAAATTAAATTGAATTAAATTAATCTGTCTACTTCCGTGGGACGTACACCATATTAAATAAAGTGGTGTACTATCATGAAACCTGAACCCATTAAATAAATAAAGCAGTGAACTGCCGTGGGACTTAAGTAAATTATTCTGCTAATGTTGGGCCTGACTAGTTTCGATTCCTGAGTCACATTTGCAGTCGTTTCTGCCCTCAGAACCAGGCATTTGACTCTGCTGAATTTCAGAGTTCGTGAACCTAGGGTAACGTGTGTACTGTGTGAGCAATGAGTCGTTTGCAGGCAGCGTTCACGTTACCTCATTACTTTTTTTTTGTTCTGGGAAATAGGGAACTTCGCACAGAGACTAGGAACGTTTTCTCAGGAGCAGAAATGCGTCTTTTGAGTTTTCAGATGGAAACGAGTGAACGTCGCTTTCAGAATTATCAATAGGAATACTAACATCTACTTCATATCTTCAGAAATTCAGTTTGTCTTCATTGCTGTGAGGTGTATTTATTTATCACATGCGTTAAAGGTGTGACTAAAGTACACGTACACAAGATGTAAATCACGGAGTATGAGGAAATGTTGATTATTTCATTACCATGAGAAATGAAGTTTTTCTTTCCTCTTGGTAACCCTTAGGGGTTGAAACATGCAGCAGTTAAAAAAGTATTTGTTTTTATAATGAAGAGTTTTGTTGACTGCTTCAATCTTGGTACTTCATGTACGAAAACACAACTTTATGTCCTCTGTTAAAATTATATAACTACCATTTTGTCATTTTCATCATTAGTGGTAATTCCTTTAATATGAGAAAGTTTAGGCGTAATTCTGAAGTATTCGTTCTTTTTAATTGAAAATATTAGGAAATGAAGATTGTAATTGTTACGGAGAGAAAAAGAGAACAGAGGAGAGAATTAATTTTGTAACAATTAGCAATAATATTGCTGTTCATAGTCATGAGGAAGTGATACTTTTACACATTATAATGTATTTGTTTCAGGCTAACAGGACTGCAGATTTGGTTCACAAACTAATGAATATCTCTGATGATCCGACCTTAAAAGAAGAGGTAATGACACGAACGTTGATAATAATATACATTTACAGTAATATTGACAGTAGATTAGGGCTATTAATATTTCAACTATTGGTACAAGAAAGTTAGCATTACAACATTGAATTAGCTTCTTTATCGGCACGAATTGTGTGTTTATTGTTGCGCTGATGCACACAGACAGACGGACAGACTTTGCGTCACAGACACAGCTTGTTGTACCGGCTGTAGTGTGGACGAGAGACATATGACGCATTACCTCATATAGCTTTCTGACAGGAATTTAGAAAGTGACATTATTCTGATGCTCAGTGGCCTGAAGGCATGGCCACTACTTAACAATACGTTATTCAAGTCTTTCATTCGTTTGATATCTGAATTACATTTATTTTTACATGTTTCAAAATACCCAACTTTTTATTGCAGGCGTCACACTGTAAAGCGAAGTTAAAGAGCTGCATTATTATTATTATTTGTTAGTAGTAATATTATTGTTGTTGTATTTGAACAGTATCGTCATATGGACAAGTTAATTTATAGTGTACCAAACTGTTGCGCAACATTTATCTACGGTGGAACTGTACTACACAAATCGTACTTTGGCTAAACGGCGTGTAGTAAAATACCGTCGAACTCGGTTATAACGACATTGGTTTTTACAACACCTCGCTTTTAGAGTTAGATATTCTGTGGTACAAATTAATTTGTTACTGTTAACCATAATATTACACTCATCGGGTATAACTACACCCGTTTATAAAGACACAAAATATTCAGTCCCTTTCATGACGTTATAACCGAGTTCGACTCTATATGTAAGCACTGCGACCTACATTTCTCAAGGTTGCTGCTGCCAGTGTTCCATAAAGAGCGTCCGTATATTAGTGTATGGACTGTAGATGCTGTCCTTATGTTGATGTGTGGACTGTGGATACTGTCCTTATATTGATGTGTGGACTGTGGATACCGGGCATACACTGTGATGTGTGGAAAGCGGGTACTGTTTATATGAGCAATATGTATTTTCGTGTGGACTCCTGCTGTCGTCAGTGTGGACTTCTGTATGTGTGACGTTCGTATTTTCAGCTTCAACTGTTCTCACTGCAGCTCTTTCATCGCAAAGTCCAGTTCACAGCCTGCGGATTGTTCCAGCTCGACTTCACTCTACTGTATGCGGTAAATAACGCTACTGACGTTTCCGCCTTACCTTGACGGTATTTGGTAAAGTAATGCGACCCAAGTGATTAAATAAATTTAAATACATTAATCCTCTCTAATTTACAAGGATGTTAGAGTCATGTAAAATGCCATATAATGCGATAAATTTTATATCGCATAAATTTATCTTTTGCCTTTATCATCCTTAATATTTTTGGGGTTTGTTCGTGAGGGGATTGTTTAAAACCAACGTAACGACCGTTGATATATCAACGGGAATTTTTAAAGAAACAGACTTGTATATCTAATTTCTGTAACTTAGTTTTGAAATTATCTTAATGCAGCTACATTGACATCTCAGTGTCTATTGGTGAAAGTTGTCTTGTTCAATCTAATTTGGTCACTCCAAATGCTGCGCGCTAATGCATAATAAGCAAGTTTAAAAAAAGAATGAAAACTGTAAATTACTGCTAGCGCAATTATAAAGGCGATTCTAATCTCTGTTGCAGATTGCTGGAGCAGTGACAACATATTTTGTGATTTTGATACAGTTTCACAGTTTAGTTGATACAGAAGTTCCTGTTATAAGCACCAACGTCACTGTACAGTTGTAACACTGTAACAATTACCTGTAATTTAAATCCATCGTCAGGTGCACTTATCAAATTAAATAAAAGAGGAAAAACATTAGCTTATTTTGGACATAAATTATTGCCCAATAATTTGTGACTGTTTGTCTACTCCCGTATGTCTCAAGGCCAAACAGTCTGTTCTGATAATACAGCTTACAAAACACGAGTAAATATCTGTCGTGGAAGTAAGTGCAGGAATGTTGGAGACACAACAGAGGAAAAGGGAATACTTTGGATGCGATCTGGGAGACTTGTGGATGTTCTGTCAAGCATGTGGAAAACTGTACTCTTATCACAAGGATTTTGACGATTTTCTTATCGTTAAAATGAGAAGTGTTTATGGTGTTTACCCACGTTTTGTTTTTATTATGTAGTTGGACACTTTATGTGGACCACGTACACTGTTTGATGTTTCCGATTGATGTTTTGGATACTTCGCACACAGTGCATGAAGTAGGTGAATAGTGGGGAGTTATGTTTTTGCGGCTTGGGATGTTTGATGTTCTGACAGCGTGTTGAAGAGCATTTCAAATCTTCTGGGACGTCCTGCCTTTCGTCGTCTTCATGTTCGGGCAGTGTTGTTGTACTTCTGCACCCTGAATGCGCAGTCTGTGCGCTCCTTCGAAACTCCGGTTACTGTTTATCAGTCCACGCGACGTAATATTCCATAGGAGTGTTGTTAATACATATGTATCTCTTATCTCCAGAACTCGTCCCTGCCATATCAGATACCTCCAATGCATATGATCCTGGACCACTTCTATCCTTGCCTAACCTTACGATTACTCTCCTAAACTCCGTAACAGTATTATCAATCCATCTTGTCATCTTTCTCGGATTCGATTCCCTATGGTGTCATAGGAATTTTCCGGCCGCACTATGGCCCTGGGGTCGACTCAGGCTCCAACAGAAATGGGCACCAGAAATATTTCCTGGGGTGTAAAGGCTGCCAGTGCATAGGGCTGACAACCTCACCATCTTTATGTGCCGATTGTCTAGTAATTCTGGGAATTATAACCTACTTGAACCTTGAGGACATGTCCAGGCCTGTACAGGGCTTGCTTTACCTTAATCTTGTCATCTTCCAAATTTTCTGTTTTTAAGATGCTTTTCCCAGCCAAATAATGCGTGTATTCATTGTTTTTCTCCATCCTTTGCTACATGCACAGCCCATTGATTGTTCCCTTATTTCACTGCCAACAAAAGGTTAAGTTAACCTCAGAGATTTAGGTTAATTAACGCACAATGGTCCACACACGTTTATGAAAATTAAGGTTCTCGCGGTGATGGAGATGGGGTTGTCAGGATTATAACATCTTATGAACTGGTAGGTTGGTACCAAAATTTCGGAGGAATGCAATTTCTCCATATCCAAGATAGATATAGAAGGTAAGAAAAGTACTTTCGTTCGAAACGTCGGTAACCACATATTTGAATGCACGGTGTAATAATCCACTGCAGTGTCCACACGTGAAGCTTGGCAGAAACTCGTCATTCCCGTGAACTTGTTCACACAAATTTCTAATCGGAGTGCTTCTTCTAAAGTAGGAGGTTTTGTTTTATATCAGAAAGCATTTGGTGCTTTGAAACTCACATCTAGGAACGTAAATATTAAAACATACAAATCTGTAATTTTCCTGTTTTATATGGGTTTAAAATTGGCATTTCGTTAAGGGAAGACACAGGCTGAGGGTGTCCTAGAACAGGGTGCTGAGGAAGATATTTGGGCCTAAGAGGGGAGATTTAACAGGGGTGAAGAAAATTTGCTACAGAGGGGCTTCGTGATTTGTACTCCTCAAAAAAGTATTATTATAGTGATGAAATAAAAATTATGTGATGGGTAAGGCATGACGCAGGTATGGGGGACAAAGGTAGAAAGCTGAAGGAAACAGATAAATGGAGGACCTAGGCTTCGATGGCTGTATGCCGTTAACATGGATCTTAAAGGCATAGGATGAGAGGATGTTCTGTGGATTCATCTGGCTCATAATGTGGACGAAGGGTTTATCGTTACGAACGTAATGGAACTTCGGTTTCCATAACATCTGGGGGAACTTCTTGACTAGCTGAGGCACTGTTAACCTCTGAAGAAGTGCTTTGCTCCATTGAGATAATCAGCTGTAAAGTATAAAATACTGGACAGTTCGTGAACTGCATAATTTCATAATGTATTCTTCCCATAATTCCATTATGAACCCAAATTATTGAACACTTGCAAGCCTATAATATTTTGACTGTTTCTGAGTATCTTCCACTGGCACATTCACATTACATTTCTGTATAAGGAACGATGTGTGTTGTGATACGGTCACGGGGTAGGGAGGCGTATGTAAGGGCATTCCGTGTTTTAGTGTTGTCGGGTGTTCCAAATATAGCCATATCATATTTTTATTTACTTATTTATTTATTTTTTTTGTGTTTTATTAAGGATGGATGTCCAAATATTATTCGGGTAATCAAATCGAGGACAATGAGATGGGAAGGACATGTGGCATGTATGGAGGAGAAGACAAATGCATAGTCAGGGGTTTTGTGCGGAAACGTGAACGAAGATGATAATTTGAAAGACCTGGGCGTAGATCTGACGATAATATTGAATGCAAAAGAAATAGGATGGGAGGGCAAAGACTGAATTAATTTAGTTGAAGATAAGGACAAGTGGCGGGGTTGTGTGAAAGCCGTAATAAGCCGTCGGGTTGCATAAAATGCGGAGAATTTCGTGACTAGGTGAGGAAATGTGGCCTTCTGAAGAAGGGCGTTTTCCTTTGAAATAAGGACTAAGGAATTTTATTGTGTCATTACAGAGTATTTAAAGACCCTGACGAAAAACGTGTATTTGGGCTGATGTGCGTAACATACATAAGTATAATTAAGCCGATTCAACTTCCTATACACTCACAGTGACAAGTTTTATAAGCGCGAGTCTATTGAATGTTTGGGCTGCGATAGCGTAGTCGGTATAGGGACTTGCTATAGGCTAGACATTCCGAGGATCGAATCCCGCCGGGAGCGAGATTTCCCGCACACGTCTAGTCTGGCCCTGGGGCCCACCCAGCCTCCTGTTTGATGGGTAAGCGGTCTCGTTCCCGGGGGTAAAGCGGCCGGGTCGTGGCGTTGACCACCCACCACATGCAGCAGCGACGTTAAAGAAAGAGTACAGCTATACTTCTTATCCCCCTCTGGGCCTTCGTGGCCTGTTACAGTGTGAAATTTACCTTTGAATTTATTGTAATTAATCAAATATGAATAATATTTTTAGTCTCACCGAGTACAAAAGTGTGAAGTCTAACTGGAAGAACCCGCAGCCTGTGAACTGGACCTTCCGATGTGACGGCTGCAGTTAGAAGAGTTCAAGCTGGAACAGTTCAACGTCGGTCTGTTATATAAATGTTTGTCTTTCTTATCGAACTGATTAGTTGTATCGAAAGTATAATGAGATTTGATTTGTTGCATCTGATGTGTGGAGAGATAAAAATGTAATACACAAATATTATTTTGTTACTTTAATATATGTCCATTGCGTTGTCCCGAAACGTCGGGCACTAAACGCAGCTCAATATGCCAGCATAAGGGAGACCTGAACTTCATTACTGCGAAAGCCTAAGAATTCACAGTAGAAGTGAATTTGAACTACTGAAATCAATATGACATTGCAGTTAAATACTAATTGACTAATTGTTTTGTATGTTAGTCAAGAATCTGCCCAGTTGATGCAATGTAAAATTCCTATCAAGTTAATTTTTGTTGCATATGGAAACTCCGCATTATTAGAATTAGTGATAAATGATTCTTTGCTGTCTTCCATCTTCCTAGTATCTCCTTGATCTACTAAACCCATTATGAAAATGAATTACTTAAGGGAATTTGTTCTGCCAGCCTTCCGATTACAAGGAATTCATTAGGAGCTTGTCCAATTAGGAACCTGTAGAAACTAATTTTAAATTAATAAATAGTGGATGTATGTATATTCGTGATAATTTCGTCGTTAACTTTACAGGTACGTGAATCTTCAAGACTGATCGTGCTGACTTGTGTCTACGCGTATATTCAAATATTTGCCACATTAGATTTGGAAAGACAATAAATAAATATAAATATGGATTTATACCGCATATTCAAGCCTGTGATATATGTGTCCCGAATATTTTCTCTTGCTCCTTTTGCTGCAGTTGAAGACTCTGGTTCCACAAGATACAAATTGTCCACATTCTGGTTACTTTTCAGTATTTTAGGAGTGTGTTTTTCGTTCGTTTTCCAGATTAGTGTATTCTGGAACTCTTTAACCTACACCGGAGCAGCAGTGTTGAACGCGAGTTCTCATGTCCTATCAGCAGCCGTATGTTTGGCGAGCACTGTGTCGCAAGTTTTGTGCTTGTCTAATGGGAAGAATGTCATCAGAATTCTAGATCACATTTCTGTATTAGACAATGAGCATGTTGGCGCACATATCAGTTATTACAGATTGTATAAAGTGTTTATCATTCTGATAATTTACAGCGTAATTTCCTTAGTAGTACCTTTTGTGATATCTTTTGCGACCACGAACACCAAGTATGTATTGAAATTAGTCTCTATGTCGACAGCATATTTTCTTTGTGATGTCGTGTTGTTCTTATCAGCTACACAATTTATGCATTTTGCTCTTCTCTTAAAATACCGTTTTTCTGTTCTCAATGACACTATTACTAGTTTCACAGTCCCATCGCTTTACACAAATTCTCTAAATCACGTTATTAATCTACCAGCCATGGACCGCCATATGAACCCAAGTACTTCAGCTGTATCCATTCCCATCAAAGTGTTAAAATCCACTCTGAGAAAAGTATATCGACATCATAACTCTCTGTGCGACATCTCTGAGTCTGTGAACAGAACATACTGTGTTCAGATTCTTCAGAGTGTGATGATAACCTGTATTGAAGTTTTATTTGCGGCATATACTATGAGCACTGAATTGTCACACCATAATCTCTTAAAGTATTATTCCTCTAAAAAAATGGTTCTGCTGTCCACATTTATTTGGGTGCTTACGTTCTCAGCGAAAATTGTACTGCTAGTGGTGGTGTGTAACAGCGCATCGCGTGAGGTGAGTCGGCTACATTTGTGTTGATTCCGTGCATGTGCTTGTTAACACGGAGCCAACAAAATAACTTTGAGTGTACTGCAACTAGTGTGAAATTTGCAAATATAATAAAATGTAGGGAATGTTTACTTAATTATTTGTATTAAAACTATTAAATAAATTAAATTGAATTAAATTAATCTGTCTACTTCCGTGGGACGTACACCATATTAAATAAAGTAGTGTACTATCATGAAACCTGAACCCATTAAATAAATAAAGGAGTGAACTGTCGTGGGACTTAAACCAAATTAGTAAATTATTCTGCTGATGTTGGGCCTGCCTAGTTTCGAATCCCGAGTCACATTTGCAGCCGTTTCTGATCTCAGAACTAGGCATTAGACTCTGCTGAATCTCAGAGTTCGTGAACGTAACGCGTGTACTGGGTGTGCAACGAGTCGCTTGCAGACAGCGTTCACGTTACCCCGTTACTTTTTTTTTCTGAGAAACAGGGAACTACGCAGAGACCAGGAAAATCTTGGAGTTTTCCCAGGAACAGAAATGCGTCTTTTGAGTTTTCAGATAGAAACAAGTGAACGTCGCTTTCAGAATTATCAATAGTAAAACAAAAAGCTACGACACTACTTCAGAATTTCAGTTTGTCTTCATTGCTGTGAGGTGTATTTATTTATCACATGCGTTAAAAGTGTGACTAAAGTACACGTACACAAGATGTACATCACGAAGCCTCAGGAAATGTTCATTACATCATTACCATGAGAAATGAAGTTTTTCTTTCCTCTTGGTAACCCTTAGGGTTTGAAACATGTAGCAGTTAAAAAACTATTTATTTTTAAAATGAAGAGTTGTGTTGACTGTTTCAATCATGGTACTTCATGTACGAAAACCCAACTTTATGTCTTCTGTTAAAATTATATAACTACCATTTTGTTATTTTCATCATTAGTGGTAATTCCTTTAATATGAGCAAGTTTAGGCGTAATTTTGAAGTATTTAATCTTTTTAATTGAAAATATTAGGAAAAGAAGATTGTAATTTTTACGGAGAGAAAAAGAGAACAGAGTAGAGAATTAAGCCGTTAATTTTGTAACAATTAGCAATTATATTGCTGTTCATAGTGATGAAGAAGTGATAGTTTTACACTTTATAATGTATTTGTTTCAGGCTAACAGGACTGCAGATTTGGTACACAAACTAATGAATATCTCTGATGATCCGACCTTAAAAGAAGAGGTAATGACACGAACGTTGATAATTATATACATTTACAGTAATATGGGCAGTAAGGTAGAGCTGTTAATATTTTAGCTCTTAGTACAAGAAAGCTAGCATTACAATATTAGATTAACTTCTTTATCGGCACGAATTGTGTTTATTGTTGCACTGATGCACATAGACAGACGGACAGACTTTGCGTCACAGAGACAGCTTGTTGTGTACTGTGGACGAGAGACAAATATGACGCCTTACCTCATAAAGCTTTCTGACAGGAATTTAGAAAGTGACATTATGCTGATGCTCAGTGGCTTGAAGGCATGGCCACTACTTAACAATACGTTACTCAAGTCTTTCAATCGTTTGATATCTGAAGTACTTTTATTTTTACACGTTTCAAAATACACAATCTTTTTTATTCTAGGCGTTACACTTTAAAGCGAAGTTAAAGAGCTGCATTATTATTATTATTATTATTATTATTATTGTATTTGAACAGTATCGTCATATGGACAAGTTAATTTATAGCGTACCAAACTGTTGCACATCTATCTACGGTGGAACTGTACTACACAAAACGTACTTTGCTAAACGGCGTGTAGTAAAATACAGTCGAAGCCGGTTATAACCACATTGGTTTATAAAACAACTCGCTTATAGAGTCAGATATTCTGTGGTACAAAGTAAATTCGTCACGGTTAACCATCATATTACACTTCTCGGTTATAACGATACTCGTTTATAACGACACAAAATAAGCTGCGTGACCTACATTTCTTAAGGTTGCTAATGCCATTGTTGCATAAAGAGCGTCCGTGTATCAGTCTACGGACTGTAGATACTATCCTTACGTTGTTGTGTGGACTGTGGATACCGTGGACACACTGTGGTGTGTGGAATGCGGGTACTGTATATGCAAAATGTGTTGGTGTGTGGACTACTGCTGTTGTCTGTGTGGACTTCTGTATGTGTGACGTTCGTATTTTCAGCTTCAACTGTTCTCACTGCAGCTCTTTCATCGCAAAGTCCAGTTCACAGCCTGCGGATTGTTCCAGCTCGACTTCACTCTAATGTATGCGGTAAATAACGCTACTGACGTTTCATCCTTACCTTGACTGTATTTGTTAAAGTAATGCGACACAAGTGTTAAATAAATTTATATACATTAATCCACTGTAATTGACAAAGAAGTTAGAGAACTTGTAAAATGCCGAATAATGCGAAAATATTTTTATCGCAAACTTTCATTTTTTTCCTGTATCATTCTTAATATTGTTGGGGTTTGTTCGTGAGCGGATTATTTACAAACTAGCATAACGACCGTTGAAATATCAACGGGAATTTTAAAGACACAGACTTGTATATCTAATCTCTGTAACTTAGTATTCGAATTATCGTGATGCAGCTACTTTGACATATCAGTGTCTATTGGTGAATGTTGTCTTGTTAAATCTAATATGGTTGCTCCAAATGCTGCGCGCTATTGAATAATAAGCAAGTTTAAAGAAAAAAAAGAAAAACTGTAAATTCCTGCTACGCTATTATAAAGGCGATTTTAATCTCTGTTGCAGATTGTTGGAGCAGTGACAACATATTTCGTGATTCTGATGCAGTTTCACATTGTAGTTGATACAGACGTTCGTTTTGTAAGCACAAACGTCACTGTACAGCTGTAACACTGTAACAATTACCTGTAATTTAAATCCATCGCCAGGTGCACTTATCAGAATAAATAAAAGAGGAAAAACATTAGCTTATTTTGGACATAAATTATTGCCCAAAGAGTTGTGACTGTTTGTCTACTCCCGTATGTCTCAAGGCCAAACAGTCTGTACTGATAATACTACTTACAAAATACGAGTAAATATCTGTCGTGGAAGTAAGTGCAGGAATGTTGGAGACACAACAGTGGAAAAGAGAATACTTTGGATGCGATCTGGGAGACTTGTGGATGTTTTGTCAAGCATGTGGAAAACTGTACTCTTATCACCAGGATTTTGTCGATTTTCTTATCGCTAAAATGAGAAGTGTTTGTAGTGTTTATCCACATTATGTAGGTGGACACTTTATGTGGACCACGTACACTGAGTAATATTTGCGATTTATGTTTTTGGTTCTTCGCACACAGTGTATGAAATAGATGCTTAGTGGGGAGGTAATGTTTTTGCGGCTGAATGTGCAGTCTGTGCGCTCCTTCGCACCTCTCGTTACTGTTTAGCAGTCTACACGACGTAATATTCCATAGGACTCTTGTTAATATGTATTTCTTATCTCCAGAACTCGTCCCCGCCATATCAGATACCTCCAATGCATATTATCTTGGACCCTTTCCATCCTTGCCTATCATTACAACGTACGAATACTCTCCTAAGCTCCATAACAACATAACCAACCCATCTTCTCATCTTGCGCGGTATCTATTTCCTATGGTGACATTTGAATTTTTCATTGATATAATCCTATGGCCCTGGGGTCGACTCAACCTCTAAAAGAAATGAGCATCAGGAATATTTTTCTTGAGGGGGGGGGGGGTAGTGGGGGGGGGGAAGTTGGCCGATACATAGGACTGACAACCTTACCAAATTTATATGCCAGTTGTCTACAAATTCTAGTAACCTTAACCTCCAGGAAGCCTGAGTTCTTCTCCAGGCATCTTCGTTGACCGCTGTACCATTATCTTGTCATCTTTCAACTTTCCTTCTTTCCAGAGGCTTTCCCCATCCAAATATTGTGTATTCAGTTTTTTCTCCATCCTTGCTACATGCACAGCCCATCCTGTCTTCCCTCATATCACTGTCAAAACAAGGTTACCGTACTACCAGAGATTAAGGTTAATTAACCCAGAATGGTCCACACACTTTATGACATTTAAGGTTCACATGTTGATGGAAATGATGTTGTCTACCTTATGACACCTTATGATCTAGTAGATGAGTACCAAAGTTTCGGAGGAATGTAATTTTTCCATATACAGGATAGATGTAGACGGTAAGGTTAGAAACTTCGTTCGAAACGTCAGTAAGCACATATTTGTCTGCACAGTGTATTAATCCACAGCAGTGTCCACACACTTGAAGCTTGACAGATACCAGTAATTCCTGTGAACTTATTCACACACATTTCTAATCTGAGTTCTTCTTCTAAAGTAGGAGGTTGTGTTTTATATCAGAGAGCATTTGGTGCTTTGAAACACACATCTAGGAACGTAAAGATTAAAACATACAGAACTGTAATTTTCCCTGTTTTATATGGGTTTAAAATTGGCGTTACGTTAAGGGAAGACACAGGCTGAGGGTGTCCTAGAACAGGGTGCAGAGGACGATCTTTGGGCCTAAGAGGGGAGAGTTAACAGAGGGTGAAGAAAATTGCATACAGAGGGGCTTCGTGATTTGTACTTCTCAAAACATTATTATTACAGTGATGAAATAAAAATTATGTGACGCGTAGGGCTTGAGGCATGGGGACAAGGAAATAAAACTGAAGGAAATAGCTAACTTAGAGGACTTAGGCGCTCGATGGCTGTAAGCCGTTAACATAGATCTTAAAGACATAGGATGAGAGGATGTTCTCTGGATTCATCTGGCTGATAATGTGGACGAATGGTTTATCGTTGCGAACGTAATGGACCTTCGGGTTCCATAACATCCGGGGGAACTTCTTGACTAGCTGAGGCACTGTTAACCTCAAAAGAAGTGCTTTGCTCCATTGAGTTAATCAGGTGTAAAGTATAAAATACTGGACAGTTTGTGAACTGAATACTTTCATAATGTATTCTTCTCATAATTCCATTATGAACCCAAATTATTGAACACTTGCAAGCGTATAATATTTAGAATGTTTCTGAGTATCTTCCACTGGCATATTCACATTACATTTCTGTATACAGAACGATGTGTGTTGTGATACGATCACAGGGTAGGTAGGCGTATATGAGGGCATTCCGTGTTTTAGTGTTGTCGGGTGTTCCAAGCATAGCCATGTTCCGCTGTGTGGCTTTGGGACGTGAGATGAAACCGGATAAAGATTATCAGGTACGTACTTGTCGCTCCAACAATCTGAAAACATCAGAACACAAATTTATATTACATACATATTTATTTATTTTGTAGTTTAAGAATGGAACTCCAGATATTATTCGCGTAATAAAATCGAGGACAATGAGATAGGAAGGACATGTGTCATGTATGGGGTAGAAGGCAAGTGCATACTCAGTGGTTTCTTTGCAGAAACGTGAAGGAAGATGATAATTTGGAAGACGTGGGCGTAGAAGGGAGGATATTGAATGTAAAAGGAATAGGATGGGATGGCGTAGATTGAATTAATTTAGTTGAAAATAGGGACAAGTGGCGGGGTCGTGTGAAAGCCGTAATGAGCTGTCGGGTTGCATAAAATGCGGGGAATTTCGTGATTAGGTGAGGAAATGTGGCCTTCTGAAGAAGGTCGATTCCCTTACAGTTTTTTGAAATCATAACAGATTATTTTAAAAGACAAGGGCGAAGAACGGGTATTTGAGCTAATGTGCCTGACATACATAAACATAATTTTTTTTTATTTATCGAAGGGTCCCGCAGAAGATGATACGGACGCACCGCAGCCTTGAAGGCTTATTGTGCAACCCTATGATGAAAATGATGACGTTTTTTCGGCTCTTCCATTTTAATGCAGCACCGGTGGAAAGAAATTGACAGGGGAAAATAGAAGTACTCGGAAAAAGACCTGTCCCAGTGCCACTCTGTCCGCCACAAATCCCACATGTACAGACCCGGGATCGTTCCCGAGCCTCCGCAGTGAGAGGCCGGCGAATAACCGCCTGAGCCATGGCACGGCCTACATAACTACAATTAAACAGTTTTATCTTCCTAGACACTCTCATTGACAATGTTTATAAATGCGAGTCTATTAAATGTTTGGGCCGGGATAGCTCAGCCGATATAGGGACTTTTTATGGATTGGACATTCCGGGGATCGAATCCAGCCAGGAGCGAGATTTTCCGCACCCATCCAAACTGAACCCGGGACCCACCAGCCTCCTGTACAATAGGTACCCGGTCTTGTTCCCGGCGATAAAGTAACCGAGGCGTGGCGTTGACCACCCACCCCTTCAAGGAGCGACGTTAAAGAAAGAGTAGAGCTATATTTTTATCACCTTCTGGGACTTCGTGGCCTGTTATAGGGTGAACGTTACCTTTGAATTTATTGTAATTGATCAAATATGAATAAAACTTGTGTTGAGTCTCACCGAGTACAGGAGTGTGAAGTCTACCTGGAAGAACCCGCAGACTGTGAACTGGACCTTCCGATGTAGCAGCTGCTGTGAGAAGAGTTCAAGCTGGAACAGTTCAACGTCGGTCTGTTATATAAATGTTTGTCTTTCTTATCGAACTGTTTAGTTGTATCGAAAGTATAATGAGATTTGTTGCATCTGATGTTGTGTGGAGAGATAAAAATGTAATATTCAAATATTATTTTGTTACATTAAGATGAGTCCATTGCGTTGTCCCGAAACGTCGGGCACTAATCACAGCTCAATATGCCAACATAAGGGAGACATGAACTGCATTACCGCGAAAGCTTAAGAATTCACAGTATAAGTGAATTTGAATTAAGGAAATCAATACGACATTGCAGTTAAATATTAATTGACTAGTTGTTTGTATGTTTGTCTGTTAGTCAAGAATCTGCCCAGTTGATGCAATGTAAAATTCCTATCGAGTTAATTTTTGTAGCTTTTGGAAACTCCGAAGTATTAAAATTAGTGATAAATGATTTTTACTATCTTCCATCTTTCCATTTTCTCCTTGATCTTTTAAACCCATTATGAAAATGAATTAATGAAGGGAATTTGTTCTACCAGCCTTCCCATAACAAGAAACGCATTAGGAGCTTGTCAAATTAAGAGCCTGTAGAAACTAATTTTAAATTAATGAGTAGTGGATGTATATTCGTGATAATTTCGTCGTTAACTTTACAGGTACTTGTGTCTTCAAGACTGATAGTGCTGACTTGAGCCTATGCGAATATTCAGATATTTGCCACATTAAATTTGGAAAGACCATAAATATATTTGAATATGGATTTATACCGCATTTTCAAGCCTGTGATATATGTGTCCAGAATATTTTGTCTTGCTCCTTTTGCTGCAGTTGAAGACTCTGGTTCCACAAGATACAAATTATCCAAATTATGGTTACTTTACAGTATTGTAGGAGTGTGTGTTTCTTTCGTTTTCCAGATTAGTGTATTCTGGAACTCTTTATCCTTCAACGGAGCAGCAGTGTTTAACGCGACTTCTCAGGTCATATCAGCAGCCGTATGTTTGGCGACCATTGTGTCCCAAGTTTTGTGCTTGTCTAATGGGAAGAATGTCATCAGAATTCTAGATCACATTTCAGTATTAGACAATGAGCATGTTGGCGCACATATCAGTTATTACAGATTGAATAAAGTGTTTATCATTCTAATAATTTACAGCGTAATTTCCTTAGTAGTACCTAATGTAATATTATTTGCGACCATGAACACGAAGTCGTTGTATGTGTTGAAATTAGTCTCTATGTCGACAGTATATTTTCTTTGTGATGTCGTGTTGTTCTTATCAGGTACACAATTTATGCATTTTGCTCTTCTCTTAAAATACCGTTTTTCTGTTCTCAATGACACTATTATTAGTTTCACAGTCCCATCGCTTTACACAAATTCTCTAAATCACATGATTAATCCACCACCCATGGACCGCCATATGAACCCAAGTACTTCGGCTGTATCCACTTCCATTACAGTTTTAAAATCCACTCTGAGAAAAGTATATCGACATCACAACTGTCTGTGCGACATCTCTGAGTCTGTGAACAGAACATACTGTGTTCAGATTCTTCAGAGTGTGATGATAACCTGCACTGAAGTTTTATTTGTGGCATATTCTTTGAGCACTGAATTGTCACACCATACTATCTTAAAGCATTATTCCTCTAAAAAAATGGTTCTGCTGTCCACGTTTATTTGGGTGCTTACGTTCTCAGCGAAAATTGTACTGCTTTTGGTGGTGTGTAACCGCGCATCGCGTGAGGTGAGTCGGCTACATTTGTGTTGATTCCGTGCATGTGCTTGTTAACACGGAGCCAACAAAATAACTTTGAGTGTACTGCAAATAGTGTTAAATTTGCAAATATTAGTAAAATGTAGGGAATGTTTACTTAATTATTTGTATTAAAACTATTAAATAAATTAAATTTAAATAAATTAAATTATCTGTCTACTTCCGTGAGACGTACACCATATTAAATAAAGTAGTGTACTATCATGAAACCTGTGCCCATTAAATAGATAAAGCAGTGAACTGCCGTGGGACCTAAACCAAATTAGTAAATTAGTAAATTATTCTGCTGATGTTGGGCCTGCCTAGTTTCGATTCCCGAGTCACATTTGCAGCCGTTTCGGATCTCAGAACTAGGCATTTGACTCTGCTGAATCCCAGAGTTCGTGAACGTAACGCGTGTACTGGGTGTGCAACGAGTCGCTTGCAGGCAGCGCTCACGTTACCCCGTTACATTTTTTTTTCTCAGAAAACAGGGAACTACGCAGAGACCAGGAAAATCTTGGAATTTTCCCAGGACCAGAAATGCGTCTTTTGAGTTTTCAGATAGAAACAAGTGAACGTCGCTTTCAGAATTATCAATAGTAAAACAAAAAGCTACGACACTACTTCAGAATTTCAGTTTGTCTTCATTGCTGTGAGGTGTATTTATTTATCACATGCGTTAAAAGTGTGACTAAAGTACACGTACACAGGATGTACATCACGAAGCCTCAGGAAATGTTCATTACATCATTACCATGAGAAAATAAGTTTTTCTTTCCTCTTGGTAACCCTTAGGGTTTCAAACATGTAGCAGTTAAAAAAGTATTTATTTTTAAAATGAAGAGTTGTGTTGACTGTTTCAATCATGGTACTTCATGTACGAAAACCCAACTTTGTGTCTTCTGTTAAAATTATATTAACTACCATTTTATTATTTTCATCATTAGTGGTAATTCCTTTAATATGAGCAAGTTTAGGCGTGATTTTGAAATATTCAATCTTTTTAATTGAAAATATTAGGAAAAGAAGATTGTAATTTTTACGGAGAGAAAAAGAGAACAGAGGAGAGAATTAAGCCGTTAATTTTGTAACAATTAGCAATAATATTGCTGTTCATAGTCATGAAGAAGTGATAGTTTTACACTATATAATGTATTTGTTTCAGGCTAACAGGACTGCAGATTTGGTACACAAACTAATGAATATCTCTGATGATCCGACCTTAAAAGAAGAGGTAATGACACGATCGTTGATAATAATATACATTTACAGTAATATTGACAGTAGAGTAGGGCTATTAATATTTCAACTATGGTACAAGAAAGCTAGCATTACAAAATTGAATTAGCTTCCTTATCGGCACGAATTGTGTTTATTGTTGCACTGATGCACATAGACAGACGGACAGACTTTGCGTCACAGAGACAGCTTGTTGTACCGGCTGTAGTTTGGACGAGAGAGAAATATGACGCCTTACCTCATATAGCTTACTGACAGGAATTTAGAAAGTGACATTATGCTGATGCTCAGTGGCCTGAAGGCATGGCCACAACTTAACAATACGTTACTCAAGTATTTCATTCTTTTGATACCTGAAGTACTTTTATTTTTACACGTTTCAAAATACACAATCTTTTTTATTCTAGGCGTTACACTTTAAAGCGAAGTTAATGAGCTGCGTTATTATTATTATATTATTATTATTATTATTATTATTGTATTTGAACAGTATCGTCATATGGACAAGTTAATTTATAGCGTACGAAACTGTTGCACAACATCTATCTACGGTGGAACTGTACTACACAAAACGTACTTTGCTAAACGGCGTGTAGTAAAATACAGTCGAAGCCGGTTATAACCACATTGGTTTATAAAACAACTCGCTTATAGAGTCAGATATTCTGTGGTACAAAATAAATTCGTCACGGTTAACCATCATATTACACTCCTCGGTTATATCGATACTCGTTTATAACGACACAAAATAAGCTGCGTGACCTACATTTCTTAAGGTTGCTAATGCCATTGTTGCATAAAGAACGTCCGTGTATCAGTCTACGGACTGTAGATACTATCCTTACATTGTTGTGTGGATTGTGAATACCGTGGACACACAAATTATGTGTGGAATGCGGGTACTGTATATGCAAAATGTGTTGGTGTGTGGACTACTGCTGTTGTCTGTGTGGACTTCTGTATGTGTGACGTTCGTATTTTCAGCTTCAACTGTTCTCACTGCAGCTCTTTCATCGCAAAGTACAGTTCACAGCCTGCGGATTGTTCCAGCTCGACTTCACTCTACTGTATGCGGTAAATAACGCTACTGACGTTTTATCCTTACCTTGACTGTATTTGTTAAAGTAATGGCGACACAAGTGTTAAATAAATTTATATACATTAATCCACTGTAATTGACAAAGAAGTTAGAGTCTTGTAAAATGCCGAATAATGCGAAAATATTTTTATCGCAAACTTTCATTTTTTTCCTGTATCGTTATTAATATTGTTGGGGTTTGTTCGTGAGTCGGATTATTTACAAACCAGCATAAGCGACCGTTGAAATATCAACGGGAATTTTAAAGACACAGACTTGTATATCTAATCACTGTAACTTAGTTTTCGAATTATCGTGATGAAGCTACTTTGACATATCAGTGTCTATTGTTTAATGTTGTCTTGTTCAATCTAATATGGTTGCTCCAAATGCTGCGCGCTATTGAATAAAAAGCAAGTTTAAAGAAAAAAAGAAAAACTGTAAATTCCTGCTACGCTATTATAAAAGCGATTTTAATCTCTGTTGCAGATTGTTGGAGCAGTGACAACATATTTTGTGATTCTGATGCAGTTTCACAGTTTAGTTGATACAGACGTTCGTTTTGTAAGCACAAACGTCACTGTACAGCTGTAACACTGTAACAATTACCTGTAATTTAAATCCATCGTCAGGTGCACTTATCAAATTAAATAAAAGAGGGAAAACATTAGCTTATTTTGGACATAAATTATTGCCCAAAGAGTTGTGACTGTTTGTCTACTCCCGTATGTCTCAAGGCCAAACAGTCTGTACTGATAATACTGCTTATAAAATACGAGTAAATATCTGTCGTGGAAGTAAGTGCAGGAATGTTGGAGACACAACAGAGGAAAAGAGAATACTTTGGATGCGATCTGGAAACTTGTGGATGTTTTGTCAAGCATGTGGAAAATTGGACTCTTATCACCAGGATTTTGTCGATTTTCTTATCGCTAAAATGAGAAGTGTTTATGGTGTTTATCCACGTTTTGTTTTTATTATGTAGGTGGACACTTTATGTGGACCACGTACACTGAGTAATATTTGCGATTTATGTTTTTGGTTCTTCGCACACAGTGCATGAAATAGATGCATAGTTGGGAGGTAATGTTTTTGCGGCTGAATGTGCAGTCTGTGTGCTCCTTCGCACCTCTCGTTACTGTTTAGCAGTCCACACGACGTAATATTCCATAGCACTCTTGTTAATATGTATATCTTATCTCCAGAACTCGTCCCCGCCATATTAGATACCTCCAATGCATATGATCCTGGACCCTTTCCATCCTTGCCTATCATTACAACGTTCGAATACTCTCCTAAGCTCCATAACAACATAACCAACCCATCTTCTCATCTTGCGCGGTATCTATTCCCTATGGTGGCATTTGAATTTTTCATTGATATAATCCTATGGCCCTGGGGTCGACTCAACCTCTAAAAGAAATGAGCATCAGGAATATATTCTTGAGGGGGGGGGGGGGTAGTGGGTGGGGGTGGGGGAAGGCGGCCGGTACATAGTGCTGACAACCTTACCAACTTTATATGCCAGTTGTCTAGAAATTCTAGTAACCTTAACCTCCAGGAAGCCTGAGTTCTTCTCCAGGCATCTTTGTGGACTGCTTTACCATTATCTTGTCATCTTTCAACCTTCCTGTTTTCCAGAGGCTTTCCCCATCCAAATATTGTGTATTCAGTTTTTCCTCCATCCTTGCTACATGCACAGCCCATTCTGTCTTCCCTCATATCACTGTCAAAACAAGGTTACCGTACTACCAGAGATTAAGTTTAATTAACCCAGAATGGTCCACACACTTTATGACATTTAAGGTTCACATGTTGATGGAAATGATGTTGTCTACCTTATGACACCTTATGATCTAGTAGATGAGTACCAAAGTTTCGGAGGAATGTAATTCTTCCATATACGGGATAGATGTAGACGGTAAGGTTAGAAACTTCGTTCGAAACGTCAGTAAGCACATATTTGTCTGCACAGTGTATTAATCCACAGCAGTGTCCACACACTTGAAGCTTGACAGATACCAGTAATTCCTGTGAACTTGTTCACACACATTTCTAATCTGAGTTGTTCTTCTAAAGTAGGAGGTTGTGTTTTATGTCAGAGAGCATTTGGTGCTTTGAAACACATATCTAGGAACGTAAAGATTAAAACTTACAGAACTGTAATCTTCCCTGTTTTATATGGGTTTAAAATTGGCATTACGTTAAGGGAAGACACAGGCTGAGGGTGTCCTAGAACAGGGTGCAGAGGACGATATTTGGGCCTAAGAGGGGAGAGTTAACAGAGGGTGAAGAAAATTGCATACATAGGGGCTTCGTGATTTGTAATTCTCAAAACATTATTATTACAGTGATGAAATAAAAATTATGTGACGCGTAGGGCTTCAGGCATGGGGACAAGGAGATAAAACTGAAGGAAATAGATAACTTAGAGGACTTAGGCGCTCGATGGCTGTAAGCCGTTAACATAGATCTTAAAGACATAGGATGAGAGGATGTTCTCTGGATTCATCTGGCTCATAATGTGGACGAATGGTTTATCGTTGCGAACGTAATGGACCTTCGGGTTCCATAACATCCGGGGGAACTTCTTGACTAGCTGAGGCACTGTTAACCTCTCAAGAAGTGCTTTGCTCCATTGAGTTAATCAGCTGGAAAGTATAAAATACTGCACAGTTCGTGAACTGCATACTTTCATAATGTATTCTTCTCATAATTCCATTATGAACCCAAATTATTGAACACTTGCAAGCGTGTAACATTTTGACTGTTTCTGAGTATCTTCCACTGGCATATTCACATTACATTTCTGTATAAAGAACGATGTGTGTTGTGATACGATCACTAGGTAGGCGTATATGAGGGCATTCCGTGTTTTAGTGTTGTCGGGTGTTCCAAGCATAGCCATGTTCCGCTGTGTGGCTTTGGGACGTGAGATGAAACTGGATAAAGATTATCAGGTAAGTACTTGTCGCTCCAACAATCTGAAAACATCAGAACACCAATTTATGTTACATACATATTTATGTATTTTGTAGTTTAAGAATGGAACTCCAGATATTATTCGCGTAATCAAATCGAGGACAATGAGATAGGAGGGACATGTGTCATGTATGGGGTAGAAGGCAAATGCATACTCAGTGTTTTTTTTGCGGAAACGTGAAGGAAGATGATAATTTGGAAGACGTGGGCGTAGAAGGGAGGATAATATTGAATGTAAAAGAAATAGGATGGTATGGCATAGACTGAATTAATTTAGTTGAAGATAGGGACAAGTGGCGGGGTCGTGTGAAAGCCGTAATGAAATGTCGGGTTGCATAAAATGCGGGGTATTTCGTGATTAGGTGAGGAAATGTGGCCTTCTGAAGAAGGTCGTTTCCCTTACAGTTCTTTGTATCATAACAGATTATTTTGAAAGACAAGGGTGAAGAAAGGGTATTTGAGGTAATGTGCCTGCCATACATAAACATAATTTTTTTTTATTTTTCGAAGGGTCCCGCAGAAGATGCTACGGACGCACCGCAGCCTTGAAGGCTTATTGTTCAACCTTATCATGAAGATGATGACTTTTTTCTGTTCTTCCATTTTAATGCAGCACCGGTGGAATGAAATTTACAGGGGAAAATAGAAGCACTCGAAAAACACCTGTCCCAGTGCCACTCTGTCCGCCACAAATCCCACATGTACAGACCCGGGATCGATCCCGGGCCTCCGCGATGAGAGGCCGGCGACTAACCGCCTGAGCCATGGCACGGCCTACATAACTATAATTAAACCGATTTATCTTCCTAGACACTCTCAGTGACAAGGTTTATAAATGCGAGTCTATTAAATGTTTGGAACGGGGATAGCTCAGCCGGTATAGGGACTTGCTATGGGTTGGACATTCCGGGGATCGAATCCAGCCAGGAGCGAGATTTTCCGCACCCATCCAAACTGACCCCGGGACCCACCAGCATCCTGTACAATAGGTACCAGGTCTTGTTCCCGGCGATAAAGTAACCGAGGCGTGGCGTTGACCACCCACCCCTTCCAGGAGCGACGTTAAAGAAAGAGTAGAGCTATATTTTTATCACCTTCTGGGCCTTCGTGGCCTGTTATAGGGTGAACTTTACCTTTGAATTTATTGTAATTGATGAAATATGAATAAAACTTGTGTTGAGTCTCACCGAGTACAGGAGTGTGAAGTCTAACGGGAGGAACCCGCAGGCTGTGAACTGAACCTTCCGATGTAACAGCTGCAGTGAGAAGAGTTCAAGCTGGAACAGTTCAACGTCGGTCTGTTATATAAATATTTTTCTTTCTTATCGAACTGAATAGTTGTATCGAAAGTATAATGAGATTTGTTGCATCTGATGTTGTGTGGAGAGATAAAAATGTAATATTCAAATAGTATTTTGTTACGTTAAGATAAGTCCATTGCGTTGTCCCGAAACGTCGGGCACTAATCACAGCTCAATATGCCAACATAAGGGAGACCTGATTAGCATTATCGCGAAAGCCTAAGAATTCACAGTATAAGTGAATTTGAAATACGGAAATCAATATGACATTGCAATTAAATACTAATTGACTAGTTGTTTGTATGTTTGTCTGTTAGTCAATAATCTGCCCAGTTGATGCAATGTAAAATTCCTATCGAGTTAATTTTTGTAGCTTTTGGAAACTCCGCAGTATTAAAACTAGTGATAAATGATTTTTACTATCTTCCATCTTCCCATTTTCTCCTTGATCTATTAAACCCATTATGAAAATGAATTACTGAAGGGAATTTGTTCTACCAGCCTTCCGATAACAAGAAACGCATTAGGAGCTTGTCAAATTAAGAGCCTGTAGAAACTAATTTTAAATTAGTGAGTAGTGGATGTATATTCGTGATATTTTCGTCGTTAACTTTACAGGTACTTGTGTCTTCAAGACTGATAGTACTGACTTGTGCCTATGCGAATATTCAGATATTTGCCACATTAAATTTGGAAAGACCACAAATATATTTAAATATGGATTTATACAGCATTTTCAAGCCTGTGATATATGTGTCCAGAATATTTTGTCTTGCTCCTTTTGCTGCAGTTGAAGACTCTGGTTCCACAAGATACAAATTATCCAAATTCTGGTTACTTTACAGTATTGTAGGAGTGTGTGTTTCTTTCGTTTTCCAGATTAGTGTATTCTGGAACTCTTTATCCTTCAACGGAGCAGCAGTGTTTAACGCGACTTCTCAGGTCATATCAGCAGCCGTATGTTTGGCGACCATTGTGTCGCAAGTTCTGTGCTTGTCAAATGGGAAGAATATCATCAGAATTCTAGACCACGTGTCTGTGTTAGACAATGAACATGGTGGCGCACATATCAGTTATTACAGATTGTATAAAGTGTTTATCATACTTATAATTAACAGCGTAATTTCCTTAATAGTACCTAATATAATATTATTTGCGAGCCTGAACACAAACTCCTTCTATATTTTGCAAATCGTCTATTTCACGACAGTATATTTTATTTGCGATGTCGTGTTGTTCTTATCAGACACACAATTTATGCATTTTGCTCTTCTCTTAAAATACCGTTTTTCCGTTCTCAATGACACTATTATTAGTTTCACAGTCCCATCGCTTTACACAAATTCTCTAAATCACATGATTAATCCACCAGCCATGGAGCGCGATATGAACCCAAGTACTTCAGCTGTATCCATTCCCATCACAGTGTTAAAATCCACTCTGAGAAACGTATATCGACATCATAACTGTCTGTGCGACATCTCTGAGTCTGTGAACAGAACATACTGTGTTCAGATTCTTCAGAGTGTGATGATAACCTGTATTGAAGTTTTAGTTGGAACATATTCTTTGAGCACTGAATTGTCACGCCCTACTCTCTTAAAGTATTTTTCATCTAATAAAATTCTTCTGACGTCCACATTTGTTTGGGTGCTTACGTTCTCAGCGAAAATTGTACTGCTAGTGGTGGTGTGTAACCGCGCATCGCGTGAGGTGAGTCGGCTACATTTGTGTTGATTCCGTGTATCTGTTTGTTAACACGGAGCCAACAAAATAACCGTGAATATACTGAAACAAGTGTCAGAGTTGCAAATATTAGTAAAATGTAGGGAAATTATTAAATTATTTGTACTAAAACTATTAAATAAATTCAATTGAATTAAATTTATCTCTCTACTTCTTTGGTACGTACGCCATATTAAATAAAGTAGTCTGCTGTCATGCAACCTGAGCCTATTAAATAAATAAAGGAGTGAACTGCCTCGGGACCTAAACCATACTAAGTACATTATTCTACTGATGTTGGGCCTGCCTAGTTTCGAATCCCGAGCCACATTTGCAGCCGTTTTAACCCTCAGAACTAGGCACTTGACCCTGCTGAATCTCAGATTTCGTGAACCTATGGTAACGCGTGTACTGGGTGTGAAACGAGTCGTTTGAAGTTAACGTTCACGTTACCTCGTTACTTGTATTTGTAGGGGGAAATAGGGAAGTACGCACAGAGACCAGGAACGTATTGGAGTTTTCCCAGGACGAGAAATGCGTCGTTTGATATTCAGATGGAAACAACTGAATTTCGCTTTCATAATTATCAGTAATAAAACAAAAACCTACGACACTCCTTCAAAATTTCAGTTTGTCTTCATTGTTGTGAGGTGTATTTTTTTATCACATGCGTTAAAAGTGTGACTAAAGTAAACATGTACAGGACGTACATCACGAAGTCCGAGGAAATGTTGATTATTTCATTACCCTGAGAAATGAAGTTTTTCTTTCTTCTTGGTAATCCTTAGAGGTTGAAACGTGTAGCAGTTAAAACAGTAGTTGTTTTTATAATAAACAGTTCTGTTGACTGTTTCAATCATGGTACTTCATGTACGATAACACAACTTTATGTCCTCTGTTAAATCTGTCTAAATTATATAACTTCCATTTTGTTATTCTCATCATTAGTGGTAATTCCTTTAATATGAGCAAGTTTAGGCGTAATTTTATAGTGTTCTATGTTTTTAATTGAAAGGATTAGGAAAATATTATTCGGGTGATCAAATCAAGATGAATGAGGTGGGAGGGGCATGCAGCAGGTATGGGTGAGGGGAGTGGTGCTTACAGGATTTTGGTGGGGAGACCTGAGGGAAGGAGAACACTTGGAAGCCCCAGGCGTAGATGGGAAGATAATATTAAAGTGGATCTTCAAGAAGTGGGATGGCAGGGCATTGACTGGATTGATATGGCTCAGGATAGGGACAGGTGGCGGGATCTTGTGAGTGCGGTAATAAACCTTCGGGTTCTATAAAACGCGGGGAATTTCTTGACTAGCTGACGACCTGCTAGCTTCTCAAGAAGGACTCTGATCCACGGAATAATTTAGTTAGTTAGTTAGTTTTATAATTGAAAAGACTAGGAAACGAAAATTGTAATTGTTACGGAGAGAGAAAGAACAGAGGAGAGAATTAAGCCGTTAATTTTGTAACAATTAGCAATAATATTGCTGTTCATAGTCATGAGGAAGTGATAGTTTTACACATTATAATGTATTTGTTTCAGGCTAATAGGACTGCAGATTTGGTACATAAACTAATGAATATCTCTGACGATCCGACCTTAAAAGAAGAGGTAATGACACGAACGTTGATAATAATACACATATACAGTAATATTGACAGTAGAGTAGGGCTATTAATATTTCAGCTATTGGTTCAAGAAAGTTAGCATTTCAACATTGAATTAGCTTCTTTATCGGCATGAATTGTGTGTTTATTGTTGCGCTGATGCACACAGACAGACGGATAGACTTTGTGTCACAGAGACAGCTTGTTGTACCGGCTGTATTGTGGACGAGAAAGAAATATGACGCCTTACCTCATATAGCTTTCTGACAGGAATTAGAAAGTGACATTATGCTGATGCTCATGGCCTGAAGGCATGGCCACTACTTAACAATACGTTACTCAAGTCTTTCAATCGTTTGATATCTGAATTACTTCTATTTTTACACATTTCAAAATAACCAACTTCTTATTGAGGCGTTAAAACTTTAAAGGGAAGTTAAAGAGCTGCATTATTATTATTATTATTATTATTATTATTATTGTTCTGTTTGAACAGTATCGTCATATGGCACAAGTTAATTTATAGCGTACGAAACTGTTGCGCAACATCTATCTACGGTGGAACTGTACTACACAAGACGTACTTTGCTAAACGGCGTGTAGTAAAATACAGTCGAACCCGGTTATAATGACATCGGTTTATACAACACCTCGGTTATAAAGATAGTCGTTTATAACGACACAAAATAAGCTCTGTGACCTAAATTTCTTAATGTTGGTGCTGCCAACGTTGTATAAAGAGCGTCCGTGTATTAGTGAACGGACTGTAGATACTGTCCTTATTTTGATGTGTGTACTGTAGATACTCTGTCCTCTTATGTTGATGTGTGGACTGTAGATACTGTCCTTATGTTGATGTGTGGACTGTTGAAACTGTCCTTATGTTGATGTGTGGACTGTAGATACTGTTCTTATGTTGATTTGTGGACTGTAGATAATGTCCATATGTTGATGTGTGGACTGTAGATAATGTCCTTATGTTGATGTTTGGACTGTAGATACTGTCCTTATGTTGATGTGTGGACTGTGGATACTGAACTTATGTTGCTGTGTGCACTGTAGATACTGTCCTTATGTTGATGTGTGGACTGTAGATACTGTCCTTATGTTGATGTGTGGACTGTGGATACTGTCCTTATGTTGATGTGTGGACTGTATATACTGTCCTTATGTTAATGTGTGGACTCTAGATACTGCCCTTATGTTGATGTGTGGACTGTATATACTGTCCTTATGTTGATGTGTGGACTCTAGATACTGTCCTTATGTTGATGTGTGGACTGTAGATACTGTCCTTATGTTGATGTGTGGACTGTAGATACTGTCCTTATGTTGATGTGTGGACTCTAGATACTGTCCTTATTTTGATGTGTGGACTCTAGATACTGTCCTTATGTTGATGTGTGGACTGTAGATACTGTCCTTATGTTGATGCGTAGACTGTAGATACTGTCCTTTATGTTGATGTGTGGACTCTAGATACTGTCCTTATTTTGACGTGTGGACTCTAGATACTGTCCTTATGTTGATGTGTGGACTGTAGATACTGTCCTTATGTTGATGCGTAGACTGTAGATACTGTCCTTATGTTGATGCGTGGACTGTAGATAATGTCCTTATGTTGATGCGTGGACTGTAGATACCATGCATAAACAATGATGTGTGGAATGAGGGTACTTTATATACAATTGTATTGGTGTGTGGACTACTGCTGTCGTCAGTGTGGACTTCTGTATGTGTGACGTTCGTATTTGCAGCTTCAACTGTTCTCACTGCAGCTCTTTCATCGCAAAGTCCAGTTCACAGCCTGCGGATTGTTCCAGCTGACTTCACTCTACTGTATGCGGTAAATAACGCTACTGACGTGTCCGCCTTACCTTGACGGTATTTAGTAAAGTAATGCGACACAATGATTAAAGAAATTTATATACATTAATCCACTGTAATTTACAAAGAAGTTAGAATCTTGTAAAATGCCGAATAATGCAAAAATATGTTTGTCACAGTTTTTTTTTTCTCCCTGTGTCATTCTTAATACTGCTGGGGTTTGTTCATGAGCGGATTATTTACAAACTAGCATAACGACCGTTGAAATATCAACGGGAATCTTTAAAGGCACAGGCTTGTATATCTAATTTCTGTAACTTAGTTTTCAAATTATCGTGATGTACCTACTTTGACATCTCAGTGTTTATTGGTGAAAGTTGTCTTGTTCAATCTAATATGGTTGCTCCAAATGCTGCGAGCTGTTGAATAATAAACGACTTTAAACGAAAAATAAAAACTGTAAATTCCTGCTAAGCAGGTATTAAGTCGATTTTAATCTTTGTTGCAGATTGCTGGAGCAGTGACAGCATATTTTGTGATTGTGATGCAGTTTCACAGTTTAGTTGATACAGAAGTTCCTGTTGTGAGCACCAACGTCACTGTAACAGCTGTAACACTGTAACAATTACCTGTAACAGGGGAGGTAAACGAGGATCTATATAAATGTAAATAAATGAACATTAAGTTTCGGTAATTATATTTCTGTTAGACTTGATATTTGAAAATGTAGGATGAGTTTGTATTGATGGAACACGTTGCACTAAGAGTAACAGCGATCTGTCTTATATTGTTGTGACCAGTTAGTGTGAAAACTAGTGACATCTACATAAGGACGATGAGAAGTGTTTATGGTGTTTATCCATATTTTTGTCTTTTTATGTTGGTGGGCATTTATGTGGACCAAGTACACTGTTTTACGTTTCCGATTGATGTATTTGGTCCTTCGCACACAGTGCATGAAGTAGATACATAGTGGGGAGTTATGTTTCTGCGGCTTGAGATGTTTGATGTTCTGACAGCTTGTTGAGGAGCATTTCAATTATTCTGGGACGTCCTGCCTGTGGTCATCTTCATGTTCGGACAGTGTTTTTGTACTTCTGCACCCTGTGTGCGGTCTGTGTGCTCCTTCGCACCTCTCGTTACTGTTTAGCGGTCTACACGACGTAATATTGCATAGTCTGTTGTTAATACGTATGTAGGTCTTAACTCCAGAACTCGTCCCCGCCATATCAGATACTTCTAATGCATATGATCTTGGACCACTTCCATCCTTGCCTATCTTTAAAACGTACGAATATTCTCCTAAGATCCATAACAATATTACCAACTCATCTTCTCATCTTTCTCGGGTTCGATTCCCTACGGTGTCATAGGAAATTTCTGGCCGCTCTATGGCCCTGGGGTCGACTCAGACTACAAAAAAATGGGCACCAGAAATATTACCTGGGATGTAAAGGCTGCCGATGCATAGGGCTGACAACCTTACCACATTTATGTGCCTATTGTCTAGAAATTCTGGGAATTGTAACCTCCTTGAACCCTGAGGGCCTCTCCAGGCCTGTACAGGGCTTGTTTTACCTTTATCTTGTCATCTTCCAAATTTTCTGTTTCCCAGATGCTTTTCCCATCCAAATATTGTATATATTGATTGTTTTTCTCCATCCTTGCTACATGCACAGCCCATTGAGTGTTTCCTTATTTCACTGCCAACACAACGTTAAGTTAACCTCGGAGATTTAGGTTAATTAGCGCAGAATGGTCCACACACTTTTATGAAAATTAAGGTTCTCGCGGTGATGGAGATGTGGTTGTCAGGATTATGACAACTTATGAACTGGTAGGTTGGTACCAAAATTTCGGAGGAATGCAATTTTTCAACATACAGGACAGGTATAGTAGTTAAGGTCACTAATTTCATTCGAAACGTCGGTAACCACATATTTGAATGCACGGTGTAATAATCCACTGCGGTGTCCACACACGTGAAGCTTGGCAGAAACTCGTCATTCCTGTGAATTAGTTCACACAATTTTTTAATCTGAGTTCTTCGTTTAAAGTAGGAGGTTGTGTTTTATATCAGACAGCATTTGGTGCTTTGAAACACACATCTAGGAATGTAAAGATTTAAATGGGTTTAAAATTGGCATTACGTTAAGGGAAGACACAGGCTGAGGGTGTCCTAGGACAGGGTGCAGAGGACGATATTTGGGCCTAAGAGGGGAGATTTAACAGGGGTGAAGAACATTCGCTACAGAGGGGCTTCGTGATTTGTACTCCTCAAAAAAGTATTATTATAGTGATGAAATAAAATTATGTAATGGGTAAGGCATGAGGCAGGTATGGGGGAGAAAGGGACAAAGCTGAAGGAAACAGGTAAATTGGAGGACCTAGGCTTCGATGGCTGTATGCCGTTAACATGGATCTTAAAGGCATAGGATGAGAGGATGTTCTCTGGATTCATCTGGCTCATAATGTGGACGAAGGGTTTATCGTTACGAACGTAATGGAACTTCGGGTTCCATAACATCTGGGGGAACTTCTTGACTAGCTGAGGCACTATTAACCTCTCAAGAAGTGCTTTGCTCCATTGAGATAATCAGCTGTAAAGTATAAAATACTGGACAGTTCGTGAACTGCATAATTTCATAATGTATTCTTCCCATAATTCCATTATGAACCCAAATTATTGAACACTTGCAAGCCTATAATATTTTGACTGTTTCTGAGTATCTTCCACTGGCACATTCACATTACATTTCTGTATATCGAACGATGTGTGTTGTGATACGGTCACGGGGTAGGTAGGCGTATATAGGGGCATTCCGTGTTTTAGTGTTGTCGGGTGTTCCAAATATAGCCATGTCATATTTTTATTTACTTTTATATTTATTTATTTATTTATTTTGTGTTTTATTTAAGGATGGGTGTCCAAATATTATTCGGGTAATCAAATCGAGGACAATGAAATGGGAAGGACATGTGGCATGTATGGAGGAGAAGACAAATGCATAGTCAGGGGTTTTGTGCGGAAACGTGAAAGAAGATAATGATTTGAAAGAACTGGGCGTAGATGTGACGATAATATTGAATGTAAAAGAAATAGGATGGGAGGGCAAGACTGAATTAATTTAGTTGAAGATAAGGACAAGTGGCGGTGTTGTGTGAACGCCGTAATGAGCCGTCGGGTTGCATAAAATGCGGAGAATTTCGTGATTAGGTGAGGAAAGTTGGCCTTCCGAAGAAGGGCGTTTCCCTTTGAATTAAGAAGTAAGGAATTTTATTGTGTCATTACAGAGTATTTAAAGACCCTGGCGAAAAAACGTGTATTTGGGCTGATGTGCGTAACATACATAAGTATAATTAAGCAGATTCAACTTCCTATACACTCACAGTGACAGGTTTTATAAACGCGAGTCTATTGAATGTTTGGGCCGCGAAAGCATATTCGGTATAGGGACTTGCTATAGGCTGGACATTCCGGGGATCGAATCCCGGCGGGAGCGAGATTTTTCGCACACGTCCAGACTGGCCTGGGGCCCACCCAGCCTCCTGTAAGCGGGTAAGCGGTCTCGTTCCCGGGGGTAAAGCGGCCGATGCGTGGCGTTGACCACCACCACTTCCAGGAGCGACGTTAAAGAAAGTGTAGAGCTATATTTTTATCACCTTCTGGGCCTTCGTGGCCTGTTATAGGGTGAACTTTACCTTTGATTTTATTGTAATTGATCAAATACGAATACAATTTTTGTTGAGTCTCACCGAGTACAGGATTGTGAATTCTAAAGGAAACAACCAGCAGACTGTGAACAGGAACTTCCGATGTAACAGCTGCAGTGAGAAGAGTTCAAGCTGGAACAGTTCAACGTCGGTCTGTTATATAAATATTTTTCTTTCTTATCGAACTGTTTAGTTGTATCGATTGTTTAATGAGATTTGTTGCATCTGATGTTGTGTGGAGAAATAAAAATGTAATATACAAATATTATTTTGTTCCGTTAAGATGAGTCCATTGCGTTTCCCGAAACGTCGGGCACTATACGCAGCTCAATATGCCAGCATAAGGGAGACCTGAACTGCATTACTGCGAAAGCCAAATAATTTTGAGTATAAGTGAATTTGAACTACGGAAATCAATATGATATTGCAGTTAAATGTTAATTGACTAGTTGTTTGTATGTTTGTCTGTTAGTCAAGAATCTGCCCAGTTGATGCAATGTAAAATTCCTATCGAGTTAATTTTTGTAGCTTTTGGAAACTCCGCAGGATTAAAATTAGTGATAAATAATTTTTGCTGTCTTCCATCTTCCTAGTATCTCCTTCATCCATTAAACCCATTACGAAAATGAATTACTGAAGGGAATTTGTTTTGCCAGCCTTCCGATAACAAGGAATTCATTAGGAGCTTGTCAAATTAAGAGCGTGTAGAAACTAATCTTAAATTAATAAGTAGTGGATTTATGTATATTCGTGATAAATTCGTCGTCAATTGTACATGTTCTTGTGCTTTCAAGACTGATCGTGTAGACTTGTGTCTACGCGTATATTCAAATATTTGCCACATTAAATTTGGGAAGACCATAAATATATTTAAATGTGGATTTATACCGCATTTTCAAGCCTGTGATATATGTGTCCAGAATATTTTGTCTTGCTCCTTTTGCTGCATTTGAAGACTCTGGTTCCACAAGATACAAATTGTCCACATTCTGGTTACTTTACAGTGTTTTGGGAGTGTGTGGTTCTTTCATCTACCAGATTAGTGTATTCTGGAACTCTTTAACCTTCACCGGAGCAGCAGTGTTGAACGCGACTTCTCAGGTCATAACAGTAGCCATATGTGTGGTGACCATTGTGTCGCAGGTGTTGCGCTTGTATAATGGGAAGAATGTCATCAGAATTCTAGATCACGTGTCTGCATTAGACAATGAGCATGTTGGCGCACATATCAGTTATTACAGTTTGTATAAAGTGTTTATCATTCTCATAATTTACAGCGTAATTTCCTTAGTAGTACCTAATGTAATAGGTTTTGCGTCCATGAACACGAAGTCGTTTTATGTATTGAAATCAGTCTATATCTCGACAGTATATTTTATTTGCGATGTCGTGTTGTTCTTATCAGATATACAATTTATGCATTTTGCTCTTCTCTTAAAATACCGTTTTTCTGTTCTCAATGACACTATTATTAGTTTCACAGTCCCATCGCTTTACAAAAATTCTCTAAATCACATGATTAATCCACCAGCCGTGGACCGCCATATGAACCCAAGTACTTCAGCTGTATCCATTCCCATCACAGTGTTAAAATCCACTCTGAGAAACGTATATCGACATCATAACTCTCTGTGCGACATCTGTGAGTCTGTGAACAGAACATACTGTGTTCAGATTATTCAGAGTGTGATGATAACCTGTATTGAAGTTTTAGTTGGTGCATATACTATGAGCACTGAATTGTCACACCCTACTCTCTTAAAGTATTATTCCTCTAAGAAAATGGTTCTGCTGTCCACGTTTATTTGGGTGCTTACGTTCTCAGCGAAAATTGTACTGCTAGTGGTGGTGTGTAACCGCGCATCGCGTGAGGTGAGTCGGCTACATTTGTGTTGATTCCGTGTATGTGCTTGTTAACACGGAGCCAACAAAATAACTTTGAGTGTACTGCAAATAGTGTGAAATTTGCAAATATTAGTAAAATGTAGGGAATTTTTACTTAATTATTTGTATTAAAACTATTAAATAAATTTAATTTAAATGAATTAAATTAATCTGTTTACTTCCGTGGGACGTACACCATATTAAATAAAGTAGTGTACTATCATGAAACCTGAACCCATTAAATAAATAAAGGAGTGAACTGCCGTGGGACCTAAACCAAATTAGTAAATTAGTATATTATTCTGCTGATCTTGGGCCTACCTAGTTTCGAATCCCGAGTCACATTTGCAGCCGTTTCTGATCTCAGAACTAGGAATTTGACTCTGCTGAATCTCAGAGTTCGTGAACGTAACGTGTGTTCTGGGTGTGCAACGAGTTGTTTGCAGGCAGATTTCACGTTACCCCGTTACTTTTTTGTTCGGGGAAACAGGGAACTACGCAGAGATCAGGAAAATCTTCAAGTTTTCCCAGGACCAGAAATGCGTCTTTTGAGTTTTCAGATAGAAACAAGTGAACTTCGCTTTCAGAATTATCAGTAGTAAAACAAAAATCTACGACACTCCTTCAGAATTTCAGTTTGTCTTCATTGCTGTGAGGTGTATTTATTTATCACATGCGTTAAAAGTGTGACTAAAGTACACATACACAAGATGTAAATCACGGAGTATGAGGAAATGTTGATTATTTCATTACCCTGAAAAATGAAGTTTTTCTTTCCTCTTGGTAACCCTTAGGGGTTAAAACATGTATCAGTTAAAAAAGTATTTGTTTTTATAAGAATAGTTGTGTTGACTGTTTCAATCACGGTATTTCATGTACGAAATCACAACTTCATGTCCTCTGTTAAAATTATATAACTACGATTTTGTAATTTTCGTCATTAGTGGCAATTCCTTTAATATGAGCAAGTTTAGGCGTAATTTTGTAGTTTTCAAAGTTTTAATTGAAAATATTAGGAATAGGAGATTGTAATTGTTACGGACAGATAGAGAGAACAGAGGAGAGAATTAAGCCGTTCATTTTGTAACAATTAGCAATAATATTGCTGTTGATAGACATGTGGAAGTGATAGTTTTACACTTTATAATGTATTTGTTTCAGGCTAACAGGACTGCAGATTTGGTACACAAACTAATGAATATCTCTGATGATCCGACCTTAAAAGAAGAGGTAATGACACGAACGTTGATAATAATACACATTTACAGTAATATTGACAGTAGAGTAGGGCTATTAATATTTCAGCTGTTGGTACAAAAAAGTTAGTATTTCAGCATTCAGTTAGCTTCTTTATCGGCACGAATTGTTTTCACTGTTGCACTGAAGCACACAGACAGACGGACAGACTTTAACCATAATATTATACTCGTCGGGTATAACGACACCCGTTTATAACGACACAAAATATTCAGTCCCTTTCATGACTTTATAACCGAGTTCGACTCTATATATAAGCACTGTGACCTACATTTCTTAAGGTTGCTGCTGCCAGTGTTCCATAAAGAGCGTCCGTGTATTAGTGTACGGCCTGTAGATACTGTCCTCACGTTGATGTGTGGACTGTAGATACTATCCTTATATTGATGTGTGGACTGTGGATAACGTGCATACACTGTGATGTGTGGAATGCGGGTACTGTATATACGAGCAATATGTATTGGCGTGTGGACTACTGCTGTCGTCAGTGTGGACTTCTGTATGTGTGACGTTCGTATTTGCAGCTTCAACTGTTCTCACTGCAGCTCTTTCATCGCAAAGTCCAGTTCACAGCCTGCGGATTGTTCCAGCTCGACTTCACTCTACTGTATGCGGTAAATAACGCTACTGACGTGTCCGCCATACCTTGACGGTATTTGGTAAAGTATTGCGACACAAGTGATTAAATAAATTTATATACTTTAATCCACTGTAATTTACAAGGAAGTTAGAGTCTTGTAAAATGCCGAATAATGCGAAAATATGTTTAACGCATTTTTTTTTCTTCCCCTGTGTCATTCTTAATATTGTTGGGGTTCGTTCATGAGCGGATTATTTACAAACCAGCATAACGACCGTTGAAATATCAACAGGAATTTTTAAAGCCATAGACATGCACATCTAATTTCTGTAACTTAGTTTTCGAATTATCGTGATGCAGCTACTTTGTCATCTCAGTGCCTATTGTTGAAAGGTGTCTTGTTCAATCTAATATGGTTGCTCCAAAAGCTGCGCGCTATTGAATAATAATCAAGTTTAAAGGAAAAATGAAATATGTGAATTCCTGCTACCGCAATTAAAAAGGGGATTTTAATATCTGTTGCAGATTGTTGGAGCAGTGACAACATATTTTGTGATTCTGATGCAGTTTCACAGTTTAGTTGATACAGAAGTTCCTGTTGTAAGCACCAACGTCACTGTAACTGCTGTAACACTTTAACAATTACCTGTAACATGGGCGCTAGACAATGCTCTTTATAAATGTAAATAAATCAACTTTAATTTTTTGTAATTGAATTGCTGTTAGACTTAATATTTGAAAATGTAGGATGAGTTTATATTGATGGAACACGTTGCACTAAGTGTAACAGCGATCTGCGTTATATTATTGTGGCCAGTTTGTGTGAAAACTAGTGACATCTACATAAGGACGATGAATGTGGCGATAAATGTAAGAACATTAAGTAAAGTTAACAAAAGACCTAAAGATGCAGAAGTCGTCTTCTCAGTGCAAAGACTAATACGAGAAGCATTTGAGGTTAGGAAAGAAATCGATAAATGTGTCTGCCAAAGTCTCAAGAGAGGACATCCCGCTGTGTTTGAGCGTTATATAAATAAGGCAGTAGACAATACTTTTAGTGTATATAACGTTCTACACATTTCTGCTTGCAATTTATATCCATCGTTAGGTGCAAGTATCAGAATAAATAAAAGAGGAAAAAACATTAGCTTATTTTGGACATAAATTATTGCCCAAACATTTGTGACTGTTTGTCTACTCCCGTATGTCTCAAGGCCAAACAGTCTGTTCTAATAATACTGCTTACAAAACACGAGTAAATATCTGTCGTGGAAGTAAGTGCAGGAATGTTGGAGACACAACAGAGGAAAAGGGAATACTTTGGATGCGATCTGGGAGACTTGTGGATGTTCTGTCAAGCATGTGGAAAACTGTACTCTTATCACAAGGATTTTGACGATTTTCTTATCGTTAAAATGAGAAGTGTTTATGGTGTTTATCCACATTTTGTTTTCTTAAGTTGGTGGACACTTTAGTGGACCACCTACACTGTTTGATGTTTCCGATTGATGTTTTGGATACTTCGCACACAGTGCATGAAGTAGGTGCATAGTGGGGAGTTATGTTTTTGCGGCTTGGGATATTTGATGTTCTACAGCGTGTTTAAGAGTATTTCTGATCTTCTGGGACGTCCTGCCTGTCTTCGTCTTCATGTTCGGGCAGTGTTGTTGTACTTCTGCACCCTGAATGTGCAGTCTGTGCGTTCCTTCGAAACTCCGGTTACTGTTTATCAGTCCACGCGACTTAATATTCCATAGGACTGTTGTTAATATGTATTATCTCCAGAACTCGTCCCTGCCATATCAGATACCTCCAATGCATATGATCCTGGACCACTTCCATCCTTGCCTATCCTTACGATTACTCTCCTAAACTCCATAATAATATTACCAATCCATCTTGTCATCTTTCTCGGATTCGATTCCCTATGGTGTCATAGGAATGTTCCGGCCGCACTATGGCCCTGGGGTCGACTCAGGCTCCAACAGAAATGGTCACCACAAATATTTCCTGGGGTGTAAAGGCTGCCGGTGCGTAGGGCTGACAACCTTACCATCTTTATGTGCCGATTGTCTAGAAATCCTGGGAATTGTAACCTACTTGAAACTTGGGGACCTGTCCAGGCCTGTACAGGGCTTGTTTTACCTTTATCGTGTCATATTCCAAATTCTCTGTTTTTAAGATGCTTTTCCCAGCCAAATATTGCGTGTATTCATTGTTTTTATCCATCCTTGCTACATGCACAGACCATAGAGTATTCCCTTATTTCACTGCCAACACAAGGTTAAGTTAACCTCGTAGATTTGGGTTAATTATCCCACAATGGTCCACACACTTTTATGAAAATTAAGGTTCTCGCGGTGATGGAAATGTGGTTGTCAGGATTATAACAACTTATGAACTGGTAGGTTGGTACCAAAATTTCGGAGGAATGCAATTTCTCCATATACAAGATAGATATAGAAGGTAAGAACATTACTTTCGTTCGAAACGTCGGTAACCACATATTTGAATGCACGGTGTAATAATCCACAGCAGTGTCCACACACGTGAAACTTGGCAGAAACTCGTCCTTCCCGTGAATTTGTTCACACAATTTTCTAATCTGAGTTCTTCGTTTAAAATAGGAGGTTGTGTTTTATATCAGACAGAAGTTGGTGCTTTGAAACTCACATCTAGGAACGTAAATATTAAAACATACAAATCTGTAGTTTTCCTGTTTTATATGGGTTTAAAATTGGCATTACGTTAGGGGAAGACACAGGCTGAGGGTGTCCTAGGACAGGGTGCTGAGGACGATATTTGGGCCTAACAGGGGAGAGTTAACAGGGCTGAAGAACATTCGCTACAGATTTGTACTCCTCAAAAAATTATTATTATAGTGATGAAATAAAAATTATGTGATGTGTGAGGCATGAGGCAGGTATGGGGTAAAAAGGGACAAAGCTGAAGGAAACAGATAAATTGGAGGACCTAGGCTTCGATGGCTGTATGCCGTTAACATGAATCTTAAAGACGAAGGTCGAGAGGATGTTCTCTGGATTCATCTGGCTCATAATGTGGACGAATGGCTTTTCGTTGCGAACGTAATGGACCTTCGGTTTCCATAACATCAGGGGGAATTTCTTGACAAGCTGAGGCACTGTTAACTTCTCAAGAAGCGCTTTGCTCCATTGAGTTATTCAGCTGTAAATATAAAATACTGGACAGTTCGTGAACTGCATACTTTCATAATGTATTCTTCTCATAATTCCATCACGAACTGAAATTATTGAACACTTGCAAGCCTATAATATTTTGACTGTTTCTGAGTATCTTCGACTGGCATATTCACATTACATTTCTGTATATCGAACGATGTGTGTTGTGATTGTTCACGGGTTAGGTAGGCGTATATGAGGGCAATCCGTGTTTTGGTGTTGTCGGGTGTTCCAAGCATAGCCATGTCATATTTTTAATTACTTATTTATTTATTTATTTATTTATTTATTTTGTGTTTTATTTAAGGATGGATGTCCAAATATTATTCGGGTAATCAAATCGAGGACAATTAGATGGGAAGGACATGTGGCATGTATGGGGGAGAAGACAAATGCATACTCAGGGTTTTTGTGCAGAAACGCGAAGGAAGATGATAATTTGAAAGACCAGGGCGTAGATGTGACGATAATATTGAATGTAAAAGAAATAGGATGGGAGGGCAAAGACTGAATTAATTTAGTTGAAGATAAGGACAAGTGGCGGGGTTGTGTGAAGACCGAAATGACCCGTCGGGTTGCATAAAATGCGGAGAATTTCGTGATTAGGTGAGGAAAGTTGGCCTTCCGAAGAAGGGCGTTTCCCTTTGAATTAAGAAGTAAGGAATTTTATTGTGCCATTACATAGTATTTAAAACCTGGCGAAAAACGTGTATTTGGGCTGATGTGCGTAACATACATAACCATAATTAAGCAGATTCAACTTCCTATACACTCACAGTGACAAGTTTTATAAGCGCGAGTCTATTGAATATTTGGGCTGCGATAGCGTAGTCGGTATAGGGACTTGCTATAGGCTAGACATTCCGGGGATCGAACACCGCCGGGAGCGAGATTTTCCGCACACGTCCAGACTGGCCCTGGGGCCCACCCAGCCTCCTGTTTGATGGGTAAGCGGTCTCGTTCCCGGGGATAAAGCGGCCGAGGCGTGGCGTTGACCACCCACCCCTTCCAGGAGAGACGTTAAAGAAAGAGTAGAGCTATATTTTTATCACCTTCTGGGTCTTCGTGGCCTGTTATAGGGTGAAATTTACCTTTGAATTTTTGTAATTGATCAAATATGAATAAAACTTGTGTTGAGTCTCACCGAGTACAGGAGTGTGAAGTCTAACGGGAGGAACCCGCAGACTGTGAACTGAACCTTCCGATGTAACAGCTGCAGTGACAAGAGTTCAAGCTGGAACAGTTCAACGTCAGTCTGTTATATAAATATTTTTCTTTCTTATCGAACTGATTAGTTGTATTGATTGTTTAATGAGATTTGTTGCATCTAATGTTTTGTGGAGAGATAAAAGTGTAATATACAAATATTATTTTGTTACGTTAAGATGAGTCCGTTGCGTTGTCCCGAAACGTCGGGCACAAATCACAGCTCAATATGCCAACATAAGGGAGACCTGAACTGCATTACTGCGAAAGCCTAAGAATTGACAGTATAAGTGAATTTGAACTACGGACAACCATATGACATTGCAGTTAAATACTAATTGACTAGTTGTTTGTATGTTTGTCTCTTAGTCAAGAATCTGCCCAGTTGATGCAATGTAAAATTCCTATCAAGTTAATTTTTGTAGCTTTTGGAAACTCCGCAGTATTAAAATTAGTGGTAAATGATTTTTGCTATCTTCCATCTTCCCAGTATCTCCTTGATCTACTAAACCCATTATGAAAATGAATTACTGAAGGAAAATTGTTCTACCAGCCTTCCGATAACAAGGAATCCATTAGGAGCTTGTCAAATTAAGAGCCTGTAGAAACTTATTTTAAATTAATATGTAGTGGATGTTAATTCGTGATAATTTCGTCGTTAACTTTACAGGTACTTGTGTTTTCAAGACTGATTGTGCTGACTTGTGTCTATGCGTATATTCAAATATTTGCCACATTAAATTTGGGAAGAACATAAATATATTTAAATATGGATTTATACCGCATTTTCAAGCCTGTGATATATGTGACCAGAATATTTTGTCTTGCTCCTTTTGCTGCAGTTGAAGACTCTGGTTCCACAAGATACAAATTGTCCACATTCTGGTTACTTTACAGTATTTTAGGAGTGTGCGTTTCTTTCATTTACCAGATTAGTGTATTCTGGAATATTTTATCCTTCAGTGGAGCAGCAGTGTTGAACGCCACTTCTCTGGTCATATCAGCAGCCGTATGTTTGGCGAGCACTGTGTCACAAGTTTTGTGCTTGTCAAATGGGAAGAATGTCATCAGAATTCTAGATCATATTTCTGTATTAGACAATGAGCATGTTGGCGCACATATCAGTTATTACAGCTTGTACAAAGTATTTATCATTCTTATAATTTACATTGTAATTTCCTTAGTAGTACCTAATGTAATATTATTTGCGAACCTGAACAAAAATTCCTTGTATATTTTGAAAATCATCTATTTCGCGACAGTACGTTTTGTTTGCGATGTCGTGTTGTTCTTATCAGATACACAATTTATGCATTTTGCTCTTCTCTTAAAATACCGTTTTTCTGTTCTCAATGACACTATTATTAATTTCACAGTCCCATCGCTTTACACAAATTCTCTAAATCATGTTATTAATCTACCAGCCATGGACCGCCATATGAACCCAAGTACTTCAGCTGTATCCATTCCCATCACAGTGTTAAAATCCACTCTGAGAAAAGTATATCGACATCATAACTCTCTGTGCGACATCTCTGAGTGTGTGAACAGAACATACTGTGCACAGATTCTTCAGAGTGTGATGGTAACCTGTATTGAAGTTTTATATGCAGCGTACATTTTGAGCACTGAATTTTCAAGCCCATCTTTTTTAAAGTATTATTCCTCTAAAATATTTCTTATGATATTCGTATTTATTTGGGTGCTTAAGTTCTCAGCGAAAATTGTACTGCTTTTGGTGGTGTGTAACCGCGCATCGCGTGAGGTGAGTCGACTACATTTGTGTTGATTCCGTGTATGTGCTTGTTAACACGGAGCCAACAAAATAACCTTGTATATACTAAAACTAGTGTGAAAGTTGCAAATATTCATAAAACGTAGGGAAATTTTAAATTGTTTGTAGTAAAATAATTAAATAAATTTAATTTAATTTAATTTAATTAATCTGTGTAATTCCGTGGGACGCACGTCGTATTAAATAAAGTACTCTGCTGTCATGAAATCTGAACCTGTTAAATAAATAAAGGAGTGAACTGCCTCGGGACCTAAACCATACTAAGTACATTATTCTGCTGATGTTGAGCCTGCCTAGTTTCGATTCCTGAGGCACATTTACAGACGTTTCTGTTCTCAGAACTAGGCATTTGACTCTGCTGAATCTTAGAGTTCGTGAACCTAGGTAACGCGTGTACTGGGTGTGCAAAATAGTCTTTTGCTAGCAGCCTTAACTTCTGTTCTACCTCTTTACTTCTGTTTGTTGGGGGAAACAGGGAACTACGCACAGAGAACAGGAAAATCTTCGAGTTTTCGCAGTAACAGAAACGCGTCGTTTGAGTTTTCAGATGGAAACAAGTGAATTTCTCTTTCAGAATTATCAATAGTAAAACAAAAATCTACTACACTCCTTCAGAATTTCAGTTTGTCTTCATTGCTGTGAGGTGTATTTATTTATCACATGCGTTAAAAGTGCGACTAAAGTACACGTATACAGGATGTAAATCACGGAGTATGAGGAAATGTTGATTATTTCATTACCCTGAGAAAAGAAGTTTTTCTTTCCTCTTGGTAATCCTTAGGGGTTGAAACATGTAGCAGTTTAAAAAAGTATTTGTTTTTATAATGAAGAGTTGTTTTGACAGTTTCAATCACGGTACTTCATGTACGAAAACACAAATTTATGTCCTCCGCTAAAAGTATATAACTGCAATTTTGATACTTTCATCATTAGTGGTAATTCATTTCATATGAGCTAGTTTAGTTGTAATTTTGTAGTATTCTATGTTTATAACTGAAAAGATCAGGAAACGAAGATTGTAATTGTTACGGAGAGAAAAAGAGAATAGGGGGTAGGATTAAGCCGTTAATTTTGTAAAAATCAGCAATAATATTGCTGTTGATAGACATGAGGAAGTGATAGTTTTACACTTTATAATGTATTTGTTTCAGGCTAACAGGACTGCAGATTTGGCACACAAACTAATGAATATCTCTGATGATCCGACATTAAAAGAAGAGGTAATGACACGAACGTTGATAATAATAAACATTTACAGTAATATTGACAGTAGAGTAGAGCTATTAATATTTCAGCTATTGGTACCAGAAAATTAGCATTACAACATTGAATTAGCTTCTTTATCGGCACGAATTGTGTGTTTATTGTTGCGCTGATGCACACAGACAGACGGACAGACTTTGCGTCACAGAGACAGTTTGTTTGTACCGGCTGTAGTGTGGACGAGAGACATATGACGCCTCACCTTATATAGATTTCTGACAGGAATTTAGAAAAGTGACATTATGCTGATGCTCAGTGGCCTGAAGGCATGGCCACTACTTAACAATACGTTACTCAAGTATTTCATTCTTTTGATACCTGAAGTACTTTTATTTTTACACGTTTCAAAATACACAATCTTTTTTATTCCAGGCGTTACACTTTAAAGCGAAGTTAAAGAGCTGCATTATTATTATTATTATTATTATTATTATTATTATTGTTGTGTTTGAACAGTATCGTCATATGCACAAGTTAATTTATAGCGTACCAAACTGTTGCACAACATCTATCTACGGTGGAACTGTACTACACAAGACGTACTTTGGCTAAAAGGCGTGTAGTAAAATACAGTCGAACCCGGTTATAACGACATTGGTTTATAAAGCAACTCGCTTATAGAGTCAGATATTCTGTGGTACAAATTAATTCGTCACTGTTAACCATCATATTACACTCCTCGGTTATAACGATACTCGTTTATAACGACACAAAATAAGCTGCGTGACCTACATTTATTAAGGTTGCTAATGCCATTGTTGCATAAAGAGCGTCCGTGTATCAGTCTACGGACTGTAGATACTATCCTTATGTTGATGTGTGGACTGTAGATACTGTCCTTATGTTGATGTGTGGACTGTAGATACTGTCCTTATGTTGATGTGTGGAATGTGGATACCCTGCACACACAATTAAGTGTGGAATGCGGGTACTGTATATGCAATATGTGTTGATGTGTGGACTACTGCTGTCGTCAGTGTGGACTTCTGTATGTGTGACGTTCGTATTTGCAGCTTCAACTGTTCTCACTGCAACTCTTTCATCGCAAAGTCCAGTTCACAGCCTGCGGATTGTTCCAGCTCGACTTCACTCTTCTGTATGCGGTAAATAACGCTACTGACGTGTCCGCCTTACCTTAACGGTATTTGGTAAAGTAATGCGACACAAGTGATTAAATAAATTTATATACATTAATCCACTGCAATTTACAAGGAAGTTAGGTACTTGTAAAATACCGAATAATGCGAAAATATGTTTATCGCAAACTTTCATTTTTTCCTGTATCATTCTTAATATTGTTGGGGTTCGTTCATGAGCGGATTATTTACAAACCAGCATAACGACCGTTGAAATATCAAAGGCAATTCTTAAAGACACAGACTTGTATATCTAATTTCTGTAACTTAGTTTTGTAATTATCATGATGCAGCTACTTTGACATCTCAGTGTCTATTGGTGAAAGGTGACTTGTTGAATCTAATATGGTTGCTCCAAATGCTGCGCGCTATTGAATAATAAGCAAGTTTAAAGGAAAATGAAAACTGTAAATTACTGCTACCGCTATTATAAAGGCGATTTTAACATCTGTTGCAGATTGTTGGAGCAGTGACAACATATTTTGTGATTCTGATGCAGTTTCACAGTTTAATTGATATAGAAGTTACTGATGTAAGCACCAACGTCACCGTAACAGCTGTAACACTGTAACAATTACCTGTAATTTAAATCCATCGCCAGGTGCACTTATCAAATTAAATAAAAGAGGAAAAACATTAGAATATTTTGGACATTAAATTATTGCCCAAAACAGTTGTGACTGTTTGTCTACTCCCGTATGTCTCAAGGCCAAACAGTCTGTACTGATAATACTGCTTACAAAATACGAGTAAATATCTGTCGTGGAAGTAAGTGCAGGAATGTTGGAGACACAACAGAGGAAAAGAGAATACTTTGGATGCGATCTGGGAGACTTGTGGATGTTCTGTCAAGCATGTGGAAAACTGTACTCTTATCACCAGAACTTTGACGATTTTCTTATCGTTAAAATGAGAAGTGTTTATGGTGTTCATCCACATTTTCTTTTTATTATGTAGGTGGACACTTTATGTGGACCACGTACACTGAGTAATATTTGCGATTTATGTTTTTGGTTCTTCGCACACAGTGCATGAAATAGATGCATAGTTGGGAGGTAATGTTTTTGCGGCTGAATGTGCAGTCTGTGCGCTCCTTCGCACCTCTCGTTAGTGTTTAGCAGTCCACACGACGTAATATTCCATAGGACTGTTGTTAATGTGTATTTCCTATCTCCAGAACCCGTCCCCGCCATATCAGATACCTCCAATGCATATGATCCTGGACCCTTTCCATCCTTGCCTATCATTACAACGTACGAATACTCTCCTAAGCTCCATAACAATATTACCAACCCATCCTGTCATCTGGCGCGGTTTCTATCCCCCATGGTGGCATTTGAATTTTTCATTGATATAATCCTTCCGGTCGCACTATGGCCCTGGGGTCGACTCAACCTGTAACAGAAATGAGCATCAGGAATATTTTCTTGGGGGGGGGGGGGGGGATGGTGGGAGAAGGCGGCCGCTCCATAGGCTGACAACCTTACCAACTTTATGTGCCAATTGTCTAGAAATTCTAGGAACCGTAACATCCAGGAAGCCTGAGGGCCTGTCCAGGCATCTTCGTGACTGCTTTACCATTATCTTGTCATCTTTCAACCTTCCTGTTTTTCAGCGGCTTTCCCCATCCAAATATTGTGTATTCAGTTTTTCTTCCATACTAGCTACATGCACAGCCCATTCTGTCTTCCCTCATATCACTGTCAAAACAAGGTTACCGTACTACCAGAAATTAAGGTTAATTAACCCAGAATGGTCCACACACTTTATGACATTTAAGGTTCACGTGGTGATGGAGATGATGTTGTCAGGATTATGACACCTTATGATCTAGTAGGTGAGTACCAAAGTTTCGGAGGAATGTAATTTTTCCATATACAGGATAGATGTAGAGGGTAAGGTCAGTAACTTCGTTCGAAACGTCAATAAGCACATATTTGTCTGTACAGTGTAGTAATCCACAGCAGTGTCCACACACTTGAAGCTTGACAGTTACCAGTCATTCCTGTGAACTTGTTCACACAATTTTCTAATCTGAGTTCTTCGTTTAAAGTAGGTGGTTGTGTTTTATATCAGAGAGCATTTGGTTCTTTGTAACACACATCTAGGAATGTAAAGATTGAAACATACAAATCTGTAATTTTCCTGTTTTATATGGGTTTAAAATTGTCATTATGTTAGGGGAAGACACCGGCCGAGGGTGTCCTAGGACAGGGTGCCGAGGACGGTATTAAAAGTATTATTATAGTGATGAAATAAAAATTATGTGATGGGTAAGGCATGAGGCAGGTATGGGGGAAAAAGGGACAAAGCTGAAGGAAACAGATAATTTGAAGGACCTAGGCTTCGATGGCTGTATGCCGTTAACATGGATCTTAAAGACATAGGATGAGAGGATGTTCTCTGGATTCATCTGGCTCATAATGTGGACGAATGGCTTTTCGTTGCGAACGTAATGGACCTTCGGTTCCATAACATTCGGGGGAAATTCTTTACTAGCTGAGGCACTGTTAACTTCTCAAGAAGGGCTTTGCTCCATTGAGTTAATCAGCTGTAAAGTATAAAATACTGGACTTTTGTGCCGCAAATCCCGACCTTCCGATTTCCAACTATTTTCGGAAAGTCGTGCGCTGAGACACTATGGAGTGTGAGGACCAGGCGTCAGGGCTTAGAGTCCAGAAACCCGATCCGGTAGCGTGCCACCATCTCGGGAAAATAATTATTAACAGTTACTGCGGAGACTGCGAGAGATCAGCCTCTGCAGCTCAAATTTACCAAGCTCGGAAACGTGGGTGTTAAGAGATAACGAGAGCACCAATTTGGGTTTTTCAAGTATATTACTAAAAAGTTACATTAGTTAGAAACTTAACGGGCGAGGCATACTAAAGCAATTAATTTACTTTCGAAATACATTTGCTGACCAGACCACCATGTACCTTAGGCAAACTCAAATGACTTCGTCCTACCTTGAGAGCTCAGAATTGTGCAGAGGTAGACCAGTTGCACTGTAGTGGTCGCCATGACCATGTCGTACCGTCGCCTGTTGGAGTCTCTGCCGTCGATCAGTCGGACCCGGGCCCAGTCTCGGACTAAGCGTGTCCGTCTGTGTGTTCTCTCTGTGTGTATATCGTATATTGTCCCCTCTCTTAATTTCCCAGGGTTCTTATACCCAATATTACATGTGTATATAAACAATTTGCAATAAAAAAGGACCTTCGATATCATCATAACTGCTGGACTACCGAGGTTAAATAACCTTGGTCAAGCGTTACTAAAGTCTCTTTCCAATTAACAAAAGGCTTACACATCATTACTCCATCGGTCCTTCACGTTCCAGACTTCACAAACGTCAGCATATTTCCTGCCTTCAAGGTACTGGTGTTCTACATTATAACTTTTATACACAAATTACATAAATCTCACAAGAAGAAGAATTGCTACAATACATGGACAGTTCATGAACTGCATACTTTCATAATGTATTCTTCTCATAACTCCATCATTACCCAAATTATTGAACGCTTGCAAGCGTATAATATTTTGACTGTTTCTGAGTATCTTCCACTGGAATATTCACATTACATTTCTGTATATCGAACGATGTGTGTTGTGACACGGTCATGGGGTAGGTAGGCGTATATGAGGGCATTCCGTGTTTTAGTGTTGTCGGGTGTTCCAAGCATAGCCATGTGCCGCTGTGTGGCTTTGGGACGCGAGATGAAACTGGATAAAGATTATCAGGTAAGTACTTGTCGCTCTAACAACCTGAAAAATCAGAACACAAATTTATTTATTTATTTTGTGGTTGATTTATGGATGGAACTCCAAATATTATGCGGGTAATCAAATCGAGGATAATGAGATTGGAAATGACATGTGGCATGTATGGGGCAGAAGAAAATGCATATTCAGGGGTTTTGTGTGGAAACTTGAAGGAAGGTGATAATTTGGAAGACGTGGGCGTAGAAGGGAGGATGATATTGAACGTAAAAGAAATAGGAAGGAAGGGCGTAGACTGAATTAATTTAGTTGAAGATAGGACAAATGGCGGGGTCGTGTGAAAGCCGTAATGGGCCGTCGGGTTGCATAAAATGCGGGGGATTTCGTGATTAGGTGAGGAAATTTTGCCTTCTGAAGAAGGTCGTTTCCCATACAGGTTTTTGTATCATAACAGATTATTTTAAAAAACAAAGGCGAAGAACGGGTATTTGAGCTAATGTGCCCGACGTACATAAAGATAATTTTTTTTAATTATCGAAGGGTCCCGCAGCAGATGCTACGGACCCACCGCAGCCTGAAGACATTATGGAAGCCTATGATGAAGATGATGCGGTTTTCTTTGCTCTTTCATTTTAATGGAGCACCGGTGGTATGAAATTCAAAGGAGAAAACCGTAGTACTGGGTGAAAAACCTCTCCCAGTGTCACTTTGTCCACCATAAATCCCACATGGACCGACCTGAGATCGAACCCGGCCTCCGCGGTGAGAGCCCGGCGACTAACCGCCTGAGCCATGGCACGGCCTACATAACTATAATTAAGCTGATTTATCTTGCTAGACACTCTCAGTGACAAGGTTTATAAAACTAACTAACTAACTCCATGGAGCAGAGTCCTTTTTGAGAAGCTAACAGGTCCTCAGCTAGTCAAGAAATTCCCTGCATTTTATGGAACCCAAGGGTTCATTACCGCACTGACCAGAGCCCGCCACCTGTCCCTATCCCGAGCCATATCAGGTTTATAAATGCGAGTGTATTAAATGTTTGGGCCTGGATAACTCAGCCGTTATAGAGACTCGCTATGGGCTGGAAATTCCGGGGATCAAATCCCGCTGGGAGCGAAATTTTCCGCACCCATTCAGAAAAGCCCCGGGGCCAACCAGCCTCCTGTACGATAGGTACCCGGTCTTGTTTCCGGGGATAAATCGGCCGGGTCGTGGCGTTGACCACCCACCCCATGCAGCAGCGACGTTAAAAAAGAGTACAGCTATACTTCTTATCTCCCTCTGGGCCTTCGTGGCCTGTTACACTGTGAACTTTACCTTTGAATTTATTGTAATGGATCAAATATGAATAATATTTTGAGTCTCACCGAGTACAGAAATGTGATGTCTAAGGGAAGAACACGCAGACTGTGAACTGGACCTTCCGATGTAACAGCTGCAGTGACAAGATTTCAAGCTGGAACAGTTCAACGTCGGTCTGTTATATAAATATTTTTCTTTCTTATCGAACTGAATAGTTGTATCGAAAGTATAATGAGATTTGTTGCATCTGATGTTGTGTGGAGAGATAAAAATGTAATATACAAATATTATTTTGTTACGTTAAGATGAGTCCATTGCGTTGTCCCGAAACTTCGGGCACTATTCACAGCTCAATATGCCAGCATAAGGGAGACCTGAACTGCATTACTTCGAAAGCCTAAGAATTTACAGTATAAGTGAATTTGAACTACGGAAATCAATATGACATTGCAGTTAAATATTAATTGACTAGTTGTTTGTATGTTTGTCTGTTAGTTAAGAATCTCCCAGTTGATGCAATGTAAAATTCCTATCAAGTTAATTTTTGTAGCTTTTGGAAACTCCGCAGTATTAAAATTAGTGATAAATATTCTTTCTGTCTTCCAACTTCCCAGTATCTCCTTGATATACTAAACCCATTATGAAAATGAATTACTGAAGGAAAATTTGTTCTACCAGCCTTCCGATAACAATGAAATCCATTAGGGGCTTGTCAAATTAAGAGCCTGTAGAAACTAATTTAAATTCACAAATAGTGGGATATATTCGTGATAAATTCGTCGTTAACTTTACAGGTACTTGTGTCTTCAAGACTGATCGTGCTCACTTGTGCCTATGCGAATATTCAAATATTTGTCACATTAAATTTGGAAAGACGATATATACATTTAAATATGGATTTATACCGCATTTTCAAGCCTGTGATATATGTGTCCAGAATATTTTGTCTTGCTCCTTTTGCTGCAGTTGAAGACTCTGGTTCCACAAGATACAAATTGTCCACATTCTGGTTACTTTACAGTATTTTAGGAGTGTGTGTTTCTTTTGTTTTCCAGATTAGTGTATTCGGGATTACTTTATCCTTAAGCGGAGGAGCAGTGTTGAACGCCACTTCTCAGGTCGTATCACCAATAATATGTTTGGCGACCATTGTGTCGCAAGTTTTGTGCTTGTCTAATGGGAGGATTGTCATCAGAATTCTAGAACATATTCTGTATTAGATAATGAGCATGTTGGCGCACATATCAGTTATTACAGATTGTATAAAGTGTTTATCATTCTCATAATTACAGCGTAATTTCCATATAGTACCTCATGTAATAGGTTTTGCGATCCTGAAACAAATTCCTTGTCTATTTTGAAAATCGTCTATTTCTCGACAGTACATTTTCTTTGTGATTTCGTGTTATTCTTATCAGATACACAATTTATGCATTTTGCTCTTCTCTTAAAATACCGTTTTTCCGTCCTCAATGACACTATTATTAGTTTCACAGTCCCATCGCTTTACACAAATTCTCTAAATCACATGATTAATCCACCAGCCATGGAGCGCGATATGAACCCAAGTACTTCAGCTGTATCCATTCCATCACAGTGTTAAAATCCACTCTGAGAAACGTATATCGACATCATAACTGTCTGTGCGACATCTCTGAGTCTGTGAACAGAACATACTGTGTTCAGATTCTTTACAGTGTGATGATAACCTGCATTGCAGTTTCATATGCAGCATATGCTCTGAGCACTGGATTTTCAAACCCTTCTTTCTTAAATATTATTCCTCTAAAATATTTCTTATGATATCCGTATTTATTTGGGTGCTTACGTTCTCAGCGAAAATTCTTCTGCTTTTGGTGGTGTGTAATCGCGCATCGCGTGAGGTGAGTCGACTACATTTGTGTTGATTCCGTGTATGTGCTTGTTAACACGGAGCCAACAAAATAACCTTGTATATACTAAAACTAGTGTAAAAGTTGCAAATATTCATAAAACGTAGGGAATTTTTAAATTGTTTGTAGTAAAATAATTAAATAAATTTAAATTAATTAATTAATCTGTGTAATTCCGTGGGACGCACGTCGTATTAAATAAAGTACTCTGCTGTCATGAAATCTGAATCTGTTAAATAAATAAAGGAGTGAACTGCCTCGGGACCTAAACCTTACTAAGTACATTATTCTACTGATGTTGAGCCTGCCTAGTTTCGATTCCTGAAGCACATTTCAGACGTTTCTGTTCTCAGAACTAGGCATTTGACTCTGCTGAATCTTAGAGTTCGTGAACCTAGGTAACGCGTGTACTGGGTGTGCAAAATAGTCTTTTGCTAGCAGCTTTCACTTCTGTTCTACCTCTTTACTTCTGTTTGTTGGGGGAAACAGGGAACTACGCACAGAGGTCAGGAACGTCTTTGAGTTTTCCCAGTAACAGAAACGCGTCGTTTGAGTTTTCAGATGGAAACAAGTGAATTTCGCTTTCAGAATTATCAATAGTAAAACAAAAAGCTACGACACTCCTTTAGAATTTCAGTTTGTCTTCATTGCTGTGAGGTGTATTTATTTATCACATGCGTTAAAAGTGTGACTAAAGTACACGTACACAGGATGCAAATCACGGAGTATGAGGAAATGTGATTATTTCATTACCCTGAGAAATGAAGTTTTTCTTTCCTCTTGGTATCCCTTAGGGGTTGAAACATGTAGCAGTTAAAAAATTATTTGATTTTATAATGAAGAGTAGTGTTGACTGTTTCAATCATGGTACTTCATGTACGAAAACACAACTTTATGTCCTCTGTTAAAATATATAACTACCATTTTGTTATTTTCATTATTAGTGGTAATTCCTTTAATATGAGCAAGTTTAGGCGTAATTTTGAAGTATTACAATCTTTTTAATTGCAAATATTAGGAAAAGAAGATTGTAATTGTTACGGACAGAGAGAGAGAGAGAGCAGAGGAGAGAATAATATTGCTGTTCATAGTCATGAGGAAGTGATAGTTTTACACTTTATAATGTATTTGTTTCAGGCTAACAGGACTGCAGATTTGGTACACAAACTAATGAATATCTCTGATGATCCGACCTTAAAAGAAGAGGTAATGACACGAACGTTGATAATAATATACATTTACAGTAATATTGACAGTAGAGTAGGGCTATTAATATTTCAGCTATTGGTACAAGAATGTTAGCATTACAACATTGAATTAGCTTCTTTATTGGCACGAATTGTGTGTTTATTGTTGCACTGATGCACACAGACAGACGGACAGACTTTGCGTCACAGAGACAGTTTGTTGTACCGGCTGTAGTGTGGACGAGAGAGAAATATGACGCCTCACCCCATGTAGCTTTCGTAACGAATTTGGAATGTGACATTATTCTGATGCCCAGTGGCCTAAAGGCATGGCCACTACTTAACAATACGTTACTCAAGTCTTTTAATCTTTTGATACCTGAAGTACTTTCATTTTTACATGTTTCAAAATACACAACTTTTTATTACAGGCGGTACACTATAAAGCGAAGTTAAAGAGCTGCATTATTATAATAATAATTATTATTATTATTATTATTATTGTATTTGAACAGTATCGTCATATGGGCAAGTTAATTTATAGCGTACCAAACTGTTGCACAACATCTATCTACGGTGGAACTGTACTATACAAAACGTACTTTGCTAAACGGCGTGTAGTAAAATACAGTCGAAGCCGGTTATAACCACATTGGTTTATAAAACAACTCGCTTATAGAGTCAGATATTCTGTGGTACAGAGTAAATTCGTCACGGTTAACCATCATATTACACTCCTCGGTTATAACGATACTCGTTTATAACGACACAAAATAAGCTGCGTGACCTACATTTCTTAAGGTTGCTAATGCCATTGTTGCATAAAGAGCGTCCGTGTATCAGTCTACGGACTGTAGATACTATCCTTACGTTGTTGTGTGGACTGTGGATACCGTGGACACACAATTATGTGTGGAATGCGGGTACTGTATATGCAATATGTGTTGGTGTGTGGACTACTGCTGTTGTCTGTGTGGACTTCTGTATGTGTGACGTTCGTATTTTCAGCTTCAACTGTTCTCACTGCAGCTCTTTCATCGCAAAGTCCATTTCACAGCCTGCGGATTGTTCCAGCTGGACTTCACTCTACTGTATGCGGTAAATAAAGCTACTGACGTGTCCGCCTTAACTTAACGGTATTTGGTAAAGTAATGCGACACAAGTGATTAAGTAAATTTATATACATTAATCCACTGCAATTTACAAGGAAGTTAGAGTCTTGTAAAATGCCGAATAATGCGAAAATATGTTTATCGCAGATTTTTTATGCGTGTATCATTCTTAATATTGTTGGGGTTTGTTCCTGAGAGGATTATTTACAAACTAGCATAACGACCGTTGAAATATCAACGGGAATTTTTAAAGACAAAGACTTGTATATCTAATTTCTGTAACTTAGTTTTCAAATTATCGTGATGCAGCTACTTTGTCATCTCAGTGTCAATTGGTGAAAGTTGTCTTCTTCAATCTAATATGGTTGCTCCAAATGCTGCGCGCTATTAAATAATAAGCAAGTTTAAAGGAAAATGAAAACTGTAAATTACTGCTGCGCTATTATAAAGGCGATTTTAACATCTGTTGCAGATTGTTGGAGCAGTGACAACATATTTTGTGATTCTGATGCAGTTTCACAGTTTAGTTGATACAGAAGTTCGTGTTGTAAGCACCAACGTCACCGTAACAGCTGTAACACTGTAACAATTACCTGTAATTTAAATCCATCGTCAGGTGCACTTATCAAATTAAATAAAAGAGGAAAAACTTAGCTTATTTTGGACATAAATTATTGCCCAAACAGTTGTGACTGTTGGTCTACTCCCGTATGTCTCAAGTCCAAAGAGTCTGTACTGATAATACTGCTTACAAAATACGAGTAAATATCTGTCGTGTAAGATGCAGGAATGTTGGAGACACAACATAGGAAAAGAGAATACTTTGGATGCGATCTGGGAGACTTGTGGATGTTTTGTCAAGCATGTGGAAAACTGTACTCTTATCACCAGGATTTTGACGATTTTCATATCGCTAAAATGAGAAGTGTTTATGGTGTTTATCCACGTTTTGTTTTTATTATGTAGGTGGACACTTTATGTGGACCACGTACACTGAGTAATATTTCAGATTGATGTTTTTGGTTCTTCGCACACAGTGCATGAAATACATGCTAAGTGGGGAAGGTAATGTTTTTGCGGCTAAATGTGCAGTCTGTGCGCTCCTTCGAAACCTCTTGTTACTGTTTAGCAGTCCACACGACGTAAGATTCCATAAACTTTTGTTAATATGTATTTCTTATTTCAGAACTCGTCCCCGCCATATCAGATACCTCCAATGCATATGATCCTGGACCCTTTCCATCCTTGCCTATCATTAGAACGTACGAATACTCTCCTAAGCTCCATAACAATATTACAAACCCATCTTGTCATCTTGCGCGGTTTCTATTCCTCATGGTGGCATTTGAATTTTTCATTGATATAATCCTTCCGGTCGCACTGTGGCCCTGGTGTCGACTCAACCTGTAACAGAAATGAGCATCAGGATATTTTCTTAGGGGGGGGGGGTAGTGGGGGGGGGAAGGCGGCCGGTGCATAGGGCTGACAAACTTACCACCTTTATGTGCCAATTGTCTAGAAATTCTAGGAACGTTAACCTCCAGGAAGCCTGAGGGCCTATCCAGGCATCTTCGTGGACTGCTTTACCATTATCATGTCATCTTTCAACCTTCCTGTTTCCAGCGGCTTTCCCCATCCTAATATTGTGTATTCAGTTTTCCCTCCATCTTGCTACATGCACAGCCCATTCTGTCTTCCCTCATATCACTGTCAAAACAATGTACCTACTACCAGAGATTAAGGTTAATTAACCCAGAATGGTCCACACACTTTATGACAATTAAGGTTCACGTGGTGATGGAGATGTTGTCTGGATTATGACACCTTATGATCTAGTAGGTGAGTACCAAAGTTTCGGAGGAATGTAATTTTTCCATATACAGGATAGATGTAGACGGTAAGGTTAGAAACTTCGTTCGAAACGTCAGTAAGCACATATTTGTCTGCACAGTGTAGTAATCCACAGCATTGTCCACACACTTGAAGCTTGACAGATACCAGTCATTCCTATGAACTTGTTCACACAATTTTCTAATCTGAGTTCTTCGTTTAAAGTAGGAGGTTGTGTTTTATATCAGAGAGCATTTGGTGCTTTTGAAAAACACACATCTAGGATACGTAAATATTAAAATATAAGAAAAACTGGTTATTTTCCCTCTTTTATATAGGGTTTAAAATTGTCATTACGTTAAGGAAGACACAGGCTGAGGTGTCCTAGAATAGGGAGCTGAGGACGATATTTGGGCCTAAGAGGGAGAGTTAACTGAGGGTGAAGAAAATTGCATACAGAGGGGCTTCGTGATTTGTACTCCTCAAAAAGTATTATTATAGTGATGAAGTAAAAATTAAGTGATGGGTAGGGCATGGGGCAGGTATGGCGGACAAAGGAACAAAGCTGAAGGAAGCAGATAACTTGGGAGGACCTAGGCTTCGATGGCTGTATGCCGTTGACATGGATCTTAAATACATAGGATGAGAGGATGTTCTCTGGATTCATCTGGCTCATAATGTGGACGAATGGCTTTTCGTTGCGAACGTAATGGACCTTCGGGTTCCATATCATCCGGGGGAATTCTTGACTAGCTGAGGCACTGTTAACTTCTCAAGAAGTGCTTTGCTCCATTGAGTTAATCAGCTGTAAAGTATAAAATACTGCACAGTTCCTGAACTGCATACTTTCATAAAGTATTCTTCTCATAATTCCATCATGAACCTAAATTATTGAACACTTGCAAGCGTATAATATTTTGAATATTTCTGAGTATCTTCCACTGGCGAATTCACATTACATTTCTGTATATCGAACGATGTGTGTTGTGATACGGTCACGGGTAGGTAGGCGTATATGAGGGCATTCCGTGTTTTAGTGTTGTCGGGTGTTCCAAGCATAGCCATGTGCCGCTGTGTAGCTTTGGGACGCGAGATGAAACTGGATAAAGATTATCAGGTAAGTACTTGTCGCTCCAACAATCTGAAAAATCAGAACACAAATGTATTTATTTATTTATTTATTTATGTTGTGGTTGATTTATGGATGGAACTCCAAATATTATTGGGGTAATCAAATCCAAAATAATGAGATTGGAAGTGACATGTGGCATGTATAGGGCAGAAGAAAAGCATACTCAGGGATTTTGTGTGGAAACTTGAAGGAAGGTGATAATTTGGAAGACGTGGGCGTAGAAGGGAGGATGATATTGAATGTAAAAGAAATAGAATGGGAGGAGTAGAGTGAATTAATTTAGTTGAAGATAGGGATAAGTGGCGGGGTGTGTGAAAGCATAATGAGCTGTCGGGTTGCATAAAATGCGGGGAATTTCGTGATTAGGTGAGGAAATGTGGCCTTCTGAAGAAGGTAGTTTCCCTTATAGTTTTGTTTATCATAACAGATTATTTTGAAAGACAAGGCGAAGAACGGGTATTTGAGCTAATGTGCCTGACATACATAAACATAATTTTTTTTTATTTATGAAGGGTCCGCAGCAGATGCTGCGGACGCACCGCAGCCTGAATGTTTATAGTGCAACCCTGTGATGAAGACGATAGTTTTTTTGTCTTTTCCATTTTAATGTAGCACCGATTGAATGAAATTGACAGGGGAAAACGAAGTACTCTGAGAAAACCTGTCCCAGTGCCACTTTGTCCCCACAAATCCCACATGGACCGACCCGGATTGAACCCGGGCCTCCGCGGTGAGAGACCAGCGACTAACCGCCTGATCCATGCACGGCCTACTTAACATAATTAGGCCGATTTATCTTCCTAGACACTCTCAGTGAAAGTTTATAAATGCGAGTCTATTAAATGTATGGGCCGGGATAGCTCAGCCGTATAGGGATTGCCTATTGGCTGGACATTCGGGGATCGAATCCGCCGGTAGCGAGATTTTCCGCACCCATCCAGATGACCCCGGGGCCTACCAGCCTCCTATACAATAGGTACCCGTCTTGTTCCCGGGGTTAAAGCTGTCGGGCGTGCGTTGACCACCACCCCATGCAGCAGCGACGTTAAAGAAAGTGTAGAGCTTACCTCTTATCACCCTCTGGACTTTCGTGACCTGTTACAGTGTGAACTTTACCTTTGAAATTATTGTAATGGATCAAATATGAATATTATTTTGAGTCTCACCGAGTACAGAAAGTGTGAAGTCTAACTAGAAGAACCCGCAGACTGTGAACTGGACCTTCCGATGTGACAGCTGCAGTGAGAAGAGTTCAAGCTGGAACAGTTCAACGTCGGTCTGTTATATAAATTTTGTCTTTCTTTTCGAACTGATTAGTTGTATCGAAAGTATAATGAGATTTGTTGCATCTGATGTTGTGTGGAGAGATAAAAATGTAATATACAAATATTATTTTGTTACGTTAAGATGAGTCCA